>JAUCNO010000002.1:9491528-9505740 GCA_032353835.1 Enteromius viviparus | reverse complement strand
ATATAACTTTATAACATTGCACGAGAGAAATTAATTATTTTTCGCTTAAATTGTTTTTTTTATATATATATATAAATATTAGAGTAATTTTGAGTTTAATGTCAGCTAAACGTTTAGCAATTTGTACCATCTGTATTATTTTTTAAAATATGGTCATATAGTATTTTTTTTGTATTATTTTAGTACTGTAATTTAAGAAAAAAAATGCATTAACCGAAATATACATTAGATATATACACACACACACACTATATATAAATATATAAATTATATATATATATATATATATATGAGTGTGTGTATATATCTAATGTATATTACTGTTAATGTTTATTTTATTTCAAGAATTAATTTGATCTCATTTCAGTTGACCGGTCTGAAATTGTATGTAAAATCAGATCCTGTAATACCGCTGTGAATAAATGCTGTTTTTATTTGTTGCAATTGCAGAAGAATTTCAGAGGGAAAAACCCACTGAAGAGTTTTCGCTACACGAGGAAGAAGAGTGAAAAGAAGGCTGGGAAATCCTAATAGCAGAAGAGACATTGGGCTTGAACTGGGATGTTGAGGAAATCCTGGCCTAACTAGTCTTCTGGATACTTTGAACTGTGACTATCATCCTGAATGACACGGTCGAGATCATAAAGTCTGTCAGAATGAAGTGTGTGTGACTACTCCTGTCACTGCATGTGCAAAATGAGATGAATATGATACATGTAATATTATGTTTCATTAATACTTACACTCTACTTCATATAGTGTCTTGTGTTCTGATTTAAAGTTTGACGTTTTAGTGTTACAACATGTTTTTAAGCTGATTTAGATTTAATTGAAATTTAAATCAAAATTATAATTGCGTATTTCCACACGTTTTATTATTATTAAAAATATAAACATTATTTCTCATAATTAAAATGTCACTGGAAAAAAGCTTAATATTCTTAAAAACAGGTTTCTTTTTTTTTTTATCAGAATCATGGTATATAAGTACTTTTTCTTTTAAAGAAGTGAAAATTAAACTCTTGAAAATTCAGGCAGAAAATGTAATGAAAGTAATGCACAAACAACTTAAAAGGTTTAAAAATATGTGATGTTTTTTTGTTGATGAAATATAACTTGTATGCGTTTCATAAGATTTATTATTCATATTAACAGTTGAAAAGTTCATCAGCCAATATAAACCTTTTGACAATGCTTGAATAGCTGTATAAAGCGCAGAAAAGGACAAATATTCTGCAGTTGTAGTAATATTTCAACATCAACTACTTGTTTGATCACATGACTAGCTTTAGTACAGGTTATTGGTTAAAGACCAATGAAAGGCATGTTTTGTTACTCCCAAATATTTATTAGTCAACATATTAAATTTTAGTACAATGAATGAGTATGTGAAGGGGAACAACTAGTCACAATCCGCATGTGTTCTTCTTAAATGAGCCGGCAACGATTTGGCAATTACCAGAAAAAGGCACCTCGAACAGTCTCACACTACATCAGCAGTCGTTAGTTAGTTAGTCAGTCAGTCGTACACCTGAAGTGTAACTTATACATTGCTGAGGGCAGATAGAAGCACACAGATTGAACCACACACACAATGTAACACTGTCATGTTTCCTGTGCTGAAGAACCTAAACACGACACTCAGTCCACCTCTACTGACATATAAAATGTACAACATTAGTGTTAAAAACATGTTATAGTGATGGGTTTAACAAAAGAACTAAATCTAGTGGCTGCTGGGACAGACGAGATGAGTGAATCCCACAAAAACATATGTCTGGGTCATATTTCACCTCAAAAAAGCAAAGGAAATTTTACTTTTCTTAAAGATAGTAAATCATATTTTAAGACCGTAATTTGAGATTATTTTCATGACAGTTATGCACATTTTACACAAATTCTCATTACTGCAAGACATTTTCCTTTAAGTACTGTTATTAATAACGGTCCATTTTTTTCTTTTTATTACTTTCATCCAAATAAGCCTAAACGCAAATTAATTTTATAATATGCGAAGTACAGTTTATGCATTTTACCTGTACATTATGATGATTTATCAAAATGTACCTAGTATTATAGCTATTATTTAACAATTCATTTAACTTTCTGTTTTTACAATAAGAACAATACTGTGGCAATTCAGTGATTAAAGGTCATTTATATAACAAATTAGGGTAAAGTGGTTCATAATTGTCAAAATGCAAAAACATAAATGGTCTAAAACGTGATTGTCTTTAAACGAAATAGATTTTCTTCAGATTTTTGGGTGAAATAAAACCTTGACACGATCTTGACAGGTTCACCCAGATACTGCTGGTTTTAACCAAACTTTTGTGCATGTATTTTTAAGCTTTACAGAAAGAGAAAAAGCACATTAACTTGAATCCAGGACTCAGGAGTCGAGCCTTCAGGCTGTTAGCAGCAAAGCATCATTAGATTGGATACAGCATTTAAGAGGTCCAGCGAGAGTCATGTGACCAATCACTAACACAGCACAGATTTACACTCACAACTGCATCAAGGGGGCTGATTTCACACTAAACCACACTTTAAGGCTTTAATATTACTCTTAAACATCACAACACGTGTTCGTTATCAACCACCATCTGTACATATTGCAGGAATGTGTCTTAAGTATTAAAAACTCCTGATGCAAGGAACCAAAGCCAATACGATTCAGTAATTTATTTACATTTTCACGAGAAAAAAAAGCATTAATATTGTGCACAAACAGACTCTGAAACATTTAATTTGGTCAGTCACTTACACACAATATTGAGAAAGTTATAAACACATCAATCCTTAACACATTTTGTACTGTTTTCACATTTTAAAAGAATTCACGCTACATGTTCACTCTACAAGGCGCTTCAAAACTGCCAAAGCCGAATAATGAGTCTAAATACAGAGATTGCAGCATTTTCATTCGCGTGTACCCCGTTGATAAGGCTAATTCAACAGTCTGATATCAACACACCTTGCGTCTAGAGTAAGGCACAGCGGGGACGTTTGACTCGAGCCCCTCTATGCTTTTATCCAGATCCGTTTTGAGCTTGTGCCAGACCCTGAGGAACCGTCGAGAAGAAAATCAAGTTCTCATACAACATGAAAACCGATGGCAGAGTAAGTATGGTGCATCATGGGAAATCAGCCCCCTCTGAGCCCGCTATTGTATACAGTTGGATCAGCCCTCTCGTGTATTCGCTATGACTGCTGCGTGATAAAAGCAACAGCCCACACCAGGAGAGAGAGAAAGAGAGGGGAAAATAGAAAACCAGAGAGGAGAGGTGGCCGAAGAGTCCAGTCCAATCAGAGACTTTAACACGATCACATGATCTCGCAGCACGAGTTCTGCTTGCGTGCCTACAACATAAAAACATCAACTTTACATTAGACTTTACAACTTTACATAAGTTTTATCTCCTCTTTAGTAGCACTTTTAAACACAAATTTTTACACCTTTATTCATATCTATATTCTGAACATTTCTATAGAAGCGTTTGTTCATACAATCATTCACAATGATTTAATTAGATTCACACTGATTAATAAAATATATCTTATTGCTTCAAACTTTAAATAAATTTAAAATGTATTTTTTTTTGCTGGCTACTGACAGCATTATCTGAATTATGGGATGATGAAAAGAGAAATTCAAAGTCTCTTATGTTAAAAAAAACAAACAAAAAACTTTGAACTTAGCTTTATCCAATGTTCACGTTTATCTTCTAGAAATATATGCAAATAGTATACAATATAGTATACATATGCAAATATGTATCATAACATTTAAAAAAAACATGTAATTGATTACATTTAGAATTCTAAACATTTTTGTAAGTAAAATAATATACATATATATTTTTTTTTTTACAACATTCATCTTCAGTGTCTTGCCTCATGGTAGTTTCTAAGTTTAATACTTGGTTTAAGAGATTTGCTCAAATCACTAGCCATAAGTTTGAGTAATAACAAGAGCGAGTATTTATGTTCTAATGAAGCTTTCAAATGTATAACAGTAATGACATGTTCTGTTGCGGTGAATCATATGCATGTAAAGTACTGACCGTTTTATAAAAGGCTTTTGATTGGTTTCCCAGATGCTCAGATTTCTGAACTAAATCATCCAGTTTCTCTCCTCTCTCCAGCAGTGACTCCATTGTATTGTGCTGGAGAAACACATATTCAATTAAATACAAATGCCAACACATTAAACTTCTATGTGTACAATCACAGCCCACTTACACATCCAGGATAATGAATATCAACATAGGAGAAATAGATGATCCTTACAAATCAAAAAAAGTGTGTATTAAAGTATGTTCACATCATTACTTACTCACCAGAATAATTTTGGTTTCATCCAGTTCTGCTTGCACTTTGGTCATAGCGTCAGCCTCGCGTGGATTCTGTAAAACAGGAAATGCTAGAACTGTTATGGGTGATAAAATGTGCTGTGTTTATGAATAAACTGCATTTAAAACCCTTCATTAACAATCTTGCAGTTTCACTATTAGTGAGCATAACTCACCTGGTATCTAGCCAGATGGCTGTCCAGTGCTGTGTACTGAACCGTCGCCGGAGAACCAGAAGGCCAGTCTATGCTGTTCACCTGTCTGGAGAACTCATCCAGCACCTACAGACATACACAAAACCATTAAAGAGAGAAAATGATCATACCCAACCATTTAAAACATTCTAAAAAAGTATTTTTTTTTTAAATGTACACATAATTAATATATAAAAAACAAATAAATAAAAAATAGCTTGGAAACTTGTAGTCTTTGCACTGATAACACATGGCTTGAATTTAAGTTTCGGATTAAGATTAAAATTTGAAGTTTGAAAGATTTTAATATTTTTAATATTGAAGAATTTTATAAACTTTATATAGTATAGTCATATATTTTTATTTAGGGCCATGTCAGCATGTTAGGCTGATTAAATTATGATAAATAACTCTTTAAGTAAGATCAATGATAGAACGTACCTTATCAAGTAAAGTGAAGCAGACTCTGGAGGGATATTCATTGTCTGCGATCACAACACCACCAAGATTGTCATTCCGTATGTACACGTGACACAAGTACTCTAACAGAGGGAACACACAAACACACAATGAATCCACTGCAGTTTAAAGGAAAATGGGTGTAATTGTATTAAATATCCACTTAAAATCCTAAATGTTTAATTTACAAAACTACACTTGCAGACAATATAATATTATATTGACTACGATCTTAACTGTACTTTGTAACATCTAATTAAATGTTTTATTAAAGAAATGTTAAAACAACATGTTAAATCATGTTGCTTTAAGAACAATCCTTTTAATGTGTTTACTAGCATACTAAATTATTATGATTATACTTTTACCTGTTAAAATTGTAATTTTACAAAAAAGGTAAACACAAGAATCATAAATACAATTAAATACATGATTAGAAATGATGTTACATAAATGCTTGTCAGTTCAATTGAAACATTAAAATAAACATTAACTGAAACTTATCATTTCAGCTAGATCCCAAGGCAACTTTTCTTATTTTCATTTAGTTTAAGACAAAAGTTATAAAAGCTATACAGACACAAACAGTATATAAAAGCTATTAAAAGTAAAATGGAAATGGCTCTTAGCAGTTTGGCGCTTTAATAACATAGTGAACCTAATAACTAGTCCTTCATCCTGAACAAGCTGTAATTAAACTCAACAGCTACAATTAGGCCAGTGGCAAACATTTAATAAGACTTCATCTTGATAATGTTATCACTGACCTTGCTCTTTCACAGACGCACGGCTTCCTAACGCTGAACGTTCAACAATCAGTGCGCTGGTGAACGTCATAAACTCCTGTACACTGCAAAACAGAAACAGTTTACAGTCCACTGCAACGATAGCGGTTTCGCTGGCCAACTAAAATAGTTTTGTAGCATTATAAAAACATGTAACGAGATTATTCTAGATATTGTACCTGGATCTCTGGAAGAAACTGAATGATGACAGATCATACGCTGCCTTCAGCAAGTTGGCCTTCGTTGAGCCTTTATACAGGACGCTCAGACTATAGAGTTTCATGGTGTTTCTGAACAGGATCTGCAATGACACAACAACAAAACTTATACATTATTTGTGAACCTGGATGACAAAACCAGTCAAAAGGGTCAATATATTTAGAAATTAAGATGCATGCATCACATGATTGCTGAATAAATAAGCTTTCTATTGATGTATGGTTTGTTAGGATAGGACAATTTTTGCAAATCTGGGTGTAAAAAATATTTTAAATATTGAGAAAACCACCTTTAAAGTTGTCCAAATGAAGTTCTTAGCAATGCATATTACTAATCAAAAATAATGTTTTGATATATATATATATGAGATAGAAATGTTACAAAATATCTTCAATGAACATGAACTTATTATCCTAATAATGTTTGGCATAAAAGAAAATTGGATCATTTTGCGTCTATTGCTACAAATATACCTGTGCTACTTATGACTGCTTTTGTGCTCCATAGTCACATTTATTTTAAAAAAACAATCACAATTCTATTAACAATAAATAATAATATAATGGTTGATTAAGGAGTTTGTTATACTACTACATTTATTTATTTATTTTATAAAAAATAACAATATAATCGAATTAAAAATTAAACACTATGGTTGATTCAGGACAAGTGTTATTGACTGATTACTCATATTTTTTGCCTAAGCAACTTACTCAGCACTTATTATTGATTCAACCATGGTGGATTATAATTTTATATATTACACATATACATATATTTATTTATTTATTTATTTATTTTAATGACTATAAACAACAAAATAATCTAAAATACATAACCTAGGTTCATTCTGTACTATTTTCTACTGATTAATTATTTATAAACAAAATATTATTTTAAACTGAGCTATTATTATTGAATCAATTCTTTTGTTCTATTTTTAAAACAAATTATTACAAAAAAATTATAAGGTAGACTTTTATTACATTAAAAAGTTATTATTGAATTAACCTTAGTGTTTTATTTTTTATTTAAAGACAACGTTTTTACTCAAATTTGCCAAGGTCAACAAACACAACACAAGCTTGCATTCAAGATAACACCCTAAGACAAATACATACAATTCTCCTGCGATCTTGATTGAACCTACAAGCTTATATTTACCTGCCCAGATCGTACTTCTACACCACACCCATATCTATCAGATCAGCCCATACGGGGCCTCTGAAAAGGGTCCCGAATCACAAAATCATTGGAATCCAATAATCGAAAGGTTTATAAAGCGGATGTGTTACAATGATTTAATACAGCTCAACAGGCTGATGATGATGACTAACAGCTGCTTAGCAGTCGTGCTAGCTCTGAAATACCCCGATGTCATTACAGAACAATTGTTCTTAATATTAGTCTTTCTTGAACGTGTACAGTCATGTGACACTGAATATATACATAATGAATTGTCACTCTTACCTGCTGTGTGTAAAGCAGCCAATACTGAAGCTAATCCGCTAACAGCTAATCTATACAGATCAGAACAACTTTTATTTATGTGTCTTAACTGACAACGGTGTCTCTGAAACGCTAATACGGAATTAGAAATAATTATTATTTGTATTATGGATTATAATATCACTGCCATCCAGAATAGTCCGCGTTTACTGAAGCTATTTAATCAGCACACAACTATCCGAGGATTTTTTTTCAGAAACTTGCTAGCTGGCAGAAAGTGGCATTTCAAAATAAAAGTCCATAGGAGCTGACGTACACTAAAGTTTCTCGTAAAAGCGGACAGAGAGAAAATAAAAGTCCCTGACATACGTGCGCAAAACAAAAGTCCCAGACTTTTTATAACAAAGAGGCAAAAAACTCGAAATTGATTGAGAGCCGTGGGCATAAAGTAAATTTTGCATTACATCCAACTGTATATAATAATATATTAAATAAAAAAATATGTTTAAAAAATATGTATTTGTTCATATTTGTACATTTCAATACAATAAAAATATTACATAATCTACTAATCATTACACCAACAAATTTGATACATTTTATAATCATTGTGAATGATTATGCATAACACGCAAGTCAAAAACACAATGATATTGAGACTTTTTTTATTAGAAAACATGTGCACATTGTAATATTCATGTACACAAGCATGTATTTGAGGACAGCTCAGAAACAGCACATTTTTTTGCTATCATTTAATAGTAATACCTCATTCTCGTGACTATTCACATAAGACTCCTTGAATTAAATAAAAAGAAGGATATTTCTGTCTTTTATACTCTGTTCCACAGAGAGCGTGATCTGTAATGTAAGAGCCTGAACGCTTTAAGCTTAAAGAGGGCAATACTCCACACCTTTGCATACAATCCTTCTCTAATCTTCATCTATACTGTACTCAAAGTTATATTCCTGAGTAGCTGCGCTTTCTTGGTCAAACCACTGGTCATACCAGGCGTCTGTAGTTGAGGTTACTGTTGTGGTGGGTGGAAGTGTGGTAGTTGGAGTCGTTGTTGTGGTCATCTCTGTGGTCGTGCTGCCTTTCATCCTCTCCAGTCGCTGCTTCCGCAAGCGCATCATTCGCAGACGCCGCAAACGTTCGCTCTGGGGGCCCGAGGAGGGCCCTGTGCTCTCTACATTGACACGGTTGCTGTTGTTGTTTACAGCGGTGTTGCTAACCAGTTTTGGCCTCTTCCTGCTTTGGGCCAAGATTTGTTGAATTCGAGCCCAGTTGGATTTGGTCAGAGTGAAGCTGCAGGGTGAAGCATTGGCATCATATCCCACGATGCAAAGACGAGTCTGAGAAGAATAACCATCGGCTCTTGCAGTAACACGATACTCGCCCGGGTTGAGAAGTCGCCAGTAATCGCCAGTGGCGGCTTTAAGAAAAAAGAAGGTTGGATTAACATAGCACGCTAAATAAAAACATTTTTGTCAGCCGAATCACTAACAAATAATAATACAATATATCAAATAAGAAAATAAAAATTCAAAATTGCAAGACATGAGCTCAATTCTCATATAAAGTCATACAGACTTGCAAAAAAATTTGAATTTTGAGATGCTAGTTTAAAAGTGAGGTATACATTTTAATTTGTGAGAAAAAAAAAAATGCTAGTTTTTACTGTATATGATTTCTGACTTTTTGTCACAATGTATAAATAAATATATAATAATAATAATAAATTTAATCATATAATATAAAATTAAATAATAAAAACGTATTTGTGTATGTACTGTGTGCATTTATTATGTATATATAAATTTAAACACAAGCATGTATATATTTAAGAAAGAAATAAAAAAATAATATATATATATATATTATTCAAAATATATAGTAGTGGGTGGGTGTATTTATAATATACATACATATACATAATAAATATGCACAGTGCATACAAATATATTATTGAAATAAAAACTTAAATTTGTATTTAAGTATTTAAGTCAAGATGCAAACTCATAATTCAGAGGAAAAAAGCCAGAACTGCGAGATTTTACCTCAAAATTGTGAGATATGATCATGCAACCAAGAGACATTTTTAATTTTATGGTGATAAAAAGGCTTCAGTATGAATTTGTCCTCTAAGACCTAAAATGTCAGAATGTCTGTTACCTGTTTTGACATCATGTTTGATTCCCTCCACGGACACCGTGGCATTTGCTAAAAGATTCCCATCGATGTCTCTCACAACTCCTTTAATGCCTCGATGCACCTGTTGGTGACATGATCAACATTTTCTGTTTTCAGTTTTACAATTTTATCTGGAAATTGCAATTCTGCATCCGTCCACCTTCCGGCTTTGAGTTACAGCCACACTGAGATCTGATTTGTATGTGTTTTATAACCTGCTCAATGAAAGCCAGCAGAGCCTCGCGATTGTTTTCCCACTCCGACGCCAATTCGCTCTCGTGCGGAAACTTATCGCACCCCAGAAAGATGGAAATCTCAAAGCAGTTGGTGTGCAGGTAGCTGAAGTCATTCATGCCTAAAGCAACACAGAAAAGTAAAATTGTGAAAGCTTTGATAGAAAAAAGAGTATGGTTTGTTATCTGGCTGAGATACAACTAGCTATCTTAATATCTGGGGTTGTAAATAATCGAAATATTGAGAAAATTGCCTTTAAAATTGTCCAATTGTTCTTAGCAATGCCCACCAGACACCGGACGTCTATATAACGTCAGACTGACATTGGACATGACGTTGGGACATTTCAGTTGAAAATAAAAATCGAGTTGCCATCAATTTGAAGTTGACTTAACATTTGGTTACACAACCAATGGTTTGGTGGTCCATTTTGTAAGCTGGGTAAATAGTTAAATAAGTATTTCTGTTTAAGTTTAACAAAAACTAGTCTGTTAAACTTATTATCATCACATACTGCCCACAACAGGCTTCCAGCTGGCCCGGTTGATGATGCCCTGGCCGCCCGTGACGTCATCGGTGTGACACGAGCCGCGGTGGTTTTCCGTCATGGTCAGGTGACTGTGCGCGTACGTCATGGCGAGCCAACGGAAAAGGTTTTCGTCCGCCGTTTCGCGGAGAGCGCCCTCATTCTGTCGCTGAATCCGGGCCCAGGTTTCTTCGTTCATGTTCTGGTACTCGTGCGCCGATTGACCTCCCCTGCCGTCCGCGGCTCGCGGTGGACGCTGCATGTCGAAGGGGTACGCAACGATCTTTTCTCCGCCCTGTAGATTAGCACCCAAAACAAACGGCGTTCTCTCCATCCAACTGATGATTGCTTTAGTTTCAGAAGCGACCTAGAGTGCAGATGTGTTAAGTAAATTAAACTCTGAAACTAAAAAGTAACGTAAGGACATGCTGCCTTGGGTTTATCATTTCATAAAGTCGGAATACCACAAGATTAAAGTCGAAATACTACAAGATTAAAGTCGAAATACTACAAGATTAAAGTCGAAATATTACGAGATTAAAGTCGAATTTATTACAAGATTAAAGCCGAAATATTACGAGATTAAAACTGAAATATTATGAGATTAAAATCTAAATTTTACAAGATTAAAGTCGAAATATTACAAGATTAAGGTCGAAATATTACGAGATTAAAGTCGAAAATATTACAAGATTAAAGTCGAAATATTACGAGATTAAAGTCGAAAATATTACAAGATTGAAGTCGAAATATTATGAGATTAAAGTCGAACATATTACAAAATTAAAGCCGAAATATTACGAGATTAAAGTCAAAATATTACAAGATTAAAGCCAAATATTACGAGATTAAAGTCGAAATACTACAAGATTGAAGCCGAAATACTACGAGATTAAAGTCGAAATATTATGAGAATAAAGTCAGCCTAGATTGGGAGCAAATGGGTCCAAAGTCTCAGCTTTCTAGATCTGCCAGTTTAATAGCGAAATACAAACAATATGTATATTATAACATGGCATATATATCATAGCCTGACATATAGCTGAAATTGCTTTAGTTTAAGCGGCAGTGTAAGTCAATAATATAACAATTCCAATAGAAGACATGAAATATTATTTCCAAGCATATTGTCCCTGTGAATATTACACATAAAATCATTTCTGCTAATAATCCCACATAAATGGCTTTGTAGTGGGTTAAATAAGAGAGCTACAGCTCCCCCCAAAGGAATGTCGGCTGAGTGTGTGAGCTGATGTTAAGATCAAAAGATGTTCCTGTTCAGTCTTTCCTGTTCATATTCTTGATATTAAGTGGTTTCCGCGAGTTCTTAGATCTCATCCCAGTAACATCAAGTGGCCGCTCGGATGCAACAATATTTAAATATGCCTAAATTCCGGTGGCCTTCTCTCAATTCAGGCCATTTGCAAGTGCACTTTACTAAATATTATAACTTTAATTTCAAAGATCTAAATTCTTGAAACATTTCTACTTTATTCTTGTAATATTTTGACTTTATTCTCGTCATATTTTGTAAAAAATTTTTTTTCAGTTTTCAACTGAATATTTTATCTGAAAAACTTCTTAAGGTTTCTCTTAAGGTTAGCGTTCTTTCACCAAAACTTTTAAATTGCCTCAAAAACGTTTACATGCAAATACAAATGTCTCTCACAAAACATATTAATTTGCATCAAAAACATTTACGTTCTGTCACAGAAATGTTTGCATTCCCCTGTAAACGGCATTTTCTCGCAAAACATCTGCTTTCACCTCCAAAACATTTGCGTTCTAGCAAAGCTATTGCATTCCCTCGAAAACTCTCTCACTAACATTTTTTCTTTTGCCTCAAAACTTTTGCATTCCCAAAGACTTTCTACTTTCCATGGAAGCCCGTTTCCGCCACTGATTAAAAAAAAATATATATATATATTTTTTTTATTAATTAAGTAATTTTTAAAATCATTTTGAGATAAAAAGTTACTATAACCTGTTTTTATTCAGTGGCGTAAATAAACATCCATAGCTTTTTCAACTGCTACTTCTCTTAAAAAACCCTTTGCATTCACCCAAAAACTTTGGGTCCACTAACAAAGCGACAAAGTTTAAATACGTTTTTTCCAACCACCGCAAATTAAGTATCTCCCTCGCAAGTTAAAGTACCTGAGGAGAAGGCAATATTTATGTAAGAGAATGCATATTTTTCCTCTAATCTTATTATTGCTTTTCTTCACCAGCAGCATGTCTTTATATCAGGTCGATAAAACATAACTCCTGAAAACATTTCACTCACAGAGCCATTGAGAAAATTCTCTGGGATGGGAATGTGGTGATTGGGAACGACCTTTGGCACCCATCCTCTGTCCTCCGCACCCCACAGAATACTGTTCAGGTCTGGGAAGTTCTGGAAAATATCGTATCCCTCTTCTGTCCAGTGGCCCAAAGCCCAGTTCCCCATCTCAGAGCCCTTGACAAACAAGCATCCGCCCAAATAAACAATGACTCACATGATAAGCAGAAAAATGTTGTAATGTTTGTGTGTTTCTCACCATCTCATAGGCCAGCTCATAGGCATCAGGGTTCAGTGAGGGCACTAGATGGATGCGTACGCTCTCTACAAGGCGGTGCACTCGTGGATTGTCATCATTGTACTCCTTACAGAGGAACTGCATCAGAAGCAACACTAGTTCCCTGCCCAGAACTTCATTCCCATGAAGCCCTGCTGTGTAACGGAACTCCGGCTCACCTTAGAAAAACAAGGTTTGATCGATTTGTTTAAATCAATATAAAAATTGGCAAACTAATATTTTCAAAACTATTTTCCAGAGACTAATACAATGATGTGCAAAAGGTTGAGACCACATTAAAACGGGAACTTTTTAATTTGAATCACACTTGTGGCCTTCACGGTCAAAAGTGACGGGAGACCTGAAATGTAACTTTTTTTTCTTCAGTAAAATAAATCTAATATGATTTTGTGCAATAATCTTGTATTTTGAGATAATTTTATGGTAATAAATAATATTTATGCAAAAATAATACTACATTTTCCCATTCAAAATAGTACAAAAATCGTTTCCCAAAAACAATTTTTTATGATTTTTCAATTAATCAATTTTTCAATTATTCAACTTAATCAAGCCCTCTTGGAAACTACCTGTCTCATGTTCTCCGGGGTTATCTGAGATCTCCATTGCGTACATCTTCAGCCCTTGAGAGCTTTTACCGATGTTGTATATTCTGGTGATGTTGGGGCATTCTTCGTTGATCACCTTCATCATCTGTTTAAACACACATATACATGAAAATTCATGCAGGACAGCAACTTTTCAGCAAGACCACAGGAGAGTCACAAAATAGTTCAAACTTCATATTGGACATGTTCTGACATGCTGCTGAACCTCATCGGTGACCCCAGTGACCGTGAGAATACCTGTGTGGCTGTACACATCTCACCTGTCTCATCTCTTTATAGTTGTGATGCCTGTAATCGAGATCATCCGTCGGTGGAATATCGTTCTCTGTTAGATAACTAGCTGTGAAGGGAAAATCATTTAAGCTAT
The DNA here is from genome assembly GCA_032353835.1 of Enteromius viviparus. Classification (NCBI taxonomy): domain Eukaryota; kingdom Metazoa; phylum Chordata; class Actinopteri; order Cypriniformes; family Cyprinidae; genus Enteromius; species Enteromius viviparus. Next base: position 9,491,768 of record JAUCNO010000002.1, on the reverse strand, counting down.
TAGACTTAATAGTCATAAAATGTCAAAATAAGAAAGTTAGTATGTCATAATTACTAAGTAAACTTAGTATGTCATAATTTACTTTTTCCTCAGATGACTTATTATGACTTATATCCAAGGGGCAACCTCCCGCTCCCTCTAGTGAAACCAACACGGAAATGATTAAAACTGCAATTCATCGACTAGCCGCTGGAGGCTGGCTCCAAAAGGGAGTCAATCACATTGACTCTCCATGTTAAA
>JAUCNO010000002.1:9475261-9490882 GCA_032353835.1 Enteromius viviparus | reverse complement strand
AATTCTGCATAATTAAGGGCGTGGCCACTTGAGTGACAGGTTGATGTCTCTATCTGCTGTCTGTTAGCCGTCACGTTTCTGCCTACGTCCCGCCTCATTGCCCATTTTGGATCATCCGGGAGTGACACGCAGTGACGCGTTGCCAAGATGGCGGCGGTCGGCTCCGCCCACTTTAGGCTTCAAAACGCTCTTCAGAAACCTACGAGTGACGTCACGGACACTACGTCAATTTTTTTTACAGTCTATGCTTATATCTCATATGACAAACTTTGGCATAATGTAGGTTTCTCTTAGCAGTACTATAAATTGTGAACTCGTAAGTTTGACTTAGGCCCATCTCATAATTATGATTTAATAAGTAATATTATTTTTTTCTTAGAATTGTGACTTAGTATGTCATAATATAGATTTTATTCATCATAATTAGTACTTTTTAATTCATGACATTTTATCTCAGAATTGTGATTTAGTATGCCATTTCAGTTTATCCCATAATTATTATTCATTATGTCAGTTTAGACATTTTAATTTAGGTCGTTCATCACAATAATGACTTCTTAACTCATAATCGTGACTTTTTATATCAGAAGTGGGATTTTTTATGTCATTTAAATGTATGTCATAATTCTGATTTAGTATGTCATAAGTTAGGCTTTGTATTGTTACTTTTAACTCCGGCCTTTATTTTATATTCATGAATTAGTATGTCATTTCAGTTTAACTCATGATTTCGTATAATGATGATGGTCTTGTAATTTACATTTTATCTCAGAATTATGCCTTAGCATGTCAGTTTAGACTTTTAATTCATGATTTACTATACCATAATTTAGCCTTTTATCTTGTAATTTTTTAAAATCTCAATATTATGCTTAATATCTTATAAATGTATTTCACAGCATTATATCAAACTGATAAGCTGCAGTGCTTACTGGGTAATGGGCAGCCGAGCACCTCTACCCTCATGCACAGGCTGCCGTTCCAGCTCTGCGGGAGAATACGGATGTAACGCGCCACAACAGGATACGAGAACTCTGTCATTACCGGAGTGCTTTTATCCACATTCCCATAAAATAGCTGTAGGATAAAAAACAACAACAGAATTTGATCAAAAACAAGTATTAAACCTTGTGATGACTATGAAAACTAAGATGTTTGGTTATAATATACAGCGGTGGTCAGAATGATTAGGACACTAGTATTTTCAGCAGCTAAAAATGGTTTTAAGTCAGTTATTTCTGTCATTTGCTGTAGCGTGTCAGTAGGAAATATCAGTTTACATTTTCAAACATTCATTAATTATAATAATGCAGTGAGAAATCTGATCATCATCCAGTCTGTCTGGAATCACAAAAAGAAACAGAACAAACTGAGACAGACTAAATCCAGAAGAACCTCCAGGACGCTTCAAGAAACCTACCTGCAAAGCTCCTGGGAAACTCTGTGGATGTGCACCGAGGGCAAAAGCAGCTTAAAAGGTTGCTCACACCAAATTCATTTAATTAAAGGAATAGTTCACCCAAAAATGAAAATTACCCCATATTTTACTCACCCCAACGCCATCCTAGGTGTGTATGACTTTTTTTTTAAAAAATGTAACCTGGCTCTTCTAAGCTTAGTAATGCAGGTGGATAGTGGCCTTTATTTAAATTTGATATATACGCAAGTACTGTGACGTTAAACTAACTATACACCTTCCGGCTTCTTGGCTGACCTGTGACTGGATGTGTGATATAAAGAAGAAAGAACTGGCTGCTCAGTCAGTCAGTTATGTTATCATTTTTTTAGGTTAGTTTTTTTGTCGCAGTAGTTGCACATATATCTGATTTACGACGCTTCAAAATAATGGCCGTTGTCCACCAGCATTTCTAAGCTTGGAAGAGCCAGGATATATATTTTTTAAAACTTGAACTTGGAAATTCATATACACCTAGGATTGTTTCGGGGTGAGTAAAATATGGGGGAACATTTTTCAATTTTGGGTGAACAACTCCATTAATAACAGCATTTTTACACAAGTGCCTAAAACTGAAGGTAGGTTTTAGTCACAGGTTTATAGTCTCCATCTGAACAGCAGCAAAAACTAAGGACTTAATAGTGGACTTCAGTACAAAGCAGGAGCGGACATACCAGCCGACCACAATCAGCGGGACCCTAGTAGAGAGAGTGGACAGCTTCCGTTACCTGGGTGTTCACATCACGCAGGATCTGACTTGGTCCTGCCATACCAACGACAACGACAGCGTCTGTTCCATCTGAGACTTTAGACTTCCCTCTCAGGTGCTTAAGACTTTTTACACCTGTACCATCGAGAGTGTCCTGTGCATCACTTCCTGGTTTGGGAACTGCACCATGCAGGACAGACAAGCCCTCCAGAGAGTGGTACCTTCAGCAGAACAGAGTTTCCTGACCTGCAGAACATCTATAACAAGCGGTGCCTGACCAGGGCCAGGAAGATAGCGAAGGACCCCAGCCATCCCAACTATGGACTCTTTTCTCTGTTGCGTTCAGCTCCATGAAGGCGAACACAGAGAGAATGAGGAGGAGCTTCTTCCCGCAGGCCATTTGAAGTCTAAACCACTCATCACTCTAATCCACTGCACTTTAACTCTATACAATTTTGGCCTTTTTCAATTTGCACTACTTGACACTGACAGTTGGGAGAAGGCTACGTGGAGATCAATGAGTAGAATTTACATACCGTTTATCTTCAGAATGCATCTTACTCATTCTAGTACTCTGCACAGCATACGGACACTTTAAACTGATATACAGTAGTATTGTATGTATATACAATAGTTATATTGCCATATTCCAATTTTATTTCTATTTCTTTTATTTATAGCCATATTCGATTTCTACCTTCTTCTATTTTATTCTTTACTGCTAGTCTAATTCTATTTTTCTTTATATTTATTACTGTACTTATTCTTTATCTTATATCTTTGCTCATCTAAGTGGTTCCTATTGTTCTGAGACGTTGTTCTTCACAGTTCTTCTGGGTTTAGTGTGTCATAGTTTTTGTTTATTCATGTGATTCCAGACATACTGATGATGATCAGTACATAAATCCTCACTGGATTATTACAATTAATAGCCAAATGTTTGTAAAAGTAAACTGATATACTTACATGCTACAGCACAAAATAGAAAAACCTGACTTAAAACCATTTTTTAGCTGCTGACAATACTAGTGTCGTAACCATTCCTGCCCGCGCTGTAGGTTTATGCTGTTTTAACACAAAGTATATGTGAACTGACCCACTCAGCGTAACCATCATGAAGCACCGTCCAGTCACGACTGTCGTTACTGAAGGCCACAAAATAGGAGGATACGAAGTCATCACTAGAAGAGAGAATGAGTTTAGGCGCCTCCTTGTCTTTCTTGTGATCAGAAAGAGTCCAGATGTTTTGGATGATGTCTTACTGTTTGTCTGAGTCCCTGCCCTGCGTGATGACTCCCGTGAACTCTATCTCTCGATGGGCGTTCACCTGAAACCAGTGCTCCTTCTCCTCCGTATCAGCACACCACGCACCGCCGTAAACATCGTCCTCATCAGCCGAACTCTGGAAACAGGTGATCACTTCAAAGGTTTCTTCATTTATTACATTACATGCTGCACAGCTCAGTATGTCTGCTCTCAGGAGTACTGGATATAATCTGTTTTTGGTTTGAATTTGGGATTGAATTATGAAATAGTGCTGCCAAAGATTAATTCCCTACAAAATAAAAGTTTTTGTTTATACTGTATGTGTGTGTGTGTTATGTATTATGTATAAATTCACACATGCAGTATATATTTAGAAAATTATTTACATGTATATATTTATATTCATGTAATTTATTTTAATAAATATATTTAATATATATAAACACCCTATTTTTCTAAAAATATATACATGCATGTGTGTGTATTTATATATACATAATAAATATACACAGCACATTCATATATATTAGTTTGGATGATTGATCATTTGACAGCACTAAAATATTTACATATTTATTTATTTTTATATAATTTAGATTATATATAAATATATTTAATATATAAAGAATATATATTTTGGATGCAGTTAATCACGATTAATTGTTTGACAGCACTATTATTAAATAATCTTGTTAGTTATTTTGCTTTGATAAATCATTTTACCTCTCAGATAATTGCATCTTAATTTTAATTCTTGTTTAGATCGTTGTATTGGAAAACAAGAGGAAAAAATATTAAGTAATAATGCATTGGAATACTTTCGTTTACCTTTAGTCATTTAGCAAACACTTTTATTCAAAGCAACTTACAAAAAAAAGAACAATAGAAGCAATCAAAACCAACAAAAGAGCAACAACATGCAATAAATATGACAATTCTTAGCCTAACACTTATTTTTAAGCATATTTGCTCTATTCTTCTATAATTTTTTGGCACAGCTTTTATCAATACACAACATCTGAATTATTCTGCAACTTTAATGTGGTTTGATTGTGTATGTACCTGCATGTTCAGACGTCCTCTTAGAGCTGAATATCCATGATGAGACATAGAGGATGCCAATATCTGATCATCCTCCACTCGATGAGACTCCATGCCAAGAGGAGGACACTCTAAAAGACAGGAGATACTGTGTCAAGTCCTGTGAAAAGAGCACTGACAGCTCTCTCTTTCAGACACAGAGTGTTTTCATTTTTTACAGAGGAAAACCATTTGTGCTGAACAAAGGCCAGCAGCAGTCCTAGCCAGTCTGAAGCCAGAAGGCCGAACTCCAGCTGGAAACTAAAAAGTTTGTGGGGGAAGAACATGTCGGCTGTCTTAGGCTCAGAGTTTGTTCGCTGAACTCACAGAGTACCTCACAAACACCAACTTCTCTAAGAGGCTGTGTGTTTCTGCTCCGATTATAATGTGATTTGTGGCTGTATTCCAGAAATACTCACTCTTTGGCTCGGCATAAAGAACCGTCTTCTTTCTCCTCTCCTCCTCCTCCTCTTCCCACATCTTCCGTAGTTTTTCCGCTGTGCGAGGGAATAGAGAGACTGAGACTTTAAACAGTTGAAACAGGTCGTGTATAGTTGTTTTTAGCCTTGTTTTAAAATGAATCCATTCAATTAATGCAAGCATAACTCTAGATGTGCTAAACAAAATTGTGTTTGTGTGTTGTTTTCCAGTAGAATACAAGAAATAATTGTCAAATAGCAAATAATACTTAATTTCCCGTGATGCAAGTGTAGCCAGTTTATATGTTTTTATTTGTCAGCCTTATTTTATTATAAATAAGATAAATTCAATAACTGATAGCACTGTTGATTTAGAGAGCTAAATGTGACTAATATATATATATATATATATATATATATATTAAAAAAAAGAACATGTATTTTGCTTAAAGAATCGGAAACTGTATTTAAATTTTTATATTTTCATAGTCATGCATTGCTGATCTTTTAATAGTTTTTTATTGGTCATAGTAAATCTTTAACAAAAATGCTAGCTGACCAGCTAAATGTTTTTGAATTAATAAATTAAGAGGCATTTTCTCACTGCATCTTGTTTACGGCAGGCTTCCCAAAAGCTGGCCACAACCTGCACACATGCAATAAAAGCAAACATTTTACAAACATTTACACACCCTTCTCCTCTTTGGCCTTTCTTGCTTTCTCCAGCTCTTCCTCCAGCTTCTTTGCCGCCACTAAATTTTCAGGATAAAAATATACTAAGCATTCAAAACGACAGATTCAAGCTTGATAGAGCCGATTTAATATAAGAGATTGAAATGGTGCAAACGTACAGTCAGAATAATCATATTCCTCATACCAAGGGGCGACTGTTCGAGGAGTGGTAGTGGATTCCTCTAGATGAAAAAAAGGCATAAATTTTTTTCAAAAAGAACATAACATGTTATTTATTTGCATTGCGTTACTTGCTCGTACATTCTCACATTATTAGTGCAAAAAAAAACATGCATGTAAAATCAGGTTGTTTTTTTTTGTCTGACTAAAAAGTGAGTGGGTTTTATTGGTGCAAAACGTTTATGGTTTTGTTGCAAGTGTGTTTTTTCTAGTGTAAATGGGCCCTTAATTACCTGGGATTGGTAAGTATATACTTGGGTCATCAGTGCTAGATGGCTCCTTGACTTTAGGGATGAGGTCGGGTTCTGGAACTTCATCTGCCAGTTGATAAAAATGTATTATTAGTAGTATTTTTAAGAAGCTGATTCTACGTTCTTTAAAATAAATGATCCAAAAGGGTGTTTTTACAGTAATGCCAGAAGGTGAAGGTAAGGTTGTACAAATTCATGAAAGAACTGCTTGTGTTAATGAAGACATATTATGCCCTTTTTGCAAAATGTAAATGAAGTCTCAGGTGTCCCCAGAATGTGTCTGTAAAGTTTCAGCTCAAAGTAAACCACAGAACATTTATTTTATTATTCTGAGTGAAAGCTAAAACATGCTCTTTATGTGCATGTCTCTTTAAATGCAAATGATCTATATATTATAATTATATTATAAGATCCTCTTTTGACTTATAGCTTGAAAAAGTCAGATTTTCATTAGATTTCTGCTTCAAACAATACAATGCACATGATAGTTTTTTTATTGCTGATGCTGCAGTTCACCAGTGAATAACTATTAATCAGTAATGCTACCACAAAAAGCGGTAGATACGAAAGAGATACTTTAGAGAGTGCATGTAGCCTATTGCTGCTTCATACGTACGTCGGGCATCCCAATAATCCGAATCATGCTCTTTGACTGAAGGTGGTGTGATGACGTCTTTCTTGCTCTGGACATCTACTATAAGATAAGATAAATAATCAAAGGGAAAGATTATGAATAGCAGTGTATTTTTTAGAAAACAGCAGCTGAAAGGTTGGTTTTCGTCATTCAGATATAACAGGAAATCCCATTATTAATGATGGGCACAGACTCTGATTATTAAGCTTTCTATGATATAATTCCAACTAGAAGGAAAAGATCATTTTATATTTTTGAGGAGATTTTCCTTTAAATATTTCATTTTTATTCACCATACATCTTTAGTGAGTTGAATGTTTTTGCACGAGTTAAAAGTCTGCTACTTTATAATGCCTTGTTTTTCTGCCTTTACTAATCACCAAGTGCATGAGCTCCTCAGGAAGTCAGTCAAACAATTACTTATAATTTGGCCAACTCTCAATCTATGTTTGCAAAGTTCAAAAGATTTCAAGATTAAAAATGAGCTCAGGAAGTCTGCAGGGTTGTATTTGTTGTCATACCTTGATCTGGGCCAATGGGCTTCTCAGTCTCGGTTTCCTTTGGCTCTGTTGGAAATACTGAGCACACAAACTATATTTAAAGACTTTTAAAGACCACAACAGTATTTATTTTAAAATAATACTGCGTTGAAGATTGTGTAAACATACACGTGTCCCATCCCAGCTCCAGCAGCAGTTTCTCCTCCTCTTCCTCCATGGTTGACTTTCTGGTTGGTTTAGTAGTTCTAGTAGCTGGTGTTGTGGTGGGCTTCGGTGCTTTGGGCTTTTTGGTGGGTTTTGGAGGCTTGGGTTTCTTGGTGGGCTTTGGGGGCTTGGGCTTCTTTGTTGGTTTTGGGGGTTTGGGTTTTTTGGTGGGCTTGGGTTTCTTGGCTTTGGCTTCCTTCTCAGCCGCCTTCTTTGCTTTGGCTAGACAATAAATGAGAGAATGATAACCACTGTCATGCAGCTTTGGGTTGTTCCACTGGGTTGTTAACATTAAACTGATGAGTAACAGCCGTAGATGAAAGCTCTAAGGGAAAAGTTTATTATGACAAACAAACCAGGTCAGTGTTTCAGCTTTAAATGCATGTTAAAAGTTGAGTAGAAAATGCTACTCAGATCTCTCCCCCAAATAAGATAAATGTAAACAAACAGACATAAAAGAAGTCCAATTTGTGCTTTTCTGATGTACAAGCGTGTTTTGTCACATTAACATGTTGGAATTGCCTATTTAGATGCCAGCTTTGTGTCAGACTCATAGTTGTTCACATTTAACAAATCAAAGCTTTTATAAAGTTTTACAGCTGTCATAAACTGCTGAAACCACTCTGACGGTGGAAGAGACGCTTGAAATACTATTTGATTAAACCCAGACCTTTGGAAACATAAATAAATCACAGCTTAGCGTAGATGAATTACTACAAGCTTATGTTTAAAGGCTTATCATCAGCACAGGTATTTTTAAATAATATTTTTTCTTGACAGCACTGAAATTACAGGTAAATGCATGCAAAAAATTGGGACTTTGTTTTTGCTAATGAGAAAACACACAGTAATGTGTCAGTGTCTCAAATAAGCCTGCATGCATTTAAAAGTGACATAGTTTCTGCATTTATTTTACAGCTTTATACTGTATAACTGTTGAATAATTAGGCAGAAACATCTGAGAGAAAGTTGATGCTTCAATGCAAGATAATTGAGATCTTCTGAGCTACAAAAGAGCACTAAAATCTCCCTCAGGAAGCTGTGTAACTTCCTTCTGTTGATGATTTTCAGCCCATGCGACTGGAGGAGAGCTGTCACACGGCCGTCTCAGATCGATCAGATTTAAGTGAGTGTTTCAATTCAAACCAAATGTTGGCTCTGTCTCTCTTCCTGTCTGTGTTTCCCAAACTGACCTCAACCAAATGGAGAGAAGGTTTGTTTTTCGTATTCAAGACCTGTGCTATTTTCAAAAAAACATCTGTGATTCTCATTGAACCTTTTCCTAGCCCAAAACTGTAATTTCATTCCCACATGCCTCCTTCATCAGTTTGTTTTAGATGAAAGACAAAACAAAGAAAAAAAAAACTGCAGCAGAAAGTGTGTCAGTGAACTGACCAGTCATGGTTTTGCTATAAAAGTTGCATAACCTCAAAGGAGCCAGTGAAGCTTTTGGCTAAGCAAGCTGTCTGTCATTATGACAAAGCTCAGCCTTCTTCTTCTACGTGAAACTGGCCTGCAACCACAAAAGCCTCATTACATGCAGTTTAAATTTCTTATTCTACAGAACGTTTAGGATTTTGCGAAGCAACTTACCAGCTAATACCTCTTCAGGTGTCTTTTTACCCTTTGGTTTTTGTTTTTCAACCATCTCTTCTTCTCCAGGCTCATCCATCTGAGTGTCTTCTGAAAACCCATCCTGTAGATCTTCTTTTTTTGATTTAATCTCGCTGTTTCGCCTCATTTGGATACTCCTTGTTCTCTGGTTGGGCTTGGCAGCATTAACCAGCTCTTCATTGATAATCAATGTCAAAATCCAGCACAGGGCAAATAAGGTTGCACACAGAGGAACCCTCGGTGCTTGCATGGTCCTCTGCGATCTTCTTCACCAAATTCTACTACAGTTTAGAGACGGTGTCTTTTCCAGTGGTAAGTGTGAAGCAATTGGAAAGACAGCTGGAACTCGTCAGATTGTCTATGAACGTGTTTGGAGTTCGCTGGAGATGGAATCAGTGAAGCTGCTGTGGAAGTCAAATGTAAGGAGGATTGTGGCTGTTTTTCCCTCTTCTAGTGGAATGGAATTCCGCTGACATCCCCCTCTGAGTGAGTGAGGAGGAGGACAAAACCCACAGGAAAAAAGAGGAGGAGACTGAGAGAGAGAGAGACTTTCAGCCATTCCAGAGATTTTTTTGCTCACCGGGGCTGCTTTTATTTGATTAAAATTACACCACAAACAGTAATATTGTAAAATATGAATACAATTTAAAATAAAAGTTTTCTATTGTAATGTTTTTTATTCCAAGCTGATTTTTTAGCATCATTACTTTAGTCTTTAGTGTCACATGGTCCTTCAGAATTGGCTGCTCAAGAAACATTTCTGATTATTATCACTATGTTGAAAAGGGTTGTGCTGCTTCATATTTCTATTGGGAAAAAATATTTCAGGATCCTTTGATGAATAAAAAGTTCAAAAGAATGGTATTCATGTAAAAATCTTGTGTAACTTTATAAATGTCTCTGCTGTCACCTTTAAACAATGTAATGCTTCCTTGCTGAAAAGAAATGCTAATTTATATTTAAAGTGCCCCTGTTATGGATTTTTTTAAAAATGATCTTTCATGTAGTGTGTAACTCGGCCGTAAGGGAATGAATACATCCAGCAAAGTTTGAAATCTAAAAGTGCTACGTGTACAAAGTTATTGTCTCTTAAAAGAAAGAGTCGACTCTGAATCACTGAAACGAGTCATTTTTAAAGGGACATTAGCATATTTCCCTTCCACTTGTTGGTCTGAATAGAAAGTCTAATTCATTTTTAGCAGTGTTAGGAGTGTTAAATGCTCACAAACACTGCTTTAAATGAAATCGAACAATTACTGGAGAGGTTTGGAAAAATTAATTGTTAGACGAATCATTTGGGAGTCAAATTTGGTAAACAAATAGGGTGAACATACTGTAAATGCATATTATAATTTTTGACCTTGCATGTGTCAACCTCTTGTTTGGGACTCCCGAAACCAAAGTGCACTTTATTTATATATTTTATACTAATGTATATATAAACTGACCCTTTTATTGTATTCTCTCCTATTAGAAAGCCATCAAAAGAAGGTAAGGCATTTATTATAAGCTTTTTTCATTGAGCACGAGACAACACGAATATCATACCAAATAAGGCCTAAAACTTCTTTGAAAAGAGTCTAGAAATAGCACAGATCTGGCCTGGCTTTAGAAAAACACACTGCATCAGTTGCTCTTTCTTCATTTTTTTTTCTTTTAATCTTCTGTGGTTGTCAACCTTGTTTGCCTTGTAAAGTTAATATATTTTCTTATTGAAACCAACACATTCACGACTCCATTCCTGCTTAGACTGGCATGAAGCAAAGTGAATGTGGAAAATAAAAGAATCATCTATACTGTTCTCTAGAAACCATGAAAAAGCAACTATTTATTGATGTGCCAGCGGACATCTGATGTTAATCGAATGTATGTGTAGAATTATAGACAGATGTGTTCCTGTTTGACTCATTTGGAGTGATTTCAAACGTTCGCTCATGTTCATCATCTTCTTGCATCATGAGCCAGGAGACTGTAGCTGCGAGTCACTTCTGCGCTTATCATTTGATTTCCTGTCTGTCACATCTTTCTGCCCTCCATATGAGATCAGTTTGCTTTTAATTTACTCGCGTGTGACTTTCTGTTTCCCTCACTCTGTTGGCACGTGGACATTAACTTAAGCATGAAAAAAGCCTTGACCCTAAACAATAATAATAATAAAAAAACTATTTAAGTAGCAATAGCTCAATTTCTCAATTCATTACAAAAAAATGGAAAGCAACACATTGAATTTAATGAAATGTTGTATTTTTGGCTAAAAATGTACTCTAGTATTTTTTTATTTACACCTATGAAAATCATTATTTAGGGCTTAGAAACAACATCGAGAGGGATGCACATGGACAGGTGCTCATAAAAAACAGAAAATAAGTTTGCAAATGGCAAGATAATAGTCAAAAATGCAAAAATATAAACTTTATTGTGCCTCCAACGTTTAGTTACATTCAAAATGCGTTATAAAATACAAATGTTATAGACATTATAAATATTATGACCAAAAATATGACATTATTATTAAAAAGTTAAATATTACATTAAATAAAGTGTTCATTCATTCCTTAAAATAAACTTTTTTCAGTGGAATTGCTTCAAAAAAGAACTTCTCATTTGGAGATTTAACAAGATCTTGGTTCTTCAGATCAGTCTATCAGTCTCATCTCAAAAGAAGTGGCAATCATGCTTTCTAAGATCAGAACATCATGATGGTGTGGTGGTGGTAAGGTGTGTTCAGGTACGGTGTTTGTGGTGTGTAATAACGCACATGATTTGCGTGATGTCCAGGCAGTGCATACATAAACGAATTTTGAGCAAACGCTGGATTTGCGCAATGGTTCTGCTCCTCTCCTCCGTGACCTTCTTGTTCCTTCTTCCATTTGGTGCGTCGATTCTGAAACCAGATCTTGACCTGTGTTTCCGAGAGCCCGAGGGTCGTAGCCATGCAGTGGCGCTCAAACACAGACAGATAATGGCTGTTTTGGAAACTTCGCTCCAGGATGCGCAGCTGATCCAGTGTGAACGCGGTTCGGATGCGCTTCGATTTCCCCTTCGCACCAGAAAAGCTGACAATGTTTGAATCTGCCGGGTCTCCGCATGCAGTTGTCTTGGTAGTGTCTTCATTTACAGGTTTACCTGAAATGTGAGAAGAAAATATGTTGTGAGAACATTATAGAACGCATGTGAATCATTAAAGAAAAATGAGCTTTCATGCAGGCTGTAACTCAGCTCTAAGTGAATGAAAACATCCTGAAATTGCACCGTGTATAACGTTATCGTCTCTTAAAAGAAAGAGTCGACTCTGCATCGTTGCTCGCTCAGACACGAGAAAACTTTGTTCCGCATTTTTGCCACTAGATGCCGCTTTAGGAGTGATTAAAGCCATAGACATATAAATATACGTACAGTATTTATTTATATATTATTTATTATTTCTTGTATGTATTTATATGTCTATGATTAAAGCTCACAAGCATTGTCTTAAATACAACCGATCAATCATCTTTTGGGAGTCGTTGAAGAAATAAAGTAATAAGAAAATTAAAGTGAATCTAAAATTAAACTCCCAATACCAAAATATAATTAATGTTGCAGAGACTTATTTACAGAAGAAATACCAAGTAATGCTATATGTTTAAAGCAGAAATAGTAGCAGAACGCAAAACACAGTATTTGTTATATATTTTATATGTAAATTCATCATAAAAGCTAAAAGTCAGATCAGCGTTTTAACCGTGGCTGTGGTTACCACGACTTTCCGCGATCGTGTTTATTTAACGCATTCTAATCAAACATTAGATTTTTGTTAACTGAAAACTCTTTAAATATTTAAATAGTGTTTCGAATTTATTTATTTCGCGCTAAAGACGCGCACGCGGGAAAAGTGATCACACAGCGCCCTCTCCTGGACGATCTGTAGTATTTTTCATTCGCAAATTAAGGTATATTGGATATTTGTGGTGAGTTATGCATAGCTTTCAAGAGATCTTTTATTTTCACAAACTGAAAAAATGCTCCCTTTATAAAACACATAAATGGCAGAGACTTACTTGAGATTTCCCGGGTGTTGACGTCTCTCTGCACCTCCTGATGTTTCCCGGTGAATTTGGAGGGATCCAGGATGTCTGCGATGGAAAAAGAGGTTTTTCCCAGCACTGGTGAGCTGCCAGTTTCTTCATGCATCCTGACAGTGGCTTCAAGAGCAGCAAGTAAGTGTGTCCATAAAACTCTGAGTCCTGTGATATCTGAGCATCTCCATCTCAGATGGCTTAAATACACCTCAGACAGAGGCGTGTAAAATTAACATGTTAAAGGATCTGAGTGAGTTTAACTCAAACCCTCAAACTCCTCCTTTACACGCTTTAACATGTGAATGTGTCTCAGTGGGTGACACGCTTCCTTTGCCATTTATTGCCCTGCATCTGGTTAAAATGTGCCCTTTTCTGAAGAGCCGTGTAGTTTTTTGTATCAGAGCTTGTCGTTATTTGCAATTGTGTGATTTTACGGTGTTCGAGCGCGTGAGAAGATGTTGTGATGCTAATTAATCGACTAAAGTCCTCCAGAAGAAAAGCACTGAGGTCTCAAGTAGACTGTTACTATTCTGGCGTAACATGTAAAAGAATGTTATATATAATAAATATAATATTGCTGTCAAACGATAATGTAATATATATAATACATGTGTGTTTATCGTGAATATTTATAATGTATATATAAACACAAACACTTGCATTTATATATTTAAGAAAAGTATGTAATGTTTATATTTGACATCATTTAGATATAATATAAATTATATGACAATAAGAAAATATACATGCAAATACATATAATTATTTTCTAAATATAAGCTGCATGTGTGTGCTTTTCTAAGTGTACATAATAAATATACACAGCGCACATCCAAATATTGTGTAAACAAAAACTTTTATTTTGGATGTGATTAATTGTGCTTAATCTTTTGACGGCACTAATATATATATATATATATATATATATATATATATATACATCTATAACATGGATATAAATGTATTGGGGGGGAAATATATATAGTATAAAAATGGAAATATATTTTTATAGTATAAAAAACGAAATATAAATAAAGATACAGTACAATTAGATTTTTGTAATATGAAAAGAAAATATGCATTTATCTCTTAAATGCATTGAGCAACATTTAAAGAATTCAATACAACTGAATGCAAAATACACGTGTTTCTTAATTTATAAAGCACTTTAGAAAGGATGGAAATGTTTTTTTAATCATTTTATGTATTTAATATGTATTTGTTTTAATTGACATAATATTTGCATCATTTAATGAAATAATTTAAAATAAAATGATTTTTAAAATAATAAAATATTCGTGTTTTTTTTTATTCATACCAAAGATAAAATGTATAGAAATAAACAAGAAAAAGTAGAAAAAGTGCATCTAGCTGCTCCGCACAAAACTGAGCAACAGTTAAGCATTTCAATACAATTTAAGTGAATGGAAAATGCATGGATTTTAGGTGTTTTTATGCTTAAGGAGTGCCTTAGACTTTGTATAAAGTTATGTGTAAATGTTTTAATAGGCATATTAACCTCTTATGCATGCAAATAAAGTTTTTTGGAGGGTAATTTAATGTTTGAATAGATCTTATGCAGCAGAAAGTGTGCTGGTGTGTGTGAGCTCAGTAGGAGCCTCCAGACAAAGGTCTTATGATGCTGTAAATAATGTCTGAAGACTCCGGAGGTGGCCCTTCGCGGCAGCTGCCAGCCGTCAGCATCATCTATACTGCTGGTATTCATTGCTCCGGGCTTCGCCGGCCCACCGGGACAATTAGCAGATGTCACCCATGTCTGTGACCCTGCCTGACCTGTGCCTTTGTCCCGGCGCTGAGGATGAGGAGTATTCAGCTCCATCACACAGCAGAAGAGCTCCATCCCTGCTGCTCAAAACACATTAACCTTATTAACCTGCACCGCTTCTGTCTTACACTCTTTTGAAGTTGATCTCGTATAAATTATTAACCACCGCATGAGTGACCAAAGTGGATTTTAATAGGTCTATTCTTTCAGAAAAAGGCTTGAAATGACCTTGAAATGCTCAGATATGTGGCTTTCAACCTGTTGATTCTAATACTATAAGATTTTGTTTACTTGGATACATAGTATTGAATGTGTGATCATCTATTTTTTAATCCTTCATGATTTGCTGTTGAATGAAAAGCTATTGTGATGCTAATTAATCAATGAGTTAATTATAGTCCAGAAGAAAAGTCTGATGTCTCTGGAATTGCATGTTTAAGTTAAATAATATAATATAAAATAACATTTATTACTATTAATAAAATATTTAATTATATATATTTATGTTGCTTTACATTAAAAAAACATTTTTCTCAGTATATATGTGTCATGATCAGCTGGAGGGCCAGCTCAGGCCACAAGAGGGCACTCCAGCAATCCACGAACTCTGTGT
This sequence comes from Enteromius viviparus, assembly GCA_032353835.1. Taxonomy (NCBI): domain Eukaryota; kingdom Metazoa; phylum Chordata; class Actinopteri; order Cypriniformes; family Cyprinidae; genus Enteromius; species Enteromius viviparus. The sequence goes on along the minus strand of JAUCNO010000002.1, from coordinate 9,475,377 downwards.
GTGTTTGTCTATGTGTACATGCCCGGACTCATCCCATAAACTCATGTCTCCGCCCACTCATCTGTTGTCATGGTTTTTGATTGTTTGATTGTTTTGCTCCACCCCCGTGACCTACC
>JAUCNO010000002.1:9423306-9452983 GCA_032353835.1 Enteromius viviparus | reverse complement strand
AGCATAATATTTCATAATTTTATATTATTCATAATATATTTAATGAAAATGTATTATTAAATTAATAAATAATTAGTAATAAATGGAACCCTGTCAATTTTTATTCCAAATCCTAAAAAACACAACGTGACGGTTAATTATCATGACTGCCGTTTTATGCCGTTCAAAGGTTTTAAGTCAGAATGATTTTCTTAAAAAGAAATAAATACTTCTTTTAATAAAGGATGAATTTAATTGATCAAAAGTGAGAGTAAAGACTTTTATAATGTAACAAAGAATACTCATCAAAGAATCCTGAAAATGAATCTTTTTCTAAAAGATATGAAGCAGTTTTGTTCAACATGAAAAATAACCAGAGCTGTCACTCACGTCAGGAACAAAGGGTGGCGGCATCATTCCTGCCTCAAGCCTCGTAAAATTGATGTCCTTAAAGAATGCATTAAGTTTGACAACCTCTGCTCCTTGCCCAGGTCTGCAGCCCAATCTATCCTTGGGGTTTTTATTTAGGAGCTAAAACGTATAAATAGAAAGTAAGTCCTAATCTGACCGAGAGGTGGATCAGATCAGATCATATCAGAGAATTCAGAGGATGGTACTGATTCAACGGAGCATGAAATGCTGTCTCACATTTTTGCAGATGCATCTGGTGTCCTCGTCAAACTTCTTCCCATAGATCTCGATCTTCTCCAGAACTCGCCTTTCCATCTCCTGTCTCGGCAGTCGTTCCTTGTGTTTGCGGAACGGAGGATTTCCATCCGTCATCTCGAAAATTAGACAGCCGAGTCCCCACCAGTCCACACTCACACCGTAGAATCTGTTCGTAATGACTTCTGGTGCTGAATATGGAAGGATACAGTTATTTAGCATAAAGAAATCAAATCTAATGTAAGACTAGTTTTTCATTATTGGGACATTATTTTATTGATAACTAAACATATTTCCTCCTAGTTATCGTTACTGGAATGCAAGAGACCTGATGGTCCTAAAAATAGATTTATCTTTGAGAGAAATAATATTTCTGTTCAGCAAGGATGCATTAAATTAATTAAAAGTTACATTTATAATGTTTCAGAAGGCTCTATTTCTAAGAAATGCTTTGTATTCATGGAAGAAACAATGTATCAGTTTCCTTAAACATAATCATTGATAATAGTCTGAAATGTTTCTAGAGCAGCAGATCAGATTATATTAGGATCATGTGAGATTGAAGACTGGAGTAATGATGCTTTGAACCTATATTTGAATAAAGACTAGTTATTTGAAATTTTTATATTTTATGATATTTTTTTAAAATAAATGCAGCCTTGATGAGCAGTAGAGTCAAGAAACAAAACAATAATGTCACGTATAATTTACTATGATTTTCGTACACATGTATCCAACTGTTCCCACTCTGCCCTTCACTTGATTTTCTTTTGGCAATAACACAGCTAGTCCTAAATCAGAGATCCGAATGTGACCTGTTAGAAGACAGATGACAACAATTATGATTAACAGCACAGCATCTAATAAAACAATTAAAAAGAAAAAAAGGTGATTTATCCCTGGAAGGAAAAGGTTCTGATAACAGTTCTGCACGACACATGTGGAGGACTGACATGGTTATTTGCTTTCTTTTTTTTCTTTTACTATTTTTAACAATAATAGTTCAGTTGCTGTCCATGACGACTCATAAAACCCTCAGATTTCAACAAATATACCTTCTTATGTTTATTTAGAGAGAGTTTAGACTAACATGAGAGTGAAAAAAATGTATGAATTTAAATTTTTTAAGTGAACTATCCCTTTAAGCATTATTTTTTTATCTCATAATTCATGTTTATTTCTTCTGAAAAAAAAAATCTGAATTTAAATCTTATTTTTTTCTTTCAGTTTAGAATTGACTTTTCATTGCAAATTTAAAAAAAAAAAGATTTTAAAAAGAATTATTGTGATATATAAAGCAATTACCATTTTGACTTTTCATTTTTTTTATATTTTTTTGTTTTTTAATCCCTGTTCTAGTTCTATAGCCAATTCTGATTCTATATCACGCAATTCTGACTTTTTTTCCCCTCATAATTGCAACTTTATAACTTGCAATTCTATTTTCTTCAAATGTTCATTCAGTGACAGGCTTAACAATGTCTCCAAAACTCCATTCAGTATTTATTTCATCACAGAAACGCAGACTTGATCTCATGCGTCAACATTCCCATACTAAACTTAATGCAAGAGCCCAAATACTTTTTTTAATGTGGTCATATTTAAAAGTGAATGCAACCGGTGAATAATTTCTAACCTAACAAAAGTTTAAACTGACATGCCCTGAAGTGCTTCAATTTCCTTATTATGATAACGAAAGCAATTGTAGAAGCACTTCCTGGTTGATTATGCTCAAAATAGAAAGTTTATGGAACTTTTCCATCCTGAAGGGAATGTCACAAAGCTTGAATGGGCAGTTAACGGCTTTTGTTTTTATGGGGAAGTTCACATACCATAATCATCCAGTAGAATGTTCTCTGGCTTTAAATCCCTGAGAGAAAGTAAAAAAACGTGTCATTATGAGTCTCGATCTACTTGGTTCTTTCTCACAGGTACAGCACATTAAAAATGTGGTACGACAGCACCTACCTATAAACAATAGACTCTTTATGAAGATGACTCAAGCCGCACAGGATCTCAGCAGCATAAAACTGAACTCTTTCCTTGTTGAGACCCTCGGTGCCCATGTTATAGATGTGAAACCTCAGGTCTCCTCCGTTCATCAGCGTCAGCACCAGGCAAAGGGCCTCTTTCGTCTCGTAAGCGTACGCTAAACTGACCTTTTGTTTGAATAAAAAAATAAAAGAATCAGCAAAATTTTGATTGCAGAAACAGATATTTACTGCCACAAAAATATTTGTACTTTGCATTTTGACAAAAATTATTTTGACTATAATACACATATACACTTATGAGCAATCGTAAATATATGGTAAATGTTAAATATATATATATATTAGCACTGTCAAAGTATTAATCAATTTCAATTTTATTAATCACTGTTAAAGTATTAATTAATTTCCTTCAGTATTAGAACTTTATTTGTGTTATTTATTTTTTAACATTTTTGCTGTCACACCATAGGACACATTGATACGTCAACTACCCAATATATGTATGTATATATGTCTATGTGTGTATATATATAGCTATATATTTATATATATATATATATATATATGTGTGTGTACACACAGCCATTTATTGTCTTTTTTACTACAAGTTCTACTGTATATATATATATATATATATAATATTTATTTATTATACATATTTATATTATTTATTTATTTTTACATTTATATTATATATATTTTTCTACATTCCTTTAGATCTGTATTTTTCATACACACATGGCAAGTAACATTACAAATTCTTTTATACAGTGTGTGTATTTTTTAAATAATTTTTTATAATAACTTCTGTATATATGTTTTAAATAGGCCTGTATTTATAAAAATCTTTTTTTCCGTCTGAACCTGAACCGGTTTTGTCAGATTCAACAAAGCAGAAATAGTCATTTAAGCATAAACATTTACGTCAAAAACTTGAGACCTGCTGACTGATAATAATCATAAATCTCACCACAAATCTGCTGTTGACCCGCTCTAGAATCTGTTTCTCGTTAAGGGCCATGGCTTCTCCTCTCTGCTTCTTAATGCGCTTCTTCTCCAGTTTCTTACAGGCGTACATTTTCCCTGATGCTCGGGACTGATACGCACACACCTGGAACCAGAGGCGTCACGTTACGCTTTCCTCTGTATTTCTGCGTTAAGTTTCTATGGGTTTGATTATCTTCTCCATTATAAAAGAATGACTACCAGATTTGGTCTCACCTCTCCAAACCCGCCCTTTCCCAAAACACGGTACTCTCGAAATATGTCTCGTGTGATCGGGCGTCTGCAGGGACGAAAGAAACATCTGTTCAAAATATTTCCTGAAGGAAACAGCTTGTGATGCTTTAGTAATGAATGGCGATGATGAAACATGTTCATTTGCTGAAAGTTTACTTAGGCCATCCAGGATGTAGGTGAGCTTGTTTCCTCATCAGATTTGGAGAAATGTTGCTCAGCAGCGGATGCTCTGCAGTGAATGGGTGCCGTCAGAGTGAGAGCCTGCTAAAAACATCACAAAACTCCACACCAACCCAGTCCATCAGTTAACATCTTCAGAAGACAAAAGCAGTGTGTTTGTCAGAAACCCATCATTAAGATGCTTTTAACTTCAAATTGTTCTGCTTCGGGCCATAATACATAATAACACTTCCTTTAGTGAAAACAGCCTTCTCCTGTTGTCTGTCACATTAAAATCCACTCCAATATTAGTTTTGCTCTGTGCTTAATCTGTGCGGATATTCAGACAAGATGACTTTTCCACTTGTTTTAAAGCACTATTATGGATTATAAACTCATATTTTTGCCAGAAGCAAAGGTTTGAAGTTAAAAATGTCTTAATGATACATTTTATTTTTACAAACACACAGCTTTTCCCTTCTTTAGATGCTGACGAATGGACTTTTGGAGATTTATTGTGATGTTTTTAACAGCTGTTTGGATTCTCATTCTGACGGCACCCATTCACATCCATTACAGAGACACTGATGCAATGCTACATTCCTCCAAATCTTATGAAGAAACAAACTTATCTCCATCTTATACGGTCTGAGTACATTCCCAGCAAATGTTCACTTCTGCTATTCCTCTAAAACGACCCGCACTGACCTCTCCACCATCTTCCACTGCAGGAATCGGTCGAAGTACATGCTTTCCTGATACTCTGCAAACGGAGCTCCGCTCAGATACTCATGAAGTGCCCTGCAGGACCCAAATGCACGTCACATTAATGCTCACAGACACACACATACAGATGCACTGATAACCAAACTCGAGGAACTGACTCTTGGCATCGGTTGAATATATTTTCAGAAGCGTTGAGCTCCAGGTCAAAGCTGCACTTCTCAAGTTCCCGGTCTGCTATCTCACGTACCCTTGAGGACTGAACACACACACACAAGCATCAAAACACAGGTTCATGTAGTTGAGACAAGTGACATTTTCTGCAATATTAACTTTTGTTTATCAGATTGAAAATGAGGTGAAAAGAAAAAACGAATGTTTAAAAACCTGTGAGGTGAGATATTTGTTGATGAGTAGTTTGCCAGCGTTTTTTCTCTTTTCATCCGGTGTGACCTCATATTCCGCCTGAAAGAGTTAAAAAAAAATTCACAAAATTTTATTAGGTAACCCAGTATCAACGTTCATATACACTGAAAACAATTTGATATGATTCTTTTTCACTCAGAAACGGCAATTAAATTTCATAAATAGCAAGCAGCATGTTGTTTCAATTAATATTAATAGACATGTACTTACTGTACGTTAGGGCAAGGATTAGGGTGATGCTTAAGGTTGGTTACATGTAATGCATTTTTTTTTTCATTATAGTAAATAGATGTAATAAAGTGTAACTGTTTCTTGTAAAATGTATTGCAATAATCTTTCTTTTATCAGAACAGGGGTTCTGTTTTTTTTTGCAGCAAAAATAAAAGCAAACACAGAAATAAATATGTAGAGGGAGACATGTTTAGAATAACAATAAAATAATAAACACATAAAAAATATAAAAAACATATTTAGACCAGCCTACTTGAAGTTAATATTTAAATAATTTAAGAACTTACATTTGATAACTTTTTTATGACATGCAGGTAAACAGATATACAGTATGTGCATGTGCATGTGGTTGAACTTAAACTGCAACATGACTTTTATTTACAAACAGATGACTAATATCTTAAGTTACAATACAAATATGTTTTCAATTTTTAACTTTTGAAACTCAATCCTCTATTTTGGGTATGCTGTCTACAAAAATGTTAGAAATTACATGAATGTACAGAGATGGGGTTTATGAGCTGCTCGAGGCGCTCTAAAAACATCTTATTATAAGCCACACGTGTGTGAATGAATACACTCTTTACTCTGAAACGTGGAGATTAGATAGATTTGATGGAATATATATAACTATTTCAGGTCTATTTTGTTGCATTTTTTTATATTGCAGTGTATTATTGCTTTACATCAACTCCCAAAGTCGATATTAGACAGAAGAGCATACCGTTTCATCCAACAGGTCGATGCAGTGCTGCAGATCTGATTTAGTTGCACAGAACATACGGAAGAGCTGTTTTCCGATGGGCTGTTGGACACACAGACTGTAATAATCTCGCTCTGAAAGACCGAAATAACATTCATGCAGTTAGTCTCAAATGTATTACTGCAGCTTAAAAACACAATCAGGACTTTATCTAACATTGGCCTAATTTGACATTTTCCCAAAGTGTCCCAGATCTGTGGCACTGTATATAACTTCTTCTCACCGATGCTGTTCTCCAGCTCTGTGCACTCGTTTATGTGCGGGAAACTCAGAAAATCCCTCCATTTTCGACTCCTTCCGCCAACTGCACAGTGAAAGATAGAGAAAAAATATATATAATTTTAGTGCTTTAAGAAATACATTTCAGAATGATTTGCCCACTATGTGTCAGAATTATTGACGTTAAAAAAGACATTTAGATATCATAAAATAACATAGCAATTGTGTGAAATAATACAAGTGAAATAGGAATTTTAATGGTTTACTTTAGCCATCCACAAATGAGCATCAATTATGAGTAAAGAAAATGTGCTTTTCACTATAGAACTATTATACTAAAACTAAAAACCTACCAAATTGATAATAAAAAAAACATTAACTTAAAAAATAAATAATTCTGGTGTAAATATGTGAGCGTATGTAATAACAATAAGTACAAAAATGAAAATAAATGACTAAATTAACAATAAAATATAGGCTTATTAAAAACAAATAAACAAGTGAAGCACATGGCGTAATAATAAATGATTGAATTATCTGTTTGTGTTTGTTGTTTAATCTCTTTTAGAGTATAGCATGCATAACTGCATCGTTCGATATTTTTAGAAATACTAATATTTATTATTCTGAGTACTTCAGAAGGTGACTTTTAGTGTTTACAAAAAGCAATACAATTCTAGAAATGTTTGTTATGAAAACACAGGTGCTTTATTAATCACACGTGAGTGTGTGTGTGTGTGTGTGTTTGTGTGTCTATGAATGACGGTTTGTTGACAGCAAAACTGAAAAGAATCCACGGCATCCTCTACTATATGAGCCTGTGCTAAAAATAGAAGCTGTAGATATTAGATATGAGAGGACACACCTTACAGACTCCATCACCCAGACAATACTCTTCAGCACACAAAAACTACAGCTTTATTATGGGAGAAAGTCTTATCCACTGACTTCTGCCTCTTCACTTAGTTGCTTTTGGTCTTGTTGTAAACTTGACAAAACATGACAGGTTTTGCTTTTTAGGAAACAGCAACCGAATCTATTTTTAGTGCACAGATTAGTTGGATTACTGACAGGCTTTTAACTGCTGCGAAAGAAGTCAGACCTGTTTGTGATGTAAGGCCGCATGACGTCAAAGGCATTGTGTGTCTGGTTTTGTTTGAGATCACAGTATTTCAGGTTAGAGGTGCAGGACAAACGAAAATATGTTGAATGTGCTGTTTCTTTCGCTTGGAGGAACTAAAGCGAACACTGAAAAACAGCACAATTTTTGCTTTTGCTCAGTGTTTTGCAGAAAACACGCTTATGTCGACAAATAATGAAAATAAACAGATTTTAGGTTAAAGTGGTAACACTACAATAAGGTCCATTAGTTAAAATTTGTTAAAATCTGAAGTTAGCATTAGTTAATGCACTGTGAACATGATAAACAACAGTATTTTCATTAACGTTAATAAATAGTGTAATAAATGTATTGCTCATTCATTGTTCACTAATGTTAACAAATGACTTTATCTTATTGTAAAGTGTTACCGTTAAAGTTTATATGAATGCATAAAATGAGAAATTATATCTTATAGGTCCTGTAAGTAAAATAAAGATTACTAGAGTGTTACTTCATTTCTTCGCAATTAAAAGTATTTATTTTATTAATTTACCCTTTACTGCAAAGTAAATCTAATGTATAAATAAAACAAAAAGCATGAGAGTATATTTTTTCAAAATCTCAGCTTTAATTAAAAGCGTTACTTGCTTAAATTGCGTAAATTGACTCAACTTGAATGTAAACAAACAAATTTGTTATAGAAACTATTTTAATTTAGAAATTGTTAGTAAATTTCACAAACAATTAGGTACATGGCAAGCAACACTGAAATAAACACAAAATCTTAAAGTTAAAAAAATTAAATGATATTTTCTCATGAAACACACTCTAATAATTTACTTTTAAAAATATTTGTAATGCTTAGAATCTGTTAAAGCACATTTTAAAAAAGCGTATTTTAATGTACATTATTCCTAAAAATCCGTCTCGAAAAAAACTATATATAAATCAATATTCTTACCTTCTCGTGCTTTTATGAGTGCACAGTTTGCCACCATTGACTCAATCTCCATCTTTGCAGCTGATGAAAGTCAACCAAGCTGGGATTTCTGCATCAGCAATTGATTTTTTTTTCCTGAAGCGCACTAAGTTATTGCATATTTAGTGAGGCAATTATTCATGCACTCAATTCTGATTCTTAAGATAAATTCTAATTCTAGAAAAACCTTAACAGCGCCTGTGTGCTTTAATAATGTACATGCTGTCAGACTGAAGGCTTCAGTGACAAATGAGAACTCAACTTTCTTGTTCTGCTTTAATCTGCTGTGTCGGGCAATCTTGTTTCACCTGTACAGGTAAAGACTCAGATGTGTCACCGGCACAGAAAGTGAAGTTACAGTTTCAGGGAATTACTTTTAACTGTAGGAGATCTCACTTAAACTGGCATTACAAGACATGTTTGTGTTTAGAAAGCCTTGTTATGATAAATATTTATCATATAAACTATATACACTATGGCATATGAGGTAGGTAAATAACTTACGCATAATAATGCATAATAAATAAATTCTGCATCAGAAATTCTGCACAGAAACAAGACAATTCATATTACATGTGCAACATTTTCTTTAAAAAGTTTAAAATGTTTCAGACTAGTTTCACTATAAATACTGGTTTGATGCATAAGTTTGTTTAACAAGCAACTAGCGCCACCATCTGCTCTATTAATATTAAACAGACAGATGTATAACGTAGAATTATACAGAAAAAACAGATGCTTTAAAGTAATCTTATTTTGATTTTTGTTTTAAATAGACAATATTGATCAAACATTTAAGTAAAATCATTGCAGTTACTGATGATGATTGCGTCAGATGGATAATTGAATACGTTTAAAAATATATATTTATCACATAAAGTCAATTCACCTAGTATGTTTTCAAAAGAATAATAATTTAAAACTTAATATGTGTATTTTTAATACATCCTAATGAATTCTCAGGTAATCAAACCCACTGGAATACAGTATTTCGACGTCAACCAGCTCGCTCCCGGCAGCCAATCCCGTGGCCCGCTCGCTGTGCGTTTCAAACGCGTCAGCCAATCAGAGCGAACCAGCAGGAGTACGCTCACGCCATTGGTTCGCGACGTCAATCCGGGCTCCGTCGTAAAGCCAGTTTAGTAGCCGAAAGGTACCAAGATGGCGGAGGTAAGTTGGAAAATAGGGGGAAGGCGTCATATTTTGCTCGTTAATTTCTCTCACCACAATACATTAGTTTAGGATTTCTACATCTGATTATATGTAATGACGTCTTATCTTTGGATAAAGGCAGGTTCTGTGGATATACGAACGGTTTTGGACGTCATAACGAGTGTTTAAAACGTCGATGGGGCCTCTTTTAGCGTCGAGCGTTCCGATATTTGGCGTCAGATCTCACTGAGCGGCCAAAGCCTCCGCGAGCGTCGAGCGCGCCGCGATGGTTAGTTAGTCGTGAGGCAGCTAGTTTATTTTATTTTGCCCATTTTCTTATTTTTTACTAATCTATTATTCCCGTTTTTTCGACAAAATACTTCTGTGTGATTTTTTTTTCCCCCATTGCTGCAGTAACATTACCGGATTGATGCTGTAAAGTGACGACATCAAACCATTTATTTAATTTTTTTAATTTTTTTAAAAATAAGACATTTATAATTTTATAATTCCCCATAGCTGTATTTTCTTTAAGAGATCTCTGAATAAATACCAAATACTGCTTTGACTTATTAGTGATCCTCTGTTTCTGCTTCTGTTGCGTATTCTGTGTATTATTTTCAAATATAAATAATGTTAATAAACATACAAATTGTGAGTAATTTTTCTATTTAATTTTTAATCGATAATTTCTGCGCATATTAATATTTTTATAGTCTGTGACAGTTTTGATTGAATTATTTTAATTCAATTTAATCAATGTTTATTGGACTGTCAAGGGTGCGAAGCGTATTATTCATATTAATATATAAGCTTGTTACTTACAGATAATTACTATGGTAACAATACTTTAAAGTGAGCTTTACTACAGTAAAACTGTGGTGAAATCATTAGCTGCTGCTCACATTAAAATCACTAACTTGACTTTGAAAACGTATTGAAATGCATCACTTAGTTTTGGACTCATAGCAATAATTATAGCACCTCTGGAAATTTGGAGGAAACTATAATTACTACAGTAACATTTTTGTAAGGGAAGTTAACCACTATTTTTCGTTATACTGTAAATTCCCTAAACATCTCTTGTGTTTTTTCCTTTTTCAGGCTTCCTTTGGAAGTACAAGCCCAGGTAAAATTTCCTCTATATTTACTATATATTATTATTTATGTGTGAATGTATATGTATATATTGTTTGTGATGTACATAATTTAATACGACATTAAATATAAAAATGATGCATATTTAAAAATATATATATTTAATTTTTTCAGTTGGCTCTTTGTCATCGGAAGATCACGATTTTGACCCGACGGCTGAAATGCTGGTGCATGATTTCGATGATGAGCGTACGTTAGAGGAAGAGGAGATGAGGGAGGGGGAATCAAGCGAGAGCTCGGAAATCGCTGATCTGGAGAAGGTTTGCCTTGTTTTTTTTTGTCCAGCACACATGTTGATTTCATTTTGGGGATTATGATAATTTTTATGTTGTAACAAATATGACCCGGCTGACATGATCAAAACAAAAATTACTTTATAAGTGTATTTTACATTATCCAGCACTGATGTCATCACACTTATTTTGTGCGTCTGTAGCTTTCTGAACAGTAATGAACCATTGCGTTAAATGTCTGTGTCACAGGAAGGGAGCATGCCGCTGGAAGAGCTGCTGGCGTTGTACAGATATGAAGCTGGAGACAGTGCTGGCGGAGGGTCGAGTGCTGATAGTTCGTCTGTAGAGCTGACCGATGAGCTGCCGGATATGACATTAGATAAAGTAAGTTAATAAAGTATAGTAGTGAGATCTTAAGATTTGATTTATTTATTTATTTTAAATGACTGGCTTCTTCAAATACACTGTCAGTCAAAAGTTTGGCTTTATGAAGTCTCTTCTGCTCACCAAGGCTGAATTTATTTGATTGGAAATAGAGTAAAAACAGAAGTATTTTCAAATATCATTACGATTTAAGATGACTGTTTTCTGTTTGAACCACTTCCTGCGATCAAATCTTAATTTTCAGCATCATTACGACAGTCTTCAGTGTCACATGATCCTTCAGAAATCATACTAATATCTGCTCATGAAACATTTCTGATTATTATCAATACCACCCCATATCTTTTTGGAAACTGTGATGCATTTTGTTTTTCACGATTTTTTGTTTATTTGATATCTGTAGTAACTTAATGGATGCATTTACTGCCACTTTTGTATCCTTGCAAAAAAAAAAGTACTTACCCCAATGTTAATGTGTCACAGTGTTCACATAATTTAAAGCAGCACAACCGTTTTCAACACTGATAGTAACCAGAAATGTTTCCTGAGTAGTAATATTCTTTTGAAAGTCATTATTATTCCAAAATTTTGAAAAGTTGTGTTTGTACATATGTATGTTTGCTGTTTGTTGACATTGTTCCGTGTCTTCTTTTCTCGTAACAGGAGGAGATCGCTAAAGACTTGCTCTCTGGAGACGATGAAGAAACACAATCTTCTGCCGATGACCTCACACCATCTGTGACATCACACGAAACCAACGATTTCTTCCCCAGAACTCTTCGCTGTAAGCACATCCACATTGTTTACCTTTGCCATCAAATACAATTGTGCAGTCTGTCCTCCAGTTTCTATCACGTGCCTATTTGTCTGCAGTACTGAGTTCTTGTTTATTTTCCAGCGAATGCGATTTACGATGGAGACAAAGAATCTGAGGGTGAGGATGATGGTTTGAGTCCTGAAGACTCTCGCAAGGTGAGGAAGATAACTTATTAGAGGTTTTTTCTATAGGTTAGGCTTTTTCAATGTAGTCTAGAGTCAGATATAATGGATTATTTCCGGTCTTATTCAAAAGTTAAGTTTAGGTGGTGTTGTTCTCTATCGTGTATGTTCATTCAATCCATTAAAATAATCGTAATTGTGTTTTCACAGGAGATCATGGTGGGATCTGAATATCAGGCAGTAATTCCTGCTCTCACCTGTTATAATGACCATGAAAAAGGTGAGTCTGGGGAAAATTTAAGTCAGTGTGTACGTAATTCATATGCCTCCAATGGTAAATGCAATGTGAAATTGTTTAAACATTATTTCTCTCTGCAAATGAATGTAGGGTGAGACATGAGTTTATTGATATGCTGAAAATGGCACTTTTTACCATCTGCAGTTTTTATGCAAGCAGAAAAGCTTTTTCCTTTTCTTTTTTGGAGATGTAGAAAAGTATTTTGATGCAGGTTTTCCTCAAATGTGTTTTTCAGTGTACGCAGAGGAAGATCAGCTGCTTTGGCAGCCAGATATCTTACCCGAGTCAAAAGTTAAAAGCTTCTTGCAGGACGCTCTGAGTGCGGATGGAAAGATGGACGGAGCTGACAAATGTTCTCCTATCAAAGACAACGAGCAGGTGAAAATGACAGATTTTACACAAAACAAACACATTTGTTACCCCTGATATCAGTGCTCTCTCTAATAACATGTCTTAATTAGATGAGATTGAAATGATCCAGTGTAATTCAACGCTGAGTGATGAAGAAATAAATGTTCCTCAGTAGATTTGAGATGTTTTGGAGGCTTGTGAAGATCATTCCTCTGCTAAGGAACAGTAAAAGTCAATATCTGGTGATAGGTGGCGCTTTCAATGGCAGCCGCATGAGTTTTGAGCTGTTGGTAGTCTGGCTATTTTTTTTTTATTTTTAAACACTTTTACCTTAATATTGCTTGGAAATGTACGGTTGACCCGTTTACTCTCATGATTATTTTGTTGTATTGGAAGTTAGAACATGTGAATGGGAGATTTTGGGTGGATTCTGGTGTGCGGCCTACTCTTCTACATCTGGGTGGATGACAGGAAATTATTTAAGTTACTGTTTCTTTCTTTTCCTTACAACCTGGACATCTAAGGCTAAGGTTGGCGCTTTTAATTCCAACATTATATCTATGTTGGATAGAACGGTTCCATTAAAGAAAGTTTTTATCACAAATGCAGATAAGCTTCGGATCAATCAAAATCAATCATTGCCAAAACAATAAGGAATGCAAAGAAAGAATATTACCAGCATGAGGTGGAGGAACTGCGATGCTCCAAGCCTCAACAGTGGTTCAAGTCAGTAAAGGCTCTTATAGGGATGGAAGGAGATAAGAGTGACATAGTGTCTCAGGATCACAACATCATTCAACATGAGAGTGAGACTCGATTTGTGTGGAATTTATGTGAGCTGCACTTTGTCTGAGAAGGAAGTTGTCTGCAAGTGAAGACTAGACGCTGTATAGTCAACGCAGCCAAAGCTGCTGGTCCGCCCTGGGTGCTAAAGTCTTTTTATAAATGGTTATGTGATATCTTCAACACACAGCATAATACTGTTCCAAAACAATGGAAAAGAGGCTATAATAAAAGCCATTCCCAAGAAAGCAAAGCCTAGTTTTCCAGCAGACTATCGCCAGATCTCACTATTCAGCTGTGTTGGAAAAGTGCTTGAAGGACTCCTCAGAAACGCCATCCTGGAGAATACAGTTATTAAGATCGAACCATCAACACATGGTTTTATGAGGACCAGATCAACTAATACAGCCTTGATTCAAATTTTGCATCACTGGCATGAAGCGCTTAACAGCTTCTCCAAAATTGGATGCGTTTTTTGTTGATTTTTACTCGAGCCTTTGACACAATCGATCATTGTCAACTACTGCTATCTGAATAACAGAGAGCAGAAGGTGAAGTGGGGCTCCTGTGTGTCAAACCCTTTCCAGTTCCAGCTAGTGTTCCTCAGGGCGGACTTCTATCCCCTCTGCTTTTTGTCACATACATCAATATTCTGGATTGATATTTGCCTCCCTCAGAATTCAATTCAATTCAATTAAAGTTTATTTGTATAGCGCTTTTCATGATACATATCATTGCAAAACAGCTTTACACCAAAGTAAAGTGTACAGTAAATATAGAAGTAGTTTGTACGTGTACAGATGTGAGATAAAGATCAATTTAACAATCAAACAGACAAGAAACAATTGAAGAGTTCGTTAGTGCTGTGTGTTGTTCCAGGGTTGGCATCATCTGAAGTCCTCTGTGGGGTTGGTATCATCTCTTCTTAAGTGTTCTGGATCCAGACTGGAGCTTGTGAAAGTTACCACAGGATGACAATCCCATGGTAGAAACAGAACAAATAGGAACAAAATAAGCGTAGTTGCTGTTTAAACTAAGAAAATTAAGATTTGCTAAACTAAAAGATTAATAATGAACATCTGATCAGATATATATCCTGGGGTGAACAGCTCTACGTCTGCGTCCCTCTGCCCAGTTTGTTCAGCACAGACAAGGAGGACGATGCGCCTAATTTTGAGGAAGAGGGACAATCTGACTTCCTTCTATCTAAAGAAGAGTAAGATTTGGAGGACTCCTCTTTCCTCCCACCTGTGCACTCTGCACAAACCAAGAAGAAGAACAAACCATTCACCAACAAGGTGCCAGTGCAAGGGGGATCTGCGCTTGACGTGGAGGGAATGGAGAAGGAAGGACTTCTCCAGATGCCCCCCATGGAACAGTTAGTGGCTGTGCACTTGCACCCAAAACACACAGCGGCTGCAAACCCATTGTTGCCATCCAAAGTGGACCGTGTACAGTTTCTCAACCCCAACCTCAGGGAGCGAGGAGAAAGAAGAAGGATGTTTGATGGGGTCTTGCCTGGGGAAGGAAGCCAACAGCCATTCGCTAGCTCCCGACATTCAAATGTTCAATGTTCGACAAGGGACAGGTTCCGAAGTCCACTGATGTTCTGTGTGGAGGAGAGAGCCTGGTTGGGCCAGGGAACGCGAAGCAATGAAAAGGTCAAGAAATTGTGCAGCGTTACACACACGTCAATGTGTCACAAGCACTTTTCATGTTTAAACCCCAATAAAATATTTACTGTACCCCAAAACATGTTACAAAAAACACAGTATAACATCACCTCGGGGAGTTGTCGCTTCCACAGAGGTGACGAAACACTTAAACTCTGTCAAAACGCTAAGTGCCCACGCATGCACAGTACAGACCACGAAACCATATGCGATTCAGCCACACGATGGCGTCAGAAAACTGTGAATATGCAGTTGGCAAGAATGGGTATTAATGATGGGTACAATTTGGGTACAGACAGCAGTTTGCCGCTTCTCCTCCAAGTTTCAAAGGGATAATTCATTCTCAGGTGCAGGGAGAACTAAAGCAAGTCCTTCAGTAAGGGATTTCCTCTCTGTTGAACAAAAGGGCGATAAGAGTGGTTCCACCCAAAGAGAGCCACAGTGGGTTTTACTCGAGATACTTTCACGTCCCAAAGAACGGGACCCAAGCCCTCCATCCAATATTAGATCTACGTGCGCTGAATGTATACCTACTGTAAGAAAAGTTTAGAATGCTCACTCATTCTACACTCCTGTACATAAGCATACACATGTACATAATTTGCAGTTGTTTATGCCAAGTGGAAAGCATATGTGTTGCATTGTGATACTCTCTAAAATTGCAGTAGAAATTTAAAAGTTATAAATAGTTTTTGTTTTTTTTACATACAAAATCGCAAGGTCTGTTAGTGGTGCAGTCATTGAAAATATGGTAGGTGCAAATTTAAAACTGATCTGCTTAATCGGTGCTGGCAGAACAATAACAAATCCTTTTTGCAAATCTCTATAAAATGATTAACAGTCCTTATTCAATAATCTAGTTGTCCATGAATGATTGAAAATCGTGCATTTATTGCTTAAGGTGTGCTTAAATCAAAGCAATATAGAAATCCTGACCGGGGCGCCTCCTGGGAAAATGGCACGTATGGTCACCCTAAAGTTTCCAAAGAAGTGCGCTCTTGGTTGTAAGGCAAAGACAACCTTGTTTAACTTTACAAAACTTGCCTTTTGTTTTTCTGGGGCAGAGTTTCACAAGTGTTTTTGTTGATGAACGCGAGGCCTAGTTTGACAGTGTACACACTGTTTGATACTGAAAGACGGAGCGATCTCAGCTATAAAGGATCCCGGTCATGATTCAGAACATAAGTAACCCTACCCAGTGTGTGGGCCTACTTAAAAAAGCACAGCAGCACCAGAAGTGGCTCGCAGGTCCTGTCCATAGAAAAAAACAAAAGTGTGAGGAGCAGACCATCCCACACCTGCACAGATTTATTCCAAGGTGAACTCCTGACAGCAGGGCCTTGGAAGCCGCAGCACCTCGGGTTGAGTGCGCTCCGACTCCAAGCCTCAGCGGGAGACCAGAGGACTCGTAAGTGATGTTAAAATTATGAGAGTGCAAGCATCCACAATCCATCTGCTCAAGGTCTGCTTAGTTGCTGGACGTCCCCTCTTGGGAGGACCAAAGCAGACCAAGAGCTGCCCCGAATTGCACCACTGGGCAGCTCTGTGGACATATGCAATTCAGCTTCTGTTGGCCAGGCTCCCTGAAGGGAGGAGGATTGAAAGCCTGATTATCCTTGATTATGGCATACAAGGGGCACAATCGCAGACCTCCTTGGTGGTTGATGTAAGACACCACTGATGTGTTGTCAGTGTGCACCAGCACATGTTGATCTGTTACATCTGGGAGGAAGTGTTTTAATGCCAGAAACACGGCCAGTGTCTCCAGGCAGTTGATGTGCCACATGAGATGGTGACCACTCCACAGACCTCGGGCTGAGCGGCCGCTTATGACCACTCCCCAACCAGTGAGGGACACGTCCATCGCTAGTGTTACGGGGTGACACAGAGCTCCCAACACTGGGCCCTGATGTAGGAACCAAGGTTTTCTCCACATGTCTAAGGCCGTAAAGCTTGGCGTGACACTTTGATCATGCGAAGGGAATTTCCCTTCAGGGAAACACCTCTGTTCCTGAGCCACCACTATAGGGGCCTCATGTACAGCAGGCCAATAGATACGACATTGGACGAAGCTGCCATCAGACCTGGTAGTCACTGAAACTGCTTGACAGTGAGTGGCCGGCCTTCTCTTACTCTTGTGACTGCATTGAGGATCGACTCAATCTGAGCAGGTTGCACCATGGTCAAATCCACACCGCTTCGCTCACCGACTGCAAAAATCAGCCAGTCGTGCGGGGTGAGAGTGCAAGGCCAAAGTGAAGACCGATATTGGTATGCTTTTCTGGCTCAGTGCCGGCAAACGCAGGAAAGCTCAGTTTGAATTTGGCAGTTATGCGACTTCACAGAACGTTCTAAATCCCATATGTGGGACTGTACTCACAGGGGCATGGAACAGGGGCATATGTGGGACCATACTTCTCTGCACCTCAGGGGCTGCACCTCATGTTCATGTCAGGACACTTCGGCTAACATCTGGCCTACAGCGACACTGTCCTTTACCACTCACTGGCCAACTGCAATCTTGGACTGGATTCTGTGAACGTTTTCTCTACCTGCCTGTCTACAAGTCTTTCCCTGTTGTTTGGACTGTGTTTAAAAGGTCTCAAGATTTTAAGTTTTTGGGACCTCTTCAGGTATCTTGATCATTGCATCCAGTGGGGAATGCTGCAGCCACTCTGCCCCACTTTGTCAATTCCCGACCAAGATCTTCTTCTGACTCCTACTCCGAAGTGAAGGGCAAGAAGGAAGAGGCCTCTTCGGTCTGCTGCATACATTTATGACACTAACACTTTCCCAGTCACCCTTAAGTATTCTGAGATCGTCAGGCAAGTGAATGAACCAGCGCTCTCTCCACCTTCAATACCATGACTGAGGTGAGATCCTTAAGCAAGGCACCGAAGCCCCAACTGCTCCCCAGGCGCCGCAGCATTGGCTGCCCACAGCACCGGGTGTGTGTTTACTGCTGTGTGTGTGTGCATTTTCTATGGGTTAAATGCAGAGCATTTCCAAGTATGGGTCACCATACCTGGCCACAAGTCACTTCACTTTCACTTTTTTGTTTCCCCTGAGCCAATCAAGTCAACTGATGTCATCTCCCAGACCTACAAGTCAGTTCAAGTTATTTCTGAGTCTGATGAATCAACCTTTATCTTTACCAGCCAACCCTGTTCCAGTTAATTCTAAGTTAAAGTCAACTTCTGTATTCCCTAATTTAGTTGCCTTTACTTTGGGCTGGGTGATATATTCATTGATTGATTTATTTAATGTCAAGCTATGCAATATTGTGTTTAGTTTTGCAGGCGATTCATTTGTGATACTGAACTAGATATTTCACAGCTCTGTGTATTGACCCCCGCTCCATTTGAAAACAAGGGATGGAGATTTCCCGCCAATCAAACAATTGGCTTCAAGATGTGCATGAATAAAACTATGAATATATGGCCCAGCCCCACCTTCACTACAGTTCCAGGGGCAAGTTGTGTCAATCACAGTCATCACTCAGAATATAAATTTGCACCATGCCAAGTCAGCCACTGTCTTCCCAGAATCAACTGAATAATCTCCTCTTATTTAAGAATCTATAAGGTCTGTTCCAGAATCCGCTTTAGAAGAAGTTGAAAAATTCGTAACATATGCACACAAACACTTAAGGGTATATCTCACTTTCTCACAAATATTCTTGAACCTCACTTCTGCCGAGGCCGCACTGGGGCAAGCTTGCAAAAGACCTCTACCCAAGAATCACATTGGCAATAAAACAGTGAAAGTGCGTACTTAGTGGAAGACTGTAAGGGGTTTTAAGGTGAAATTTGGGACTGGGCCATAGTCCTTGTTTATCTTAATGTTGTCACATGTTCCTCAAGTTCTCAACTCCTTTATTGCACACCCGTTCACTCTTCTATTGCCAGTTTTTACTTCTCTGTGTTTGCTACAGTAGCTTGTCTTACTATTCTTTGTTCCTTGCCATTTTGTTTGAATATTGTTTAAGTCCCTTGCCTCTCTTTAGTCTTGTCCTGTCCTGCAGGTTGAGCTCATGGTCTGCTCCCTAGATCGGTGACACTACAGGTTTGGAGTGGCTGTGCCCCATGTTCCTTTCATGCCACCGCTGCTAGCCTCAAGCGTCCAACCTTCAGCTGCACTGCCCTTCATCACTTTCTGGCCGACTGCCACCCTGGAGTTGACTGGATCCTGTGGCTGTTCTCTCAGCCTGTCTATTGTTTGGACTGTGTTCATTCCCCTCCTTACACTCCCTTGTTCTTTCGGCATTATTTGTTCAATCAATCTGTGGTCATTCATTCTGCATTTGAGTCTTTTCTCATCAACACTGTTACGGGGTGTTCACACAGGGCGTCAGCATCAACGCTTGACGGAAGGCATGGCTGATCGTTTGGCAAATTTTGAATCGCATCAAATGACCCCTAAGACTAGAAAAGGACCAACTTAAACCAGCACATGACCAGCTTAAACCAGCATCCCAGCTTCAAAACCTACTTAGCATACGCTGTTTTCTTTTCAACAGGGTAGAATCATTCAAATTCCGTAATAAAGGTCCACGGAGGCCCGATTCTCACTATGTACAATATTATACTCAACAAACAAATATTTAAAATAATGCAAGCATTTGTTTTGTCTGGGGAACTGCCCTTAACTGACCTAAATGATAAAAATGAATTGACCTAAAATGTGGGTAAGAAAAATCTCTGATCCCCCATTCTGCAAAAGGGACACATCAACAGGACAGTTTCATCACATCACAATGTAGCTCTCTGACTCATTAATACAGTAGGTAAGTAGTTACAGTAGTTAAGATTGTTGACAAAAGCACTGCAGTGTCCTTTGACCTGATTGGTTTTAGGTAATCTGTGAATTGAATGACATAAGAATTCGCAATTAGTCAGAAGTAGATGTTGCACTCTGTACAGACAGGCATAGTTGGAATAATTTGCCTACACAGACATCACCTATCTTGTAAGAATGCTCTTTCTGATTGAGTCAGTCTCAGGGTGTACTCACTCTAGGCAGTTTGAACCGTGCCGAGTGCGTTTGACCACCAAATCGCGGTTCGTTTGACTAGTGTGAGTGCTCCGAGCCGTGCATGGCCGCGGTGCATTTAGCCGTTCCTGGGCCGCTTGGAAGAGGTGTGTCAGAGCACAGTTCAGTTGGACTCGGACGCGGTTCGCATGAAGTGTGAGAGCTAACTGTGCTGGAGCACGGAACAGGATGTGCGACATCACGTTTTTGCGGCACTCCAAAACCAACATAGGGTCGCTTCGGTCTACGGCAGAGGTACAATGTTTGTTTACCAAAAGGCTTTAAGAGGGCTGTGGACCACCGCGGACAAAACAACTCAAAATTACTATCCACAAAGTAAACAGAGTGATGGACTCCATCGTGTTCAGCGATAGCGCTGCTCTTCCTGTTTATCCAGACACCGTTGCAGCATAATGACGTAAGCGTGCTCCGGCACCAATGCTGAAATCCTATGTGAGTGCAGGATTGCACAGTTCACGGCAACTATGCCTAGTGTGAGTACACCCTCAAACACACTTGAAAAAAAATCAGACTAAAATAACTGAATGGGTTATTTGAAACAACTGATAAATGTAAATCAGACTTAATTCATAACATGCTGCTGTGAGTCTGTAGTCTTTAACATGAATGTTTTATGCAGTTTGCTCAGCGATATGGGCCAATCTATGGGCTGCTCATTGGTAGCCAGCTGGCAGCGGTGTTGATCACACAAGCGGTAGTTTTCTGGCAGATCCGACAACATGATAATCAGTCATGTAACAAATAGCAAAAGTACAGTAATGCAGTTTAATCAAAATGCAGCTACTCATAAATGCACTCAACAGGGAATATAATGAAAACTATCCCTCTTGGGCTTGAAGAGTGTTTCAGTCTCAGTTCCTGGAGGGCCACAGCCCTGCAGAGTTAGCTTCAACTCTAATCAAACAGACCTGATCCAGCTAATCAGGTCCTTCAGGCTTATCGTATGTGTGTCGGGGCAGGGTCGGAAAAAAACTGCTGGGCTGCTGAAGTTTGACATCTCTGTCATCCCATGTTTCCTAACTGATTACTTTAGGGGTGCTCATGGCAAATTAAGGAGAAAATTGGTGTGAACATCAACGCTTTGCTCTGAGGAACACTGAGGAATTTTGGCCTTGGAAAGAGAATTATGTAGCAAAGGATTCTTAAGGAGGGAAAATATATTTTTGTTTTTATTTTTATTGTTTTTATCTGTTTTTGTTAAAATAGATTTTTGTTTTGTTTTGTGGGAATCAAAAATCACATTCGTAAAGTTGTGCATGAGCATGTGTTACTGGGTAGTATACTGGGTATTAATATTTGTTCAAAACATTTGCTCTTACAGGGGACAATTATCCAAAAACCAATAACTTTTATAAAACAATTACCAATTTTTTAAATTTTTCATTTATTGTTCATTCCAGTTAATCTCAATCAAACTGTGGTTGAGTTATTTTGATCAGGTTCAAAATAACAAACAAATAACAAACACAGCTTACATAATAAAAACATAACATAAAAACAGAGTTATCTGTTTTTGCAACTAAACTCTTCATATGTTAAACTCAACAGAGTTTTATTGTGTTTCAATATTTATGTAACATCTATTGCAAAACTGCAAACTGTTCAAAATCAAAATACAAAATCAATGCAGGGAAATTTAATTACTCACATTGTAGCCCTTGTGCCAACTAGCCCCTGTCTATGATGTTATTGGTAAAACTCTGATGACAACACTTGGAAACTTTATTGCATTTATTTCTTATCAATTATTTACAACTATTCAGCAGAACTATTGTATAACAGTGTTTTAATTTTATTTTTTCAACTATTTGAATACAAATAAATTGTAATGTCACTTACGATTCCTCTTCTTTTACATTCATGTGTTCTTCCAGCTGCTGTTAAACATAGAAACATTGTATGAGTGGAAGGTTTGAGCAGCAACAAAACTTATACAATGACCACAAATTATAAATGCAATTTTCATGAGCTGAACTTAAAGATCTAAGACTCTTTCTATGTACACAAAAGGACTATTTCTCTCAAATAATGTTCACAAATCTGTCTAAATCTGTGTTCGTGAGCACTTCTTCTTTGCCAAGATAATCCATCCAACTCACAGGTGTGGCATACCAATATGCCAATATAGAGATCAGTAAAAAAAACACTGCAAAAAGTGATTCTTTACCTATATTTACTGCAGACAAATAGAGAATTGATGCTTAGATGTCAATATCAAGTATTACAGTTTTTGAGTGTATTTTATCTAATCTTAATTTAATGTTTAATTGTTACCAAACCATATTTTTGCAGTTTTGCACAATTTGTTCTATCAAAACAACTAGCAGGTGAATTTCTCGATTTTAATGTTGCAAACTAATAAACACATATTGGACATTTTCCACCAGAGGGAGCTCAGGAGTTCAAAAAACAGAATATCCATTGAGCCTAATTATACCAGTAACTAATAAGCTCAAAAGACCCTTATATCTGAAGAAACTTATAGATATTTATCAGTTTAAATTAAACCCATGGTGTAGCTCTAAGCTTAAGCGTCAGCAAATCACACAGAATAAGTTTCCACATTTCTTCTGTTTGAAATGTAAAAATGTTTTATGTTAAAACAGTACTTTGTATAAGGTTCAAGGTAATACAAATGTTTTTGAAATAGTTAATATTAAAAATCATATGTTCATATGTATGCACTATAAAGCACTGAAAGCACTGAAATCGTGTGCTATGGCAGCATTTTTGTTTTTTAAAAGCAAATAACCTTTACAAAAGCCTTGGAACACAAGTTTGAATTACTGATAAATGTTTATAGACCAATGGTAAGAGGTGTTAATTTGAAACGTTGGCTGTTTTGCTTGAATTTCCCTTTTTTGACTAACTGTATTGAGGCCTACTAGGGTCAATTGGACCCCCACAATAAAAAATTGTACCTAAGTTACATAAGAAGGGTTTTAAAACTCTTTTCTTTAGGCAACCAGAGAGGAAGGGGAAATGCTGACACTCTTCCTCTGAAGTTTTCTGAGCTCACCCAAATACACAGAGACACACCTACTAAGTTTACACTCATAATACGGACCACCAGCAATACTTCACTTCTTCACTCACACCGTGTGATTATTAACTTTTGCTGAAACTTTGCGTGCCAAGGTTCTCTCAAGGTTATTTTTTTTATAAACAAAAATGCTTACTTATGCCAAATTCACACACACCTTCTAGCGGTGTATGGAGTAGCTGCACCTGTTGCCTGTGGTTTTGGACGTTCGTTTTCTTTTCGCCTTCACTATTTGTCCGTGCAGCCTTGTGTATTCTATGATGTAACATACTAGGCTCTCAAAATCAGTTCCGCCACCTGTGCACTTTTATTTGGTGACAGCGCGCGATGAGCGCGTGATCTACATCACTCGCCCCTTCTCCTCTCGGAGCTCTGCCGGGATGTCAACCGTGGTTCGTAGAAACTCGTCCAAAACCGGTAACGGCTTGGAGTCCGGTCCGGATGGAATTCGGACGATACGCAGAGAACTGTCGAATGAGTCCACACACAATGAATGGGATAATATTATGGAGTCTTCATCTAGAGGTAGGGACGCGTTACCGATTCATATTGGTCATACATATTGCACTGCCTATATGAAAATAATATTTTCTTTTATCACAATTAAATAATTATATGGGAGAATTCTAAATAAAGTGCTTTGGTTTGAGTAGATGTTGCTCTCCAACTGCTAACCATTAACATCTAAAATTCTAGCTATTTCTTGTTTTGGATCTTGTGGACATTGAATCAGATGAAAAGTTAATAATTTAACTTTTCAGTGTCCTTCACTTTCCATCCTGTTTTTTTTTTTGTAAAATCCCTGAAACTAACAATAACATCGTCCTCCAGGAAGTCACATCACCATTTTGGTACTGTAGTAATGCAAAACCACAAACATCAGTATTAGTTATTAATTAAAAGGATTCTGTGATATTTTGGGGTATTAACTGGTTTGTCTCTGAAACGTTCAGAATATGAAATATTTAAATGTAGCTAAAATAACAAGATTGCAACCATTTACCTTAAAAAAATATAATACTTTTTTTTCTTTTCTTTTGTAGTTCATTGTAAAGGCAATTAAATGAGAATTATTACAGTTTAAATGTCTGGAATTGACTACAGTATTTTTTTAAGGCTGAAGTGCAATTCCTCAATCTACAAGACAGTTATCTAGTAAAGTGTTAAAAAAGAACAGCATTACCTGACCTTGTTGAAGGGAGTGTGTTAAATTTCTTTTCAGATTTTAGGATCTCAAGAGGAAGCATCAAAGGTACTTCAGGACATCCTGATGATAATATACCAACAGGTGAATCCAGCTCTCCATAAAATACTAACTTATTCTTAATACACTGTGACTAATGTGAATAAATCTCATACAAATAGCCTCCATTGTCTTAATAATCTCAAATAATAATATAATACTATGTAGAAAAACCTGCAGTTCTCTGAGACAACTATCTAGGTCAATTTATTACCCTTATGTCATTCCAAAGCTTAATGAAACACAAAAATATTGTAAATAAAGTTGGGAACCTCCATTGAAATGCTACTGAGGCAAAGTAAAGTGTGAGTAAATGACAGAATTTGAGTTATTTTTTTATCAACTATTCCTTTAATTGAACTCCATCTTTGGTGACACTCAAAAAAAAGAGTAACTTTTAGAGATACATTGGACTTTACAAAGCCCATTGACTGTCATTTATTAACCCTCTCTGTTAAACACAGCAATGAAACATCACATGATAATGGTAAAATAGAAAATCTGAACCATGAATATTGCTGTTGACATGAATGTTTTAGATTAGAATTGAATACTAGAACTAGCCCTGGAATTTACAGCGGTATAAAGGTTTGGACTCTTTACATCACTAATTCACTTTCTTTACATATTTACTAGAGCTGACTGGAATATTTTCCTTGTGTTGACTCATCTGTTAGTGTTGGATGCAGTGGTAGATGTAATGTTAACTGTATACACCGTTTCCTGTTGCAGTTTTGGCTATGCAGCTGGCTATGGTGGAGGGGCCAGATCGACTTCCTGCCGATGAGGGCACACAGGAAGTGCTTTGCAGGAAACTTTGTGTGCTGGAAGCTGACCTCTCAGGGATCATGACCTTAATCACTGTATGGTCATTGCTATTCAGACTTCATAAAATATTCAAAACATATTTGAAATGTTTTTAACATACTGGCTTTCCTGTCTTGCAGGAGTTGTCTGCTCATTTTGTATCCATCAATAGTGAGGAAAGGACTATATTTATCACCTTTAAAAAACTTGAAGAAATATGGAAGTTCAGTACATACCACAAAATGGGTCTGTTCTTATTTCAGTGCCACAGATATAATGTATGGATTTATTGATAATGACAAGTACTGTAAGAGCTGCATTTATTTGATTCAAAATACATTAAAAAATCGTATTGTGAAATTATTTGGATTAAAAGCATGATGCTTAAGAAAGCATGATTCTTAAAAAAAATGTAACAAATGCTCATTTGGTGCTCAAGAAATATTTCTTATTATAATCAATGTTCGTATTTTTGTGGAAACCATAATATACATGATACATTCAAAAATTTGGGGTAAGACAAAGAAAGAAAAAAAGTGAGATATATTACTTTTATTCAACAAAGATGCCTTAAATTGATCTAAATTGACAATAAAGAGTATGTTATTTTATAAAAATACTGTTCTATTGAATTTTGGGTTACACTTTAATTTGATAGTCCACTTTAGATATTCGACTAGCTATAAGTAACTTTGCAACATGTCAACTAATTCTCGTTAATTTGCAACTACATGTCTACTTACTCTCTAATAGACTGTTAGGGTAGGTTTAGGGTTAGTAGAATTAGTTGACATATGCTTGCAAAGATTGCAGTAGTATGTTGTGGATCAATCAAAATAAAGTGTTAGAAGATATTAAGCAGACAGGCTACTGATACTCTAATGACTGTTAGTTGACATGTAGTTGCAAAGTTACTTACTGTTAGTAGAATATGTAAAGTGGACTATCGAAATAAAGTGTTACTGAATTTTGTGTTCCTCAAGAAATTCAGCATTAATCATAATAAGAACGAATATTAACATAAGTACCTACAATAATTAAGCATCAAATCAGCATATTAGAATGATTTCTGAAAGATCAATAATCGGTAGCGTGGGCCTACTGTATAATAAAAGATAATATCTCATAAGACCTAAATTTCCAAATGTGTCATTTCCACCAGGCTTCTTGGGTCAGTGTATGGAAAACCTTCTCATGAACCAGGAGTTTTGGTTAATGTCCCTTGATCAGCATTCAGGAATTGAGATCTCAATTAAAGAGGAGACACTAAATCTGATGTATAAGGGCTTTGTAATGCAAGAAGGTAAATAACTAGTTTTTATTCACAATATATATTTTAGAATTGATTTCAGAAACAGACTGGCACACGTACGAGTAAATATCACTGCTACTTGAAATAAAACACTATTGTTTACATTTTAGGGTCTTTCTTTGGATGCTGCACAGCAAATCAGATGTTTGATAGCTCTACGTCAGGTAGCGACCTTTATCTGGAGAAGGGGGATATCGCTTTGTTTGAGCCGCCATTCCTAGGATCAGGCTGGACAGTGCTGTCACTTGCAGATGGAGCTAGAGGAACCAAACCAAAACCAGCTCTGGAGCCGGTCATTCCTTTTCATGAGTATGTGCCATCTTCTGAATTTTATTTTAACTTATTGACATAAAATCAACAGAACGATGTTTTTTTTTTTTTTTACTTTCCAAGGTGGTTTCTTAAGTCCTGCCCAGAGAGCATATTAGTGGGTGGTGGTAAGGACACAAGTAACCTTCCCTTCCAGATTGGTGAGACAATGTTTAAATAATTGCATTTTATTTTATATACATCCTGTTTTGTGTTCGTGAATGCTTTACATTCAGTAAAAACAGTAATATTGTGAAATATTATTACAACTTAAAATAACTAATAAAGTCTTTACTGTCACTGAAAAAGCTGTATAGTAAAAAAACTTTAGAATAAAAAAATGAGGGTACTGTAAGTGAAAAGAGATGGACATAAGCTGATTTATATTTGAGATTTTTATATTTTTAAAGATTTTTAGGAACTAAAAAAAAAAAGAAACAAAAACAATGCAGCATTGTCATCATCACAATTTAACTCTACCTCAATTGTAACAATATATCTGACAGCAGTCGGGGTCTGTGAGGCCGCAGAAGAGTATGATGCCGATGGACCAGATGAACTGAGTTTCCAGGCTGGTGAACGAATCATCATCCTGGGCCTGCTGGTGGCCTGTTTTGATTGGTTTATGGGAAAACTGGAGAGAACTGGGGATATCGGACTTGTCAAAACCAACCTGGTCAAAGCAACCAGTTCATTTTGTGAGTAAGTGGTTGTGTCATTTTATGAATATACTGTTTCTGTTGTGTAGTTTGTCTTAAATGACAGTTTTCACTGTACTTTATTACTTTATCCTGTGCTTCCACTAGATCATCTGACATATTCTTGAAAGATGAGGACAGACAAATTGCTACCTTGGATCAGGACAAAATTAAAGAGGACACTATAGTTTTATTGAAGAAAATATGCCAGTCTGATGTTGGCACGAACTACAAACTTGGTAAGGTTCACAGAGATTTGTATCTCAACATTTTAGCATTAATAAATTAGGTTTTATTTGCCATTACAACAGTATCTGTGCTATAAAAAGCATTTGTCTAAGAAAATAAACTACTAAACATTTTTTTTGTTTGTTTGTTTTTTTTACAAAAAGAGGTGTTCCTAACAGACCACAGAGGTAGAATTACAGGCACAAAGCAAAAGCACATCACTTAAAGTCTTGTATTTTGTAAATCCTCGTCGTAAGCTTTTCTTTTGTGTGGTGTAAACACAGCTAAGAACCTAAACCATTTCACTGCTCCACCTTTGGGAAACTAAACTGAAGATTAGAAAACGAATTCATCACTGCAAGAACTAGTGACGTATACAAAAACCAACACTAAACAGGATTTAACGTTATTTGTAGAGGAAAACTCTTGACATGGTTGACGCACTAAAAAATTCAAAAGCTTGTACAGCTGCTCATCCAGGGAAGAACTCGTGGTGCTCTGAGACCAGCAATCACATTGCTGGAAGTGCTGGGGTTTTCCCTAACACAAAGAAAGATGCGCTGTCACGATTTTATTGCTTTAAGTGAAGACTCAAGATCTGATCAAAGGATCCATTAGAAACTATGCAAAAATGTTAAATCTTTAATTCTACTGCATACGATTCTGATGTTGTGAAGTTAGCTCTATACTGACCTGCCCTGAGGAATCGATTTGGACATATCCCCGACAAAAGATGTCACATGCTTGTTTACCTCTGTAAGGCATAGACACAATCCAATGATAAAACCACTATATTATGCTCATTTATAAGTTTAAAATGGCATCGATGGGGTATAATAACTCGCCATCGACTCAGGATGCTGATCTAAGTATTACCTTCATCCCAGTCTTCATTGCACACAGGCACTGTCCAGGTGCTCACTGGGATTTGAAGCTTGCTATCTGTCTTGTCACTGGCCACTGCCATTGAACATTAAGTATGCATTGTTAACAGAGTGTGTCTGCAATAATGATGAAGGTAAAAGGGTTAAACAGAGCTTACCGCAGGTAACATTAACGGAGCACTTATCCACACAAGTTGAGATGTGATGAGACAGCTCATGTTTCTTCATCAAGTGGCGTGCATTGAATGGACAAGTCCATAATTCACCAATCAATTCAGGATGATTCTACAAAATAAATTAAGAATCTTACCCCTTTCATATAATCATCTGCAAAACAACATTCTGCCTCTATCCAATCAACAACCGGCTTGCACTGAACCACAAGAATACTGTTCATTATAGACTAAATCCGGAAGAACTGTGGCAACGTCTCCAGCATGCTTCAAGAAACCTACCTGCACTGCTAAAATAGGCACTTGTGTAGAAATGCTGCAAAATGAAGATGCTTTAAAAAAAATTGTAAATAGATTTTCAGTGTCACATAATTTCTATTAACATTTGATGTGAGCATTCTTTGCATTTAAAGCAGCTTTTGCTCTTGGTGTACATCGTTTTTCAGGTAGGTTTCTTGAAGCATCTTGAAGACGTTG
>JAUCNO010000002.1:9390923-9418965 GCA_032353835.1 Enteromius viviparus | reverse complement strand
TTCAAATTTATTATTTTTTTATGGAAATAATACTTTTCAAAACAATTCTTTACATATTTAGCATTATTTTAAACATTTATACATTTAATTAATATATATGCGATTTTATAATCGAAAATGTATAATATAATAACATAATTAGTCCTATCAACCAATTAGTTGTGATTAATTGCATCGAAAATATACATTTTTGTTTAAATATGTATACAAACACATGCATTTATTTCTTTGAGAAAAAAATGTTGTGCTTATTAAAAATTATATATATAATATAAAAAATATAAATATAAATACATGGAAATGTTTTATACAAAGTACACAATTAGTTTTTTTTATGTGATTAATTGTGTGAAAAAACTAAATATGATATGTGTGTAAATTTATTCTGTATATATAAAAGCACACACATACACCAACATGTACTTATATGTATATATTTATTTTGATATAATTTACATTATATATACATATTTAAAAAAAAAAAAAAGTTATATTTTAAATATATATACACATTCAAGTGTATTTATAGACATAATACATATTATGTGAACAATCCCTTTTATTCTGAATGTAATTAATCATTGGTCAGCACTAAATAATGTTTTTACATATATTACACTTATTATTAGTATATTATTAATTGAAATATATAATAATGTATTTATTAATTCAAATCCAAATGTATTTATTATATTTTTTATTGAAATAACTATCATTAATAATTTTAATCATACATTTATTTTAATTTGAATACATCTTATTTTTATAATAATTCTTACATTTGCAATTATATTTTATATTATTACTATTCTTTAAAAAGAATGCTATTTACTCGAGTATTTACTGAAATGGTGTGACACTGGCAGTATGAAACACGCTCTGAATCAATGATTTGGAAAGGTTTGGAAGCTTCACGAAGCACCCATCACTATCTCTGTCCTGGTTTCAATACTCACACTGGAGATGGAATCACAGTAATCTCTTACACTACAGTGTGAGTGTTTGGACGAGGCCTGCTGTATCTGTGAGTCTGTACCTGTTGGATCTGCTGGATCTCTCTCATGGCCAGTCGTATGGAGGGGTAGAGTCGAGGGAAGGGTCTGCTCTCTCCGGCCAGACCCTCGTCCTTGTGCTCCGTCTGAGCGGCCTCCATTCGCCTGCGACGGTCCGAGATGCGCTTGAGCACTGGAGGTTTGTGGGAGTCTGTGTTCGAGCTTCCTTCCGGGGGCAGGAACAGCTTCTGCATCTGTAAGTGCACTTTATGTGAACCCGTGTCCATGTCCTGATCTTCAGCGGGACACTCCACCGCCACCGAGGATGATGATGTAAAGGCTTTCAGCTCCTCATAGTCTGTCTCCTGATCACACATCTGCACACACACAAACCAGCGTTACTCTCTCTAGACTGTAATCACACGGCTGTGAATGGAGCACAGAGCAGGACACTCACCTGACCGCAGGGCAGCGTCAGCAGCTCCATGAAGGGCATGATGCCCACCTGAGAGTGATACTGGACCAGATCTGAGAGAGAGGAGTGAGCCCGGTTCTCCCCGAGAATCACATACTTCCCATTGCTCTGCATCTCCACCATATAGTGACGACAGCGATCAGCACCCCTGATACACACCGGAATCATTATAATACATTTAAAAATATAAATAAATGGAGTTCCAACATCAACAACATAACACAAATAATAAAAACAAGAATTATAATAATTTAATAAAAACATAGATAACAAAAACATGAATGATTTGGATATTAGTTTTTGCACGCTATTATTATTATTACTATTAATGACCAATATTAATAAAATAATATATATATATACACACATTAATATATTAAATTAATATATAATTATTTTACACTATATTAATGTTATCACACATTACATTATAACATACATTTTTGCTTGAATAAAAAAAAATTATTAATTTGAATAAAATATTGCAGGTTTTGCAAATTATAATATAATTTATTAATACAAATTAATCTTTTACTATTATTATTATTATTATTATTATTATTAATAATAATAATATAAATATTAAATCTTATGTATTTTATACATTTTTAATAACTATATATATATATATATAAATATATATATGTATTAGTATTTAAAATATTTTTACACTATTCTCCTTTTTAGCATCACTACTATTATATTTATGCGTGTGTATATATATATAATGTATTTATTTATTCATACATACAGCAGTCAACTTTTGAAATGGATCAACAAAATTAATCAAATAGATTTTTATATATTATGTATATATTAAAACCATATTGTACTGTTTATAACATGATTAATCAATTATTAATACTAATTTAAATAATTAAATAATAATACATTATAATTAAATAATAAATAAAATGAAATATTGTTACTAATAATACAATTACTATTACAAAATTGTATATATACATATATATAAATCATAAAAATCTTAAAAAAATCATTAAAAACATCAAAGTTCGTGGTCTTTTTTTATGATAAAATAACCTAATGACATGGTCACATAAAGACACTGGAACAAATCTGCTAAAAGGTTCTTATTCTCATGTTCTCATTCTCAAGGAGTTTCTCTTGCATCACTGGTGCTATGATTTGCATATTAACCCTTTAAACAGGTTATTATAAGCACTCATGTACTAAAAAATCTTGTTTAGTTAAAAACTTCTGCTTCTGTTGTAGTTTTAGCACCTCTCTCTGTGCACTAGTGCTCTGAACACACCTGAAGGTCAGCGTGTAACCCTCCCGGCTCTGACCCACGCGCACCAGGAAGCAGCCGAGAGGTTTGTTGATCAGGAGATCTTCTGCTTGTCTGAGAAAGCAAGGCTACAGTCAGCTCCTCTCAAACACAGTGTATTCAGACGCTGATATGAGTGTGTGTGGGTGCTGAAGCTAACCTGCGCGTGATCATGCCGTGAAACCAGCTGGGGAAGCTTCCGTCTCTGGTCAGCTTTCGCACCTGCGTCTCTTTGAACCAGCGGATGGTGTTGCTCTTCTTCAGGTGCTTCTCTTTAATTCGCTCTTCGTCGATCGGCTGAAGTATCAGAGAAACATCCAGGTGAACGTTCTCGTTCAGCTCGTTATCAAACGGAGTCGCCTGAACACAAAATAAAGATAAGGGTTATTACTGTCTACTAAAACCATAACAAAACACAAGATTAATAAAAAACGCAATATAAATACATGAATATTTTATTTCCGCCAGTTACCAAGGCAAGATTTTAGTTTAGTTTCATTTAATTTGAAGCATTACAAGAACGGAAATAAAATAAATAACAACTATAGACATAAAGAAATTATTTATTTACTGTTAATTAAATCATAATATAAATGTGACTATTTACAATTTATAACATTAATAATAACAATATATATTAAACATTAAAAGTTTGTATGAATAAAATATTTTCAAAAATAATTAAATAATATGATTACACATTTTATTTTTATTAATGATAATAATAATAACAAACTATTTTTCAATATATAAATTGAAAATATTTTATATATATTACAATATATTTCAATGTACTTATTATTATTATTATTATTAAATTAAATTAAATTTAATTAAATGTGACTACTTACACTTTTATATGAATGAATGAAATCACAAAGGAACAAACAAACAAACGAGTGAAGTAAAAATGAAAGAACAAATCAAGATTAGGAAGCACAAATCATGTTTGTAGCTCTAATACAGACTTGGCACATAAATAAGCTTTAAACTTGTTGAGAAGTTAAACCCAGGTGTAATATTTGACTGGATGAGTCCGTGACCTCTCACCTCAAACAGTTTGCTGCGCGGCCGAGGCACAGGAGCCAGATGCGGGACTTTGGGGGTGACACTCAGCACCGAGCGAGGCCTGGGCTCCGGCTTCTTCTTCCTCGGCAGCGGCACCGGTGGAGACGCAGGTCCTGTACACACACACACACACTTTAACACACAACACTGGGTTCAGCACTGACTGCTGTGAACACAGAGGAGAGGTCTTACGGAGGTTCTCCTGCTCCAGCTCTAGGCGCCTCTTCCTCTCGTCCTCCAGCTGCTGCAGTCTCCTCCTCTCCTCCTCTTCCTCACGCTCCTCTCTCTCCCGCTGAGCCTGACGCTGACGCCTGATCTCCGCCAGCAGAGACAGATACCTCCTCCGGCAGATCCGAGCGCGGTAATCTATACAAGACAAGTTTTAAACACAGAACAATCAACACAAGACAAACTCACCCCACCGT
The DNA here is from genome assembly GCA_032353835.1 of Enteromius viviparus. Lineage (NCBI taxonomy): Eukaryota > Metazoa > Chordata > Actinopteri > Cypriniformes > Cyprinidae > Enteromius > Enteromius viviparus. The sequence continues at coordinate 9,414,714 of JAUCNO010000002.1, read as the reverse complement.
TAAAACAAGCATGTTAATACAGTAATACACTTAAGACTGAACTCTTTCTATTCGGAGGCAATGAATTATACAAATACTAAATGTGACAATTAAAGAGGATCAGTTTGAAAAGGCAGCATTAATTTGTCCAAAAATACAGTAAAAAACTGAAAAATACTGAAATATTTCTACCATTCAATAGAACTGCTTCCTGGGACATATTTTTTAAGATGTAATTTATTTCTTTACTCCATCATTACAGTGTCACATTTTTAATTATCATCAAAGCTGAAACAGTTGTGAATCTTTTTTTTTTCTTATTTAATTTAAAATGTAATTTCTTCTTTTATTCACATTGCACATTAAATTGATCAAAATGGACATTTATAATGTTACAAAAACGATTTCCATTTTTAATAGACGCTGTAATTTTTAACTCTATATTCATTTTTTTAATAAATTATAAATAAATGCTATCACACAAACTAAAAATTCTTAATCTATTTTAAAATACATAGAAAAGAGTTATTTTAAATGTGTATTTATAAGTTACTATTTTTTTATTTAGTTAATATTATTATTTATTTAAAATTATTTATTTTATAAATGTATATAATATTTAAAGATGTATTATTAAATACTTATATAACAACAAATAATGATAAAAACAAAATTAAAATCGAAAAAAAAAAAATTACTAAATACATTCAAACTATTTAAATATGTAATATTTTTATTATATAATTATTATAATTATAAATTAGTTCATTTGTGTATATTTATTATATTTATATTATTATAGTACATTAATACATTTCAATATAATCTATATTTATTAAAAAAAAATTATTTTAATTTTGTGAAACGGAAATTGACATTGTTTTAATTTTTTAATAAATATTCTTTAAAAAATTTGTAAATAATATTCCACAATATTACTGTTTTTGCTGTGCTTCTGTTTAAAAAATTTAATTATTAAACATTATATAAAAATGGGAGTTTTATATAAACAGTGTATGACCTCACATTTCTTCCTGATTACCAACAATAATGTGATCCACTATGAAAGGGTTACTGAATCATAACAGGCCATTTACATACAAGAGTCTAAAAGGTACAGTAACAAAAGCAGCTTTTATAACGCTAACAATGGGTCAGAGGATGGAAAACAGTTACGGAAACAGCCATAATAACCTTTGATGAAACAAACCTTGGCATTACGAGTGACTGTCAGGAGGAAAATACACAAAAAAGGGATAAATGACAAAAACAGAAGACGCATTACAATGTCCTCCCATTCATTATGTGCCATTATTTACATAACCCGCACATCCAGCTAAGTCTGAACTCGTTGTAATATGTGTTTTTATGAGTGTGTTTCTGAAAGGTGATTCAAGCTGCTATAAAACAGTCAAACTCTAAGTCAAAAGCTTTCAAGTGCTGTCATGTGAGCTCCGCTGGGTTTAATAGGCTCTTATTAAGGGATAAACAAACGAGTTAAATTGCTCCTCACTCTTCTGAATGACAAGCGCGGCTCGTCCCAGTCTCTCCAGCAGACGGGCCAACTCCTCCTGGTGCCAATACTTAAAAAACAAGCGACTCGACCTGAAAGAGCAGCACAAGAGAACTGCTGAGACTTGCCCGATTTGTCAATATCATCTGTTATTTAAGTATCTAATATATCAGTTCATCGTTTTATCACCAGAGGTTCAAGCCAAAATAAAGTATTGAATACATGTTAGATCATGAGCTAAGATAACAAACCCAAACCTCCTGACAGGACTTGCGTAATCTAGATATTAACATTTTAATTAATATGAATGTTGCATTTGAGTCAAGAGGGTAAGTAAATAATTATTATTATTTTTTTATTCTTAATTTCCGAAAATAAAGGTTGCTTTTTTAGTTTAAGTTCATTGCCACTGTAGTAGCAAATGTGTATTCAAAACATCTTCCAATAATTATTTAATATTTAAAAACTATTAAAGATAAAAACAGTAATGTATTATTCTATACATATATTATTTAAAAAATAACAAAAAGAAATTTAATTACTTTATTAATTAAAAAACATTTATTAATGTATTTTCATTATATTGTATTATATATAGTTATTACCTTTGAACACATTTAATTTTGGTTTCTTTTTAAATTTTATGAACCTTAAAATTAAATTTAAATAATATATATATATTTAAATTTTAAATTACATTTAGTAACATATTATACACTAAAACTTGTAAGAGAATTAAATACAAATTAATAATTGCTTTATACACACATTTATATATGTACTATTTATTAATAAATTATTAAAAAGTTAATTTAGGTATTTTTATTATGTATTTTATGTGATAACACTTCAAAATAGGTAACACTTGTTAACTATTAACTAAGACTTTTCCCTCAGTACATTCTTCATTTGCTAATTTGATTCTTAATTAATAGTTAGTGCAGTAGTTGTTAAGTTTAGGTATTGGGTAGGTTTATTTATGTAGAATAAGGCATCACTAATTATTGACTAGTATTCTAGTAATATGCATGCTAATAAGCAACAGGTGTAACCGTAAAATAGTGTTACCTTCCTACTACAATTTGATCTATTTTATATTTAATGTATCCTGACAGGTCTTCAGACTTGAGTGATTAGAGGCTTGTTCAAATCATTACACCAGCATATTAACAATCATAACAGTGATGCATGCCACTAATAATGCATGCAGCATGCTCAGACTTACCCGCACTTCCAGCCAGAGAGATTAGTGCTGTTCAGGATCGACATGCAACTGAAAACAACAACAAAAACAATGCATTTTAATAAAATCGGACAATAGGGAGCTTATTCCCCTCATGTGAGTGAACATTTAAACTTTGGCCAAATGTATCTTTTATAATAGCACACTATTATTAGGAAAAAGCACACTTTTTTTCCCTGCATTACTTTAACACAGCATCTGTTGTTCAGACCTGCTCTTGTTCAGCGGGAGATCTGGTTTCAGCAGCAGAATGCTGTACCTGCGGGACAGAAATCAGAGTCAGGTCACAGGGTATCTGACATCATGAATTGAAAGATGTGAGTCTTTCTGCCTGCACCAACCTCTCGGCGAACTCTCTGAACGTCGGACGCCACGAGAAACCGTCTCGCCGGATTCGGATGGTTTCCATCAGACCGTTGTATCTCAGCTGCCGAGACGAAGACAGATATGAATATGACAGCGGAGATTATGAAGGATGGCATCAGGCCACTTTTAAAGGGAGAGTTCACACAAAAGAATTTATTCACTCTCATACTGTACAAACAACGAAATCTTCTTTTTGAAAAACAAAGTGGATGGTTTTTACTACCATGCATCAAAAATCACCAACAATGTTATAGCTTAAAAATAGCAAATGCATCATAAAAGCAGTTATTGGCTATATTATGAAAAAGATTATTTCTTCCAATAATAAAAAAAAACAACTTAAAATTAAAATTATTTTAAGCTCTTTATTGTCAATGTAAAAGTATAAAAAATATAAATAAATTAGATAAATATTAATTGCATCAAAAATAAAGTTTTAACATAATATATGAGTGTATATGATGTCTGTATATGTATTATTATGTATATATAAATACAAACACATGGATGTGTGTATATTAGTGCAAGTTTTTGTTAAAGTAATTTATGGATAATATATGTTTACATATAAAAGCACACACATACAGCTTATATTTTGAAAATATGCATGTCTGAAATAATAATTTATATTCTATGTAAATATATTTAAAATATAAAAATTAGTGTTCTTAAATATATACATGCAAGAGTTTGTATTTATATATAAATACATACACACAGTAATAAGTATTAAATAAACACAGATTTAAATAAATAATTCACAGAATTATTGTAAATATATATATATATATAATACTTTTTGTATATGCAATATTTTGTAATTTAAAATACATTTATAATTCATAATATACATTTCATTTTATTAAATTGCGTGTACATGTATATGCATTAATATATTAATCTAATAATAATAAAGTAATAAGTTGTGTAGTATAATATAACACACACACACGGGTATATATATATATCAAATTCATTATTAATAAATTACTATTACATATGTTGTAATAACCCTTAAATGTTGTTAAGTGTTACAATAAAGTATAAAAAAATATATGCATTTAAAAATAGGCTGCAAAGTGCACTTCCACACATTTCCAGAAGGTGTCAGTGTTGCACAGCCTTGAAGTTTATACTGTATTGTTTATGTACTGAATGAAACTCTGCATTCCCACGACTGTACATCACCTGATCATGTGACTTAATAACTGTTTATGCGTAAACATACACAGATACAAACCAATGACGTCATTTTAGCAGGATGAACCGCTCTCACACAGAAAAGATGTTTTTCCAGAACAGCGAAACAATAGTTGCTAGTTAACTTCTTACTGGCTATTATTACTAACTATCCAGAACCACTGAGAAGCAGCCTAATATAGCAGTGGCAAGTTTAACATGTGAAAACCTACTTTTAACAAATATCTAAGTGTTAAAATCTACAACCCCTCACAGAATTAACAGCTTAAACAAGATAATCACTTAATACAGTGTTTAGTCAATACCGGCACTTAAACACAGTATCATTACTGAGCTTCATCATAACAGAAATAAAAGGCTTCAGACACCGACTCCACCGGAGGGCAGGAAAATCTGAGAGTGCATTTGCTGGAAAATAAGAGAGGACCAAACAGGGCTCCGCTCTAGTCTCACCCACCTGATCCATCACTAGTTTACTGTCCAGCTGATCCGGCTGCTTGCTGCGGTTGGGTTTGATGCAGCGGACAAAGTGAGGACCAGCTGCAAACATCTTCTCCATGAGGACGGCCAGAGAGTGCTGCACAGAAAACAACAAATTAAACACACGCAGACAGGGTCAAACACATGCCTTCAGTCGCTGAAGCGGTCCAAGATATAGACTTGACTTTCTGAAAATATCATTTATCTTCATTACGAGGTGAAGGATAGGGAAGCCTGTTTCCAGCACACTTTAAACAATTACAGATCTTTAAATAAAGTTTATATCTCACGACTCTTAGCTTGTATCTTGGAATTCTATGTTTATATCTTGCAATTTTACATTTATTTCTTATTATATATATTTGATATCCCCCAATTCTGAGTTTATATCTTATATCAAATGTATCTCTCTTAATTCTGAGTTTATATCTTGCAATTTTACATTTATTTCTTACTATATCTCACATTTATCTCTCAATTCTGAATATATATCTTGCAATTTTTCATTTATATCTTATTATATCTATTTTATTTCCCCCAATTCTGAGTTTATATCTTGCAATTTTTCATTTCTATCTTATTATATATATTTAATATCTCTCAATTAATATTATATCTCAATTGTGAGTTTATTTCTCGCAATTTTACATTTATATCTTATTTATATCTAATTGTAAGTTTATATCTTGTAATTCTTAATTTATATCTTATTTATATTGTGTTTAAATTATTAATGTAAGCTTAATTCAGTCTTAGTTTATGAATCTGACCTTCTATCTTATTTATTTATCTCACAATTTTGAGTCCATATCTCAGGATTACAAGTTTATATTATGCAATTATACATTTATATCTTGCAGTTTATAGAAAATAAATAAATAAATTAACTGTGAAATAAGTCACAATTACCTTCATTCTACATGATTCTTAGCTTATATATTTGAATATATTATAATTTTAAGTTTTTATCTCACAACTCAAAGCTCTGAGATTAATCTTGCAATTAAAATTTTTTATAATATGTTTATCTAATTTATATCTAGCAATTCTTTAGTTTATATCTTGCAATTTTACATTTTTATCTTGCAGTTTATTGATAAAAAAGACAGTTGTGAGGTCAGAATTACCTTTATTCTTTTTATTAATGTGAGAAATACGGACATGTTCTAAACAGTTTTTGTCAGATGAATCAGTTTAATCTTTCTGATACATACAAAATAGAAATTCATATCTATTCATTTCTAAACATTTTCTACACATGACACACGTATTTAAGAAGCACACATTTAAATTATTGTGACTATAGGATGCATGAAACAAAATGAAACATGAACCATAACTAGGATATTTTAGAAGATTCACCTTGAACTGCGCGCCGACGGACTGCTTCCGAGTTGAGTTGAAGTTGTCATCTGCAACTTGTAACTAAAATTAAAAGGCACACAGGATCGTGTGGTCAAACGCTGTGTGGTTTAATTATCACTGATCTCACAGTTTCTCATATGGACAGCTATAAATATGTTCAAACACCAGTCTCTTAAGGCATCTGGAAAATATCATGTTTTAACAGACACCCTATATAAACTATATATATTAATATAAAGTACCTTGGCTTTTCGTGGCATCAGTGTGCCTGTTCGCGAAATTGTTGCTGAAAGAAAAGAGGAAAAAGACTTTTAAAAAAATCATAATCCTGAAAAATTATCATTATCAGGAACTATATTAAATTTTTTACACATCTAATAATTTGTGAACATTTAAATAAATAATAATATTATTAATAACTATTTTTATTATTATAAAAAACAAATACTTTAGGGAAAAACCTAATCAATTAAAAACAATGCAATATTATATAAGATAAATAAAAATGTAAAATGCATAATAGCAGCAACAAATACAAATAAACGTGTATTCAAAGTTCACAATAAAAGAGATATTTTTTGTGGTTTAAACTGTGTGTGTTAAAATGCTTTTTCTTGTTAGTTTCTAGACTTTTAGTGCTGTCAAACGATTAATCACATCCTAAATAAAAATTTACATAATATATGTGTGTGTGCTGTGTTTATTTTTTATGTGTACATAAATACATGCACATGCATGTATATATTTAGGAAAAAATATATGTTTATACTGTATATATTTATTTAAAATATATTTTTAAATATTATATTAATATAATATTAATATATACATGTAAATTCTTTCCAAGTTGATAGTTTATGTGTGTGTTATATATAACACATAATATATACACATAATAAATATACACAGTGCACATACATATATAATTTAAACAAAAACATTTGTTTTGGATGCAATAAATATATTTAAATAAATAATAGTAATTATTATTATCCATAAGAACAAGTGATTTGGTTGTTGTTTGGGCATGAACACTAATCTAATGATTTGAGTTTAGATTCATGATGAAGAGGTTCAGACCTGCGAACAGAACGCTAAGGAGAGGAGTGACGCTGTTGATGAAGAGCTCGCGAATGTTGGCCGGTATCGTGTCTCTGTTTTTCTCAAGAAATCCACTTGCATTGTACTGCACCTGAAAAGACCACAAAAAGGCACTTATAAAACACACTTAATAGGCCTCTCTGGGAAAACTGCACCATCATTGAATTATTAACCAGCACAACAATTACATTGTTGATCTAAAAGAAGTCACAGAGCAGGTGGATTGTTAGGTAACAGCTTTAGCACACTCACCTTCCCTGCGTAGTGCACAATAGTGAACAGAGGGGTGTGGTTTCGGACGATCTCAAAGTTTGGAGCCGCTTTAAATTTGCTGTTTAACTTATCCACAAAATCACGGTCAGTGGCCTGTGGGTGCAGAAACGATTATTACCACATGCTGTTGCAACAAATACAGATTTAACATGTTTACTGTCTCACAACAAATGCAGTCACATGACCGTGACGCTTAGCTTTAATTTAATGGCTGATAAAATAATTGTTCTTGGTTCAATACAAGTAGAGCTTTATGTGAGCTGTTGATCTTCACCTTTTTCTTCCTTTAAAATGCATTTAAAATGAGATATATGAGCTAGAAATAAAAATGTAAATTAAAATTAAATATACATTTAAAGAGACAGCAATACTTAAAAAATATGTGTAAAAAATAAGAAGTTAAATAATTAAATATGGAGGATATTATATAATTATATAATTAATATATAATAATAATAATTATCTATATTATTAAGTATATTATTTATATTATTAAAAAATGTTTTTTTACTTCAGTTTGTTAAATGAAAAAAAAAGAAGCTGAAGGCCTTATTATTAAATATAATTATATAATTATTAAATATAATTTTACAATTAATAGTAAACTTTATTAAACTTCACACTAGACATATAATTATGTACAGTATAACAAAAAAGCCTAGTATTATTACCAGGACAGAATTAATATTTGTTGTTCGGTTTCTAAAAAATTTAATAAAATACTGCTTTTACAGTAACACACAATGAACGGTTTAATTTTCCAAAAGCAATTATATAAATGTTATTAAATAATAATAATAATATTAACAATAAGTATTTTTAAATATAGTTTTAAAGATATTGCAATACTTAAAAACTTATTTCAAATTATTAGTTTTTGAGGTGTACAAATGTCTAATACAACGAAAACTCAATGGAGATCATCACATCTTTCAGTTTGTAAAACTAAAAAAAGAGGCATAATAATAACAAATTATAAATATAAAATACGTATAAAGATTAAATGTACTTTAAATCGAATTTTAAAGACTTGCAATGCTTAAGGAAAAATAATATATTAAATTATTTATGTTTTTGGTGTATAAATATCCGTTTAATACAATGCTATAAATGTTGCAGGCCATGTGTCTCTGCGTACCTGAGGAAAGGCACTCTGCTCATCCAGCAGCGAGAGAATCCCGATGGGTTTGGTGAGGAACAGGTCCTGAAACAGAGGAACAAACATGGCTCGGGTGAATGAGCTTTCCATGCTCATGAGTCATCTCACACCACAGGATACCAAGCTGAATGTTATATGAACGTGACATGCATTTAATAAGCAATTTTCCAAACAGGCAGCAGCTGAACACCCTTAATTACAGGCCAGACTTTATATATACACAGAGCAGGAATCTCACGTGGGAACGAAAACAAGCTTCGGGTTACTTTAAGCTTCCCGTTCGAAGGATTCAGCTCAGAAAACATGCAGAAATTTGAGAGATTCTCAAAGCTACGTGTCTTGCTTTGTCAGCACTTCCTGTGTTTGGGATTTACCACAGGGCTGTCGGCCAAACGCAGAGCTCAGGGTTATTTTTGGAGACAGAGAGATGGAAAATGGGAAAAAAGAGAGTAATCACGGAGAATGAGAGCGGTTTTCAGCGCAGACGTACCAGAATGGGTTTGTTGTCCTTGTATGTTATGGTCTCCCATGTGATACCTTCCTCTTTATATTCCTTCTGTTCCATCAAGAAAATGTGCTGGAGGGGAAACCGCATGGAAAATGTGATTATTACATGCAAACTGTGGTTCACAAAACCACAGTTAGAGGGCCAATTTTTGGAAATAAAAAAAGCAATGAAATGAAGAATCTGTGATTTGTTCATGCTTTTTAGCTGCTATTTAAGAAGTACACCATTTTTTACCATTTTACTGACATACACACAAAATTTTTGTATGTTGCTCTATACAAATGCTAAACTCGTAACGAAGCACTAAGAAGAACTTACATGGTTAAAGAAATACTGGAGCTGTTCGTTAGCCAGATTAATGCAGAGCTGCTCAAATCGGTTCACAGCGAAGTTTTCAAAACCAAAGATGTCCAGGATTCCTGTAAAGAGAGGAAATGCATAATAACTGTATGAAATGGGAAGGATTTTATATGCAGCTTTTGAGAAATTATTGTTTGCTGAGATTCTAATAACAGATAACGTTATTGTTATTGCTAGAACGGTTAATTATCTGCCATTTACACACAAGCAAAATAAAATAGAATACAAAAAAACAACAAAATAAAGTCAAATGAAATAAAATTAAGTCAAATAAAATAAAATAAAGTTAAATAAAATCTAAAATAAAATAGACAAATAAAATATAATATATAATAAAGTCTAATAAAGTCAAATAAAATATAATATAAAATTAGGTCCAATAAAATTTAAAATAAAATAGTCCAATAAAATATAATATAAAATAAAATCTAATAAAGTCAAATAAAATATAATATAAAATAAAGTCAAATAAAATAAAGTTAAATAAAATGAAATAACATAAAATAATAAAAGGATTTTGTTATCCCCTTTTGTAAATTTGACATAATTTTTATTTTAGTTTTAGTAATTTTCAGCACTTTTCATCACATAACCTTATTTCAGCTAAAACGAGACAAATTTCTCAGTCACCTATTTCATTGAGCTCCACGTCAAAGTCTACTTTAGGAGCGAGCAGCTCGTTGACTTTACTGACGATCCATCCGAACACACGGCCGTAGGCCACTTTAGCGATGGAGTCTCTGGCGTCTGAATGAACAGATAAACACACCGTGATCAGTATGAAGGGTGTCAGATGCTTGAGTGACTTACAACCGATTAATCGCATCCAAAATAAAAGCTGTAATATATGTGTGTGTACTGTGTATATTTAATATGTATGTATAAACACACACACACACGTATGTATATTTAAAAAAATATTTACATATATTTATAAATATATTTAATACATAAACATAACATATTAAAGAAGTGCATGTGTGTATATTTATATACATGCATAATAAATACACAAAGCACAAAACTAACTAAACAAAAACGTTTATGTTGGATGTGATTAGTTGTGATTAATTGTTTAGTGCACCTTCAGCCTGCTGCTGGTTGTGGAGTCTCTGGATGGCCTCTCCTCGAGTCACTGATGTGGTGCAGGTCAGACTCTTCAATAAATCCTCTTCATGAACGCCAAACTGACCCTGCTTACAGAAACACACACACATATATATATATATATTGTTTCACCACATGTTCCAGAAGAATGCATCTCTCTTAGGACTGAAACAACACTTTTATTGTGATTTGGCTAACGTACATTTATCAAATCGCAAAGGCTGCAATTGATTTGAACAGAAAAAACAAGCGTGTTCATTTACACGTGGGCAGATCATTTTCACTCGGTTGCTTTAACACGCATTTAAAAACACAAACATTTGACCTAATATGTAATAGACAGAGCATTAAAACAAAAACCTTTAAGAACCTTTAAGAATTTTTTCAAAATAAAAGTTAGATGCTTTCACATTTAAAAAGAAAATATATATTTTACTGTAAACTAAGAGCTAGAATGGAAATAAAATTTCTTACTGTACTATAATTCCTTTTTTTAAATTTTCTGTAAAATATTACATTCGTAATATTAAAATGTATTTTGTATTTTGGCTTCATTTACTACGACTACTACTACTAATAATAATAACAACACTTTGCGATGTTTCTTTTGTTATGATTAGATAACTATATTACTTTACTTGAATAAGACATACATAGCACTTATTAATCTTAGTTAATATTAATTTAAACTTGTACGAATACTTTACTCAAATTAAAGTTGTATCCATTAACATCAGGTAATTTACATGGTTAACTTACATGTATGTGAACATTTCTTTAAACTGACATTAACAAAGGTTAATAAATCTTGTAAAAATGTATTAAGTAATGTGAAAAATATATATTAACCTAATAAAAAAAAGATATATTACATTAATGTTAACAAATTAAACCTCATTGTAAAGTTGATTATTATTGCTAATTAAAAACTAAATATAATAATAATAAAAAAGCAATATTAATATGAAAATATATTAATAAAAACATATGAATTATGTGCATAAAATAATAATAATAAAAATAAAAATATGGAATATTTAACTGAAAAATAAAAATGAGCTTTAAGCATTATTATTATATTTTTATATCCATATTGAAATAAAAATTTAATTAAAATTGTAAAAAGGAGAAAAAAAAAAGGAAAAAAAAGGAACCCCACACACACAAACAAAAGAATAACAACACACAAAAGAAACCGATCACGCCATTCTTAAAAGAACAATGACTGGTTAAATGTGACCAAGACGTAAATGTCACTCAGGAAAGGTCAGGCTAATTTGTGCGTTTAGGTTCTGGAGGTCGTTTGTGGACACGTATACATTAAAACAACAAAAGACACATCGAATCTAAAGCGTCCAATCCGGTCATTCATTACAAGTCCAGCGCAGTAGATTTAATAAACGGAAATCAGTCAGGTTCTACTATTAACTGCCCCTTACGTGTAGGATGACCTAAAAGAGTCTAAACATAGGCACTTACTGTGCACTCAGAGTCTTATCGTAAAAGGCCAGATGTAGGCGGATACACACCTCCTTCAGTTTGCCCTTAAAAGAGTTTCTTTGTTTGCTCACGGGCCGTAATTCACCTGATTAAACATCAGGCCGCTCAAGGCTAACAATCCTCTCCTCCCTGGTGTGTGTGTGTGTGTGTGGCCTTTCTAATCCAGGAGTACCAGGAGTTACTGCTGCTCGAGGTTTGGTGTGAACAAGCCTTTAGCTATAAGTATTAGTTCAGTGTGGGTGTCGTCCACCAGAGCTCCTCAAAAGTGAGTCATTAAGGAGATGTGTGATGCTATTACTGATCAAACACAACATTTTCACCTGCTCGACCAGAAAACAAATATACAATTTCAAAAAATATTACATTTTGTGCAATTTCTATGGGAAAAAATAAAACAACTACACTTTTTTTCTGCAAATGTTCACATATCATATAATACTATAATAACAATAATAATTACCATCAATACTATAATAAATACAAAAATTATTATTATTTTAAGGATTAATTAATTATAAATAAACATCACAGCATACCAGTATTGCATTGTAGTAAAAAGCACTTAACTTAGATAATTTTATTTAACAATGTTATTAAACATTTTATTTTACAGTACAACAATACTAATATTTATGATGGCTGTCCAAATTTAAACTTTGGCCAAATTGTATACAATATTAAAGACTATAAAACTATTTAAAAAAAATATATTACTATTGTAATATTTCAATGTAAAATAAAAACAAACAAAAAAACATTTTATGACAATAATAATCATTATAAAATATCATTATTATTTTTATATACAACAAAATAAATATTACTATTGTAATACCTCATGTAAAATAAATAATAATAATTTATTGTTGTTGTTAATACTTAACAAAAATAAATATTACTATAGCAATATTTCACTGTAAAATAATAACATAATACATTTTACAACAATAATTAGTATTACTTTATACAACAAAATAAATGTTACTGTGGTAATATTTCATGTAATAAATAATTATTAATTATTATTGTTGTTGTTTAAAATATTCAAGAAAAATAAATTATGATTGCATTATTTCACTATAAAATAAAAAGAATATTTAATAACAACAATAATTCATATTATATTCAACAAAATAAATGTTTTAATTGTAATTTTTTATGTAAAATAAATATAATAATTATTCATTATTGTTATTATTATTATTGTTGTTGTCGTCGTCTTCGTCAAAAAACAATATTTAACAAAACATACATAATAATATTACTGTTGTAATATTCTAATGCAAAATATAAATAATAATAATAAAAAAAATTCTAAATTCTAAGTTTTGGCAAACAAGCACTAACCGCACTAATCATGTATGGAGTTATTTTTGAACCTCGCTCACTCGCTCCTCAGTCAGACTTGCGCCGGCAAAACGTAGTGGGTGTGGTCACTTCAATGGAGAGTGACCAATAGAAAAAGGCCTTTTAATCCTGTAGGTAGAGACCGCCCACTCAGATGCAGCTTACTCACAAGCAAAACTTTTTAACTTGCAAACAAAAATTTTAGACTCGCAAAAAAAGAAAGCAGAAAGGAGAGCAAAACTTGTGGTCTCGCGATGAAAAGTGTTTGAAGTGCGCAAACAAAAATAAAGATTGTAAAGAAAAGTACATGCACTGCAAATACTTTTGTTATCAATTTCTTTCTTTTGGAGACTTAAGAAGACTTTTTTTGCAAACTTGTATTTTTTAATTACAAAATAATTAGTTTTGCTCTCAAACACAGTATTTTTGTTTGAATAATAAAGACACAAAAATAACCGCACTAATCATGCAGCCCTGCTTTCACCAGAACCTTTGAAATACACTGTCTTCACACTTCACACACTAAAAACAGCACAACTGTGTTTGGTGTTAAAAATACATTTCACAATGGTTGAGAGCGATCACATGCACCACAGCGTGTCAAGACGACTTACAGTAGTTCTGCCACAACTAACATCTGTGAGAAACAAACAGGAACTCACCGCAGTAGCTTTTAACCAGCCACGTGAAGCCTCAGACACCTTTAGAACATCACTGTCTGTAGTCTCGAAAGTGATGTTCCCCAAAGACAGAATACCAGCTAGAATAGTCATCATGTCCACCTTTTCCTGCAAACCACAATAAAATTAATTTTACTGTAGCTTTAGATCATGCTGCAAAAAAAAAAAAAAAAAAAAAAAAAAGTGAAAAAAAAAAAAACGATTTTTTTTCCCAGTGCAAATGTCTAAGATTTATATGAGAAGCAAAATGAAGAGAGTTGATTAAAACAAGAACAAACCGACTTAATTCATTCCCTATATTTGTTTTTATTTTAAGCCTGAACTCGCTTCTATTTTAATTTGATTTATTTTGAATTTTCAGTAAATGTATGTTTATTTAAGGATGTTTACATGTTTGTACTGGGAAACAAAACAAAATACTAAGGATAATTAAGGCTGGGTGATATGGCAACAATTATGACAAAGTCGATATATCAGTCGATATCGATAATAATCATGAAAAATGTCAAAAAAACAAAACATGTTTAGTTTAATGCCAGATTTTTGTGGAATTTGTAAAAACCTGACCATTAATTTTCCTTAAAATCAATATCTACATGGAAAAATCTATTTCTTATTTTCTGCATGTTCTAACGAGTGACATTTCAAATCAAGAAACAAATTTGGGTTGTCTGATGATAATAATAATAATAATAAAACAATATTATTAATAATATCACTTTCTTGTCTCTTAGAAATGCACATTTGAAATGTTTAACATCTGTAAAAATGTTAGCAACCTTAGTTTTATGTGCTTCAATGTATTCTCAATACTATGACAAATATATAAATATCTGATTTTTGTATGAAAAACTGTAATATTAGTCTAAACACATTCTGTATAAATGCACACTATAGCTTAAATCACAAATATAATTATATATCCCTGTAATAAAACACAATGTGAATATCCCATATTTCCGCCACAATACCACGCACTGTAAAAAATCCAATTAACATAATGTTGGAAGGGCAAAAATATTTCAATTAAACTAATTTTATTGCTTGGGCTTAGTTGAGAAGACATATTATATTAAGTTTTGTTTTCATTGCTGTTTGTTTAGTTTGTTATTAAATAAAGGCTATTAAGTGTTGTAAAGTGTCTTTTTAGTGATTGATAAGCACTTTTTTAACTATAAAAATGTGTTTATGTAGTTTACCAGTAATTTTAATTGACATAACTTGTTGTAGTCTTCTAAATGTTTGACTAATTAAAACATTTTAGTTGAATGGACTATAAATCTAGTTCATTAAAGGTGGAGCCAACTAAAAAAAGATCATTGACTGAACGTAAGATTTCTCTGGAACTTGATATTAAATAATAATCAGTCGAAACCGCTTGAAATATTTTACAGTGTTCACATTAGACCATGTCTGTGACCAACCTTACTACAGACACTAAAATCTCAGAAATGGCATTGCGTCAGAAGTGGAAGTAAATCAAATTTGGCAACTGGAAAAATGCAGCTACGCAGTGGAGATCTTTCACAGCCTTCTACACACTAATAATTACAGCACTTTCAGCAAACAATTATTGTGTCGCTGTTCATTTCCTATAAAATATGTTAAGTATGACAGCATGGGAAATAAAAAATTATTTCTCATATATATATATATATATATATATATATATATATATATTCTGTGTGAATATATTTTCCTGTGATACAAAGCATCATTACTCCAGTCTTTCAGAAATCATTCTAATATGCTGATGTTTTATTATCAGTGTTGGAAACAGTTGAGCTGATTAATAGTTTTTTTTAGGATTCTTTAAACATTAAAATATTAAAAAGAGAAGCATTTATTTAAAATGGATAATAATGTTCAGAACTACTGTTACGGTAGTTTACTGTTTCACTACTGTTCAAACGTTTGGGATCAGTACATTTTTATTATTTCTTCTTTGAAAGAAATTAATACTTTTATTAACCAAGGTCACAGCATAGATTTACATTTTAGAAATGTTTTATATTTGGTAAAAAAATATGCTGTTTTTTACTTGGTATTCATCAATTAATCCTGAGGAGAAAAAAAATCTGTCTGCACAACTGTTTCCAAAATTGATAATTCTATAAATAAATCAGCATATTCACATGATTTCTGAAAGGATCATGTGACACTGAAGACTGGAGTAATGCTTTGCATCACAGGAATAAATTACATTTTAAAATATAAAACTGTTATTTTAAATTGAAATAATATTTCAATATCTTGATCCCAAACTTTTGAAAGGTAGTGTATATATGTGTGTAGTGGCAACACTGAAAACTTTTTTTCACATTCACTCATTAATGAAAGGTTTTTTAACAACTACAATATGGTTTCAGTTGAAAAATGAGCATGGTCTCATAGAAATGCGTTGAAACAGTAGTACGCCACAGGCTACAAGCACAAAATCCTGTTATTGATATGCAAAATAAAAATGACTTTGGTATGAATATTCTTTAATCAACCTATCATATGCACGCTAAAGTCAATGCCTGCCTGTTTATAAATAGCAGGCCAAATCGAAATATTAAGCGGTACTGATACGCACTTTCATAAAAACATACGTCTGGCCCCAAACAGACTCTGAATGTGAAAGCAGATCTCTCTGAACTTTCTGCTGCTGTTTATAACTTTAAAAACGTTCTGAGAACATTAAAGACGCTTTTAACCAAGAACTTAGAGACTGAAGGTGGACCTGGAAATCTGACATCATCATCATCATCATCAGGGCCTGATTTTCATCTCCCCATCAGACGCATAAAGAGTCTTTTGTACCCTCTGGACCGTCTGTTTTTCCACGGAAGAAGAACCGAGCAAATGTACTCACTGTGCGGGTCGCTCTTCTCGCGGATGCCGTCCACTCGACCGTCGGGAAGGATCCGGAGGAAGAAGCCGCCGTTCTTGCAGTAAAGCCGCTTGGGCTCCTTGAAGTTGGCCGAAGGGAAGCCTCCGCTGGCGCCGTCCTCCGGTAAAGCGGGGAGCGTGGTGATTCCTCCCGCCGCCATCATCTCTGGCTCTCTCGGTTTCTCGGTGTCCGGAGCCCCTCCGCGGCCACTCCGCGCCTCCTCCCCCGCCTCATCCGTCTCCCTCCGCCGCTCCGCGGAGCCACGGAGCCTCATTGAAGCGCGGAGGAACTCTTCAAACCGCGGGAGACCGTGTATCCGACCGCAGAGAGAGAGAGAGCGGGTGTGAGCAGGAGATGAAGCGTGTGCTGGAGCTGATCTCTCTCTCTCTCTCTCTCTCTCTCTCTGTCTCCCCGTTGGGCCCCTGACCGCACTATTCCCTCATCCTAACAGAGAGAGGAAACTAGTCCTCCTCAAAGCATCTGATCTGTCATCTCACTCACAAATACACGCCAAAATATGTTTATTATGACCAATGAGCCCAAACAGGTTTGTATTTATATATCAATTTTATTTTAGGTAACTGATAAGGCATCTAATGTTTGCATTTCATATTAGTTTAATTTGTTTTTTTTTAAAGGTTAAGTTTAGTTTTGTTTAATCACTTTTATAATTGTTATGTTTATATTTAGTACTTAGGGCAACTTTGATTAACTTTCTTGATCCAATTAAAATGTTAAATATATATTAAAACATAGCTGGATTTTAATACTTTCAAAAGTTCATATATGATACTAGTGCGTCAAACGATTCATTGCAATGAATCACATTCATAATAAAAGTTTTAGTTTACATAATTTATATGCACTGTGTATATTTACTATAAAAACACACAAACAGTATATATTTTGAAAATATTTACATATTTTCACATTTTTATATTTGATTTTATATGAACAACATATACATGCATGTGTTTGCATTTATTCATAATAAATATACACAGTATATATTATATAAACAAAAACCTTTAATTTGGATGCGATTAATCGTTTGACAGCACTAATATATATAATGTAACGGTGAGTGCAGTGTGTTGTTGTGTTATCTGGAAGTCTCCTGTTGTTCACTGTAAACATGTGGCTGCAATCTTAACAGCCGGCCACAAGCACTTCCTGTAAGATCTCCTGTAAGATATCTCTGTTTCTCCTAAACTACATGCAATTAAATGAAGAGGTTGAGATGAAATGCTTCTCAGATGTTTCTCCTGAAGTGAACAGACATATGGAGATCATTGACAGTCAGAAATCTTCATATGAACTCATCTTATGATCAGAGCTGGTTATTTTATCACTCTGTAGACAATACTGTTATACTGGATGACCTCCGGTGACCCTACAGGAGAAGAGCCCTTCCCCACGTGATCACGGATCTCCAGTTATAGAGCGAAGAACATCTGGGTTCAGAGGAGCGTTAGAGGGATTCCCATTACTGACCACATCATGTCTGTGAGCAAATGGAGAGCGGTACGCTTTCATGATAATTAAAGAAGAGCTCGACGACAAACCACAGTGACGCTGTAAAACCTTCCATCCTCCCTTCAGAGACCAGCAGAAACCAGCTTTAATTTCAGCATGTGTGTGTCTTCAGACCGCTCGTTACAAACCCTGCAGCCCACACACACTCACACACACACAGATGTTGTTTTTTGTGAAAGGTGGGGGCTCTCCATAGGTGTAATGGTGTTTGTACTGTACAAACCATTTTTCTGTTGTCCTACACTTAACTTAATAAACAGGAAACGTTCTGCTATTTTTTAGATGTTTAAAACTCTTCATTCTGTGTGATTTATAAGTGTTTTGAAAAATGGGGGTAATGCATGGGGTAATGTCCTGAAAATTCACCTTCTCCTTGTTACACCTGTGTTATACCCGTGACATTATACACATTTATGTCCTGATTTTTCACAAAAACGTGCACACTGACACACACACTGAAGACCATTACACCAATCACACAGCAAGTAATAATAATAGTAATACAACTTAAAATAAAATTTAAATTAAATAAATATTAAATATAAAATATAATAATAAGAGCAAATTAAATATTTTAAATGAAAATTAAATTTAATAAAATTATATTTGAATGCAAATTAAGTAAAATTAATTTATATAATAATAAAATTAAATAATAATACAAATTAAATTGATGATGATGATAATAATATATTTATAATAATAATACAAAATCATGAAATAATCTTGTGTTGGACAAAACACATTTAACGTGAATCAAGAGGTAAACAACATAACAGACTAATTATTTTACTAAAAAAAAAAACTGAGTGTACTGAGTGTGGAGTGCGCTGGAGAACAGCGGCCCCTGGCGGCAGGAGAATGAACTGCGGACTGTAGTTTATTTTATTTTAGGATGATTGCGTCATTTCCGCCGTTCGTCCTTCACCGAGTCGCTGCTGTAACTCGTGACTGTCAGAGAGCATCATGGCTTGAGTTTATTAATCCTCATAAACTCACAGAAACAACAGCAAACATGTGGAGGATTCAGAGCTTAGTGGGCAGAGGTGAGCGAGTCATGAAACACGCACGAGCTGCGATACATTATTACACTGTAATCGAGATGAAACATTATTACACGCGTGTGATGTTGCGATGTTTCACTGTATGCGACACTGTATGTGACAAGTATTATTAAGAGGAGCGTTCTGAGTTGAATATGTGAATAAAACACTTAGATGCAGTTTCCTGAACAGGGTTTAATACTAGTCCTAGATTAAAATAAAAGTTAAGAGCTGTCTAAACTGGAAAAAGCTTGCACTATCTGAAAATAAAAAATACATTATTGCCATTGTTTGGTCTTAAAATGCTCACAGATAATGCATTTTTGTAATTTTTAATGCATGTTTCAAAAAATTCTTAAATGTTCTAAATTAGCAAAGGTCTATTCCTGGCTTAATCTAATTCCTATCCGGGAAACCGGATATTTACATGTTTGATATTTGAATACGTTTGTGGATAGTTTCGGTTTCAGTTTTTGGCAGTAATTTGATATCTCTTCAGGGCTGTTCACTTTATTAACCGAGGGGTTTCTTTATTGAACCACGAGAAAAACGTAAACACACACATTACATCATACGTCGATAACATTCGCAATATTAATTTATTCTGAAGGGTGACGGAGAGGAAACATTCATATCTTTTTCTTGTTTTTATCCCTTCTTACCTATAATGTGTACATACACCTTAATTATTTTAGTTCAATAATATTTATTTAATATTTTGAGGAGATCTTTTGCTACTTAATACCATTTGTGCAATAATTGTGTTCCAATAATAACAACAACATACATTTTTTCTAATATTTCTATGAATTATATTATTGTTAGTGTAGTATTTAAGGTTAAAATAAGATAAAATGGTGTAAATTATAATGCAAGGAGGCAAAATAGAGTCGTTTCGTGGTCAGGTGGATATATGTAAGGCACTCTAATAAATGCATCTAGTGTAGTTTCTCAAACATAGGGTCATAAAAGTTCATTTATTTTTAGGTTTTGCATTTGATTTAAAATTTAGACATGATTAAACACAGGATTTTTTTAAAATGTGAAAATCAAAAAATGTATAACTTGCACCTTATAAAAAATTTAATGATACTCACAAGTGATTGTTAAATGCAAGCAAATACTGCAGCTGTAGACTGCTAGGGTAGGTTTAGGGTTAATAGAATAAGTTTCTAATACTCAGTTGTATGTTGTGAACTCAAAATAAAGTTTTAGAAGATATTGAGCAGACAGTCTACTAGTACTCTAATGACTGCTAGTTGACAAGGAGTTTACTGTCAGTAGAATGTCTGAAGTGGACTATCAGAATAAAGTGTTATAAATAATAAGTGAATAAAGTGTTTTGCTCCGTTCATGCAGTGTTGAGCCGTTGCCATGGAAACGCTCCGCTGCGTCTGTCCCAGGGTCATCACGTGGAGGACGAGGTCATCAGCTCCTCTCTCCTGACCAGTGGACTTCACTCGACTGACAGCAGCAGGTAACGAGCGACACATGTGATCTGTGAGGTTACACATGATCCTGAACCCGCTGACCGTCCGTCTGTCCGTCTGTCAGTTCTCACAGAGGAGAAGATGGTCAGAGGAAGAAGCGCACCTCTCACTTCTGCTACACTGGACTGCCCAGATACAGCGCCCTGGACGCAGTGGGATGGGTAACTCACACACAACTCTCTCTCTGTGTGTGTGTGTGTTGGGAACTGACCCTGAAATACAACCATAAGGGTCCTTTTTATTAATTGAAACTGGATACTGAATAAGTAAATATTTCCATTGATGTAAATATATAAACTTTTTTTTTTGATTAGCAATGCATATTACTCATAAAAAATTAAGCATTTATATATTTATGGGAGGAAATGTAATAAATGTCCGTGTGTGTGTGTGTGTGCAGGGTGCCGCTGCGGTTCTCTTCATGCAGCTCTGTCGCAGGATTCACTCGCAGCTGTCGTCGGATCAGAAGGCCGGAGCGAGTCAGATGAGAGACGCCGGACTCATGAGGAGATGCTCTTACAGACTCCTGGTTGATGTCTGTGAGTGCTGCTGTCAATCACCACAAACCACCAATCAGAGATCAGTCAGACTGACACGCACCTCTTTCACTCAGATTCACTCAGATTGTTTTTATTGACATGCCAATAAATATTGTTGCCAAAGCATTTGTAACATGTACACACACGTAATTAATTAATAATAATAATGATAAAGTATAAATAAAAATAAACCATTTCTATCATTTAAAGATCAGTTAATATCTATCTGCTAAACTATTATTATTATTATGTAACATAGCTATATATTTCAATTGAATTGAATTAAGTTCAGCATCTTAACTTCAATAAAAAGAGTTTATATCTAGAGTCCTGTAACTATAATGTTCGGAGGACTGTATTTTAATGTTATGATGAATAATTAGTGACAAACTAAAGACATTAAAGTGAAGTAATGCTTGACTCTGCAGTGTCCAGGCCGAATGCTTTATCTGGTGATGTGACCAAGTGTCTCTGTGAGCATGGCCAGAGCGGCTCCAGTGACCGTAGTCATAGTAACACTGATGGAGATGTGACCTCTGACCTCCAGACGGCGCACAGCTCTGATGACCAGCAGGAGGAGCCGGAGAGCGCCCCATCACACCCCGGTCAAAGAATACACACGCAATACTACATTTTATATTTATACTTTTATTATTTCATTTACAGTTTTTAAGCATACATGTGTGCACACTTTATGTTTTTGTTGTTGTTCTTATTGTTTATTTCACATATTCTGAAATAACATCACTTTATATTTGCCTTCTTTTTTTGCGTTGTATTTGACTATAATAGATATAAACGCATTAAAAACACTTCAGATTCATACAGTAGTACTGTGCAGCACTGACTCAGGGTTCTTGATTTTCTCACAGATGAGACTCTTTTTCCTGAACAACCGGAACCAGAGGTAACCCTTCAGACCCAAGAACTCAGAACTGAGCTTAAGTCAATAACTGAAGGCAGGTTGTTTTGTTTTCTGTGTGTATAGCAGTAAATCTGTGTGTTTCTTGCAGGAGCGTCTCTCTCTCGATGCAGCAGCTCAGAATCTGAGACGTGTGTCAGACGCCAGCGTTCCTGTGATCCTCAACATCATCGGTGATGACACACACACACACACACAATCTCTCTCTCTCTCAGAGACGTCTCTGATGTGTGTGTGTGTGATGTTCTTCAGGTCTGGAGAGTGCGAGAGCAGGTGACTTGGAGACAGCCTTCTCTTGTTTTCTGGCCTCTGCGCAGCAGGACTACAGTAAAGCTCAGTTTAATCTGGGAGTGTGTTACGAGCGAGGACGAGGTGTGCAGAGCGACCTCAGAAAGGTGTGGGGTTTCACCACAGTTAGTGTAAAAGGGGTTATGTTTTTGCATGCTTGATGATAATTGCATAGTGAGTCGTTCTGGAAAATGAGTTGCAGCTAGGGATGCACCAAACGTTCGCGGCTGAAACTAATGTACTGTGTTTTTTTATAAAAAGTGAAACTTAATTTGCAGCACATCAAAACTGAATAAAAGTCAGAATAAAAACAGATCGTTTCCAGGGTGTAGTGGTTTAATTGTATTTTTTAAGCACCAGTAATAGTAATTCTAATAAGTACTTGTTTGATATGTTTGTATGCTCTCTCTCAGGCGGTGCAGTACTACAGACTCGCTGCAGTCTCAGGTCACCGTCAAGCTCAGTATCGCTGTGCTAAACTTCTCCTGAGCAGCAGAGGGCAGCAGAGCTCAGACACAGACACAGCAGCAGCTCTCAGCTTCCTGCAGGCGGCCGCAGACGCCGGACTCACTGAGGTACACTGACTACTGCTTCTCATTAACATTCAGAAATATCTCAAATAAAATGCAAATAAAAATCTAATATATTGTAAATATAAAATAAATATATGAAATTAAATTTAAATATAAATATAGAAAATATCTAAAAATCAAAAAATTAAAGTATCAGTCAAAAAATAAAAATACAAAAATTCATGTGTTCATGAATTATATTTTTGCAAGATCATACTCGGATGAAAAGATCTAAATTATATGAATATAAAAAGTTAATTGTATGAGATATAACAAATATATTAATATTTAAAATATGATGTAAATTTAAATATCTACAATTAAAATTTTTTTATATATATATGT
>JAUCNO010000002.1:9379408-9390823 GCA_032353835.1 Enteromius viviparus | reverse complement strand
CTTTGTATCACAGGAATAAATTACATTTTAAAATATATTCACACAGAAAACTGTTATTTTAAATTAAAATAATATTTCACAATATTACATTTTTTTCTGGATTTTTTATCTAATAAATGCAGCCTTGATGAGCAGAAAAAACATCTTTAAAAACCATTAAATATCTTACTGTTCTAAAACTTTTGAACGGTAGTGTATATATATATATACAAATTACAAAATAATTTAAACAAAAACTTTTATTTTGGATGTGATTAATCGTGATTAATTACACATCTAATAATGTCAGAAATCCTTTTTAAATAAATCCTAATGATGATGATAACAGTGTGTGTGTGTGTTTAAACTCACAAGCAAATACTTGTCTTGTTCTTACCTGCTCCTCAAATCCCACCATGTCCATGGCGTTACACACTTCAGCATATTTCACACGCCAGGCCTGAATCATGTCTTCCTTCCCAAACCTGCCATTCAAATACCTGACGAGAGCAAAGAGATGTAAGCTCACTGCTAGGTTCACAAGACAATGATTTATGTGCAAAGTTTGGAAAGACAATATTTGGCGACTACGACTTAAAACATGCAATTCACTGAGAATCAACACAAAGAGCAGGTGAAAACCAGAAAATATCAAATGCATGAACACAAACTAGAAGTTTTTTTTTCAAATTAGACTTCTTTTCTGTGCAATAGTTGAGCAATTAAAGTACAAAAAAACTACATTAAATTTCACAAGATGAGATGAGAACCCCAGTTTACCATCACGGGGGTTTGAAAACCAGACAAACTTTACCACAAGCACAAACAGCTATCAATTATATTATTAGATACTATTATTTCTGTATAACAGGATGAATGCTATTACTGTATTAGAGTTCATAACTTCTTGTATTTAATATATTTTCTTTGCTGACAGCGAAACCTGCAATAGAGGTGTTTTTATTATAGTTAACTAAAACCGAAACTAAACTTAAAACCATAAAACCATTTCCTTTGCTTGAAATAAAAAACATATCTGAAACATATTTTTTAACAAGTTGCTGAGGCAATATTTATATGTCTTTCCTTTTAATTTAGTAATAATTAGTATAATAGTATGATTTATATATAATAAAAATATATAATTTTTTTATATTTTATTTTATTTGAGTAATAATTAGTATAATAGTATGATTTATATATAATACAAATATATATATTTTTATTTTTTTTAATATATAATTTTTTACAGAATATGTAACTTAAGCCTGTGTGCTCTTGTGAAATTATTGTAATGCATATAACGTGTCTTCACCAATCAGATCTCTGCTTCACCTGTCAATGTTCTGTATTGACCTTTTACACAATGAACACTGTACTTGTAAGAAACATGCCGTCCATGCCACAAATAGCTCAGCAGGAGGCGTCTTGTGACACACCTCCAATAAACTGCATAGGTAAGATGCTAATTCTATGACACGCATCGTAAAGAATGATGCTGATCCGGTCTGAAAAGCACATGACATCACTGGTGACTCACCGGTAGCGTGTGGGATCCAGGAGGCCGTACATCTCTTTATCCTCCGTCGAGATGCCAGCCAACATGAAGTAGAAGATGTGGAAGTTCTGCTCTCCCTCATCCTGATGAACCACACGGGACTTCTCCAGGAGGTACTCGTTGATTTTGGCCCCTTTGACTTCAAAAGCAAGGAAACTGGAGGTTAATGTTCAATTGAAGAATACTGAACTGATTTATTGGCCTAGAAACACGCCCAATAGGAGTTATATGATCTATTACAGTAAGATGGAAGAGCGCTATCTTTTCTGTCTGTCGTAAACAAACCCGAAGAGTTCTGGAAGCGCAGCTGGATGTATTTCCCGAAGCGACTGCTGTTGTCATTCATGACCGTCTGGGCGTTTCCAAAGGCCTCGAGAAGGGGATTCACCTGTTTACACACAACCAAACATGTTAGGGAGTCTAAACACAGAAATAGAAAGCACCCCAGAATTCACCACAAAGCTGATATAAATATAACATGTCATACATTATTATTCAAATATATATATATATATATATGTGTGTGTGTGTGTGTGTGTGTGTGTGTGTGATGGACAGTGACAAGACCACACAGTTATATAAAAAATAACATTTAAAAAACAAGTGTATTCTGATATAATATATCTTAAGAATAATAGAGACTCCTCTGAGACCATACTGAGACCTTTGGCTTCGAGACCAAAGAGGAACAAAGACTGCTGGACTGCTGAATCTCATCTTTCTTTGGGAGTTCCTAAAACCAGTTATTCCACTTGAGAGTGCAAGAACAAAGTTTGCTCACTTCTCTATGCAAACACACTGTACGGTGTGACAACAGGTCTTCTTCAAGATAGCAGGTGTGAACCTTGAAGCACATAACCCATCATTGGAACAGGATGCTGAAAAGTGTTATACGAAAGCAGAAAAGCAGAAAGAGCAGTCACACAGAGCAAAGGCCGAGACTCCATGCACATATGGGGGTCAAAGTATATCACGTCCTGATTGGAGTAATATAACAGCGAGATTTTCCTGAGTCACAGCAGCGCGTGAAGCTGATGCAATCCTTCAGAGAGTCAAGGTCACTTCCTTAACCTCTTAGATGTCTCTCTGAACTCCACCAGACTTCCTGTCTTCAGAATTGTGAAAAAATGTTCACAGTGTTATAAAGGTTTGGAAACACTTTCAGGCATGTCAGCATTTTGGCTTGAAGTGACACTATTGACCAATGGCAGATGGACGAAGTGTTGAGGAAACCAGTTTAAAACCTGTTTTGGTTTCTTTTGCAGCGACTGGTGATGCGGAAAGAACATGCTTCACCTTTTAAAAATGCTCAAACATAAATGTTCATGGAACATCTTTATGTTTTATTGGAGATAAAACCGGATTTGTTTGATGGCCGATACAATTTAGGAGACCACGGAGACTGATGGCCAATAATAAACACATATAGGCCTATATAACATCAGGCTCTGCAATTAAATGTGTATTTATTTTTACATAATAAATATGTTAGAGTAAATTTCGCATTTAATTAAATTTAATTAATAAAAAAAAATATTTTTTAAATATATATATATATATTTTTTTTTTTATTAATTTCCTCACGGATTATTAATCTATACACACACTAATTAATTACAAATCAATATTTGTGATGATACAATCAAACAATAAAGGATGCGTCATTTCAATTTATTTAAATATATAAATATACATATAATAGTATAAATTATACTTCTAATCAATCGTTTAAATACAGTGTGTGTATATACACACAATTTAGAATTAGAAATACGTTAAAAATCAAAACTTCCTGAAAAATAAATTTACTAAACAGATTTAAAAGTTTGACATGAAGAATTTTTAAATATTCAATTACTTGTGCATTTTACCGAATGTTTCCAAAATAAAAGTCCCACTCACAACGTGTATCAGCTAAACAGAAGAATTCTATTACTAAAAGAAAACCCAAAACAAATACAAATATTAGCTGATAATGTCAGCAATGGCAATATTTTGATCGACCGCTTAAACATGCCCAAAAAATGCAAATGCTAAAGCCTAAAAATAAACATTTGGAATATTATACGTTTATAAGAACACTGTGCTAAGGTTTCTATTTACATTAGACAAACTGGGCAGCTTAACGTACCCACAATCAAAGCTGAAAATGTATGTTTTGACAACATTCATTTGTTTATGAAAGCTGCAGATCTCTGTAAACCTATGTAAAGCGGATCTACTGTTCAATTGCATATGAACCTACATGCTGCAGGGTGAAAAGAAAGGTTTTGCAAACTTCCTTTAAAAAATAACTATCAGGGGCTTACAGAAGAGAGCGTTTCTCAACTCACTCAAAAACACACTGTCATTAACAACCTGTTTAAGCAACTTTCTACTTTCATCACAAGAGATGGTGTGCCAAGAACTGGACATTTCCTTCAGTGCATCTCAGTAACAACACAAGAAACCTGTTCAGTTTATATCTAGTTTTTTGAATATGTTGCGCATTCTGCTGTTGAAATGTGAAAGAAGTGACGTGTGCAGTGGAAGCTGGGTGTTTTGTAATGTTTACACTGACGCAGTGGAAGACATGATGAACAAGACTGCATGGAAATGTGTTTTATAGTATCGGTTATCGCCTATAATTACAGATCTGAGCGGGTCCGATGGTGGAAGATAAGAGCGATGCCAAAGGCTATCAAATCACAACACTACACCCAACCAGGAAGTACAGAAGTGACAAACAGAAATAACCTCTGCCATGCACATCTGCTCAAACCAACCAGAGACCTCAAATTACAGACAGATGCTCAAGAATATTGCTGTCGCACCCACATATTTTCAGACGCCGCATGAAATCGCTTGAGTATTTATATACCAAGTTTAAAAGGGATGTATTAAAGAGCATTTTGGTTTTAAAAACAGTCTAGTTTTATGTATGTATGTATGTATTTATTTATGTAATAAAATTAACAATTACATCAATTTTAAACAATTAATTAAATAAACAATTAAATATTTAATCATTTATTTTATTTTATTTATTAAATAGTGTATGCAATTATTTAACTATTTATTAATCGCTGATTTATGTAATTATTTATTATTATTATTATAAGCAGTAGTAGTATATGCAGGCATACTCATTTTAGTGTGTAGTCGATTTTGGGAAAGGGAACATTATTTGCTAATAAAAAGCTGATTAACCAACACTTTAAAGTTTCAATATCATATATCATATATATTTTAGGAAAAAATATATAAGATATATCTCCGATAAATCAACTTAATTCAAAGGAAAAACCCATTTTCATTCCCTACTGACAGATTCCCGTTCTTGTTTGAAGCATAAACTCAAATAACTGTGCATTTTTTTTTAGAAAACAAGACTTCACATGTTCTTATCTCAAGAAAATGTCTCTAGATTTAAGCATGTTTAGATATTTGCATTGGAAAGGAAAACAAATATGCTGAGATATTCACTTTTTTTTGCAGTGCATGCAACATTTATTGCAATAACTATGAATTTAGGACTATCTGCTCTGATTCAAAGCCTTTTTAAGGCTGTAATTTGTATAAGGGTGAGTTAAGACCTTTTTAAAGTGTGTCTATTATGGATTTTTGGGAATGAGCTTTCATGCAGGGTTATTGCCTCTCAAAAGAAAGAGTCGTCTCAATCGTTTAAACAAGTCGTTTTTAAAACAAATCCCAGGCTATTTAATGCTGACATCAAAATGAAACATTAGCTTATTGCTGCCCGCTGGTCTCTTGGTCTGAATGAAAATGCAAATTCATTCTTCGTCAATTTTGTAGCGTTAAAAGCTTACAAACACAGCTTTAACTGAAAATGACTGGAAGGGTTTATTAAAATAATCGTTGAATGAATTGCTTGGGAGTTGTTGAATAAATAAGGTAAAAATAAATTAATATTATAAAAAAAATGAAAGTGTGTCAACCTGTTTTTTGGGACTCTCAAAACAAAAATATGAACCTCTTATAACCCATAATAGGGGCACTTTAAGACTTGCAAAAAAACCTGAGACGACCTCAGTGCTAATACACAAACTAAAAGCCACAAAAGTCCAGGTGACTTCATGGTCTCTTTAAGCCATTCTCAAAAACACATTAAAACAAGCAAATTAAACACACCCCATAACCCACCATTTGAATATGCCAGAAACCACACACATGCCTTCAACACACACAAACACAAGGGTGAGGCACAGTTTCAATTTCCTGTGTGTAAATCAAACACCCGACCACCTGAATGCATCCGGCAAATCAAGTCTCATTGCAATCCTAATCTGTGCAAACCTGGTGGCTGTATTCAAATGCAGTACCTGCAGGATCTGCTGCTCCAGCTGTGAGTTGGCCTTGCACAGCTCCATGATGTGTCTCAGCAGAAGCTTGGTGCTCTCGGTTTTACCCGCTCCACTCTCACCGCTGAGGGACAAAAGGATACAACATATCAGATTGTTGAAGTAAAACAAACGCTGGTGTCATGAGATAAGGCCACAGAAGTGGATCTCAAGTGTTGTCAAGATATAACAGAACCAAAACATGTTCAGGTCACATTTAACACCACAATCGAAAGACCACTAGAATACTTTTCCGATTTTCCATTTTCAATTGTTTTTATTACATTTTAATTTTTATTCTTTTTTTTTTTATTTAATCAGGTTATGATTGAGCATGATTAAACGCATCCATAAAAAGTTATTGTGTACATAATATATGTGTGTGAGTACTGCATGTACATTTATTATGTATATAAAAATACAAATGCATGCATGTATATATTTAAGAAAACTGTTTATATGTTATATATATATATATATATGCATGTTAATACATGTAAATATTTTCTAAACAAATATTTTAAATGCTTTTTAGTCTTAGTTTTATGCATATATACATGAATAAATATACATATAATATATAAACAATTATTATTTTTTTTGGATACAATTAATTGTGATTAATCATTGCCACTTCTACTTTTAACTTTTAATATTATTTTATATATTTTCCTTTTATTTTGGTTTCAGTTTAGTAATTTTGTATAATGCTTCTTTTTATATATATCCATTTAATTTTTTATGATTTTTTATTTCTGTTTAATTTTAGTTATTTTAGTAAATCAAGTCAAATCTAAATAAAACAATAAACTATTTTAATTTAATTTATTTATAGTGTATTTAATTTCACATTTATTTGACCTAAATGTATTGAAAATAAATAAAAATAACATCACAATTCCTTGCAAAAAAAAGTATACACTCATTATATATTTCTATGCAAACATTAATAATACAATATCATTTATTCTTACTTCACAACACAAATAATAAACGATCTTGACAGCTTTTAAGAGCTCCAACCACAATCCAAAGTCTGCAACTAATCAACATTTTTCACAAAAAAAGGTGGATGACGTTTGATCAGATTGAAGTCAATTTATATTGTTCTTGGATATTACATCAAACATCATACCGCTTTCCAAATATAGTAGCATTATTAATAATTGATGACACAGACATAAGTTTATAGTTGTGTTGTCTTGCCTTGTCATTGTACACATTAAAAGCCCAGTTGTCGTGGTGATTATCAGCCTCCCTGCACCGGTTCTGGCCTCATTCATGGACGGCTGTATGGTTTCTAAGAGTGATCATTCAGCTCTATTGACGGTTAACATGATCAGAGTAAGTCTGTTGCCCAGTGACTGTGAAAGCAAAACTATCTTGTCTTTTCAGAGTCTTTAGGACTGCTCTGTCCCCATCAATGCACAGAATACAACCGTGAGGCTCCATTTCTGAAAAATACATTAAGGCCGAGCTTTCTAATGGTAAAGCAGCAGTGCAGAGTCTCAGAGGAAGGCTGCACGTAGGAAAAAACTTAAATATGATACCGCAAAGAGCACAGCTATCAACTATGCTATTAAGTTATGGAGGAATCCAGGAACTAAAGTCCATCTGAAACTTTCACGGTTAAATACAGGATGAAACTGAAACCAGACATGAAAACTCTGCTTGTCTGACCGTTTCAAATATATACTTAAACAGACCTATTTTGATTAGCTCTTGAAATGTAAACCTAATCTACATAACTGGAAAAGATCCATTCAAATCAGACCAGGTTGATAGTCTTCAAGGAGTCTCAAATCTGATCTTAGATTAGTGATTAAAAATACAAGTATATAAAAATTCCTATTGTATGAAAGCTTGTTTTTACCAAGGGATTTGAAAAAATATAATATAAAAGAATTGGACTTTTATTTATTTTATTGAATTCTGAGAAGAAGAAGAAAACAACTCAGAACTGTGAGATATAAAAGTAAGAACAGTGAGATATAAAACTCTGGATCAACTCGAAGATCTGAGAGAAAAAGTGTGAGTGAGTAAAAAAAAATTAAATAAAAATCTGAATATTATCTCATAATTCTGCCTAGAAAAGTTACTAAACTCAGACATCATCAATTTGATTTTATGTCTTGCAAAAAACAAAATAAACATTTTATGTCTTTTTAAAAACAAAATAAACAATGTAAGCAAAAAATTTGTATACATACAATTTATATATACACATATTATGTATGCAAGGAATAATTGAAGACGGGACGTTAAATTATTAGAAAAATAATGCACACCTGAGGTGTAGATGCGGTCACGACACAAAGCAGAGTGTGTGTGTGTGTGTGTGTGTGTGTGTGTGTGAGAGTGCGTGAGAGAGATGAGAATTATGAGTCTGTGCATCTCTCAAAATTGTTCAGCTATGTTCGTTATGCATTTCCTTGAAAATAATTGCACACAATAGAACGTTCGTCAGCCAATCACATTCAAGCATTCAACGACCTTAAAGTATAAATATATATATAAAAGTTTTAGTTTATGTATTTATTACGTATATATATTATGTATATATAAACATTATGTATACACACACATACTCTATATAGTTTTCCATAAAAATTACATGTTTATGAATTTGTAGATTTTATATTATGTATAAATATATTTAATATATAAACATAACATTTTTTCTTTAATATATACTGTATAGACACACGAATTATGCAATTATTTTGAATGTGATAAATGGTGATTTATCATTTGACAGCACTATTTAAAAGTAAATAACACTTAACTATATAATTTTAGAAAAACATATACATATATACACAAATAATGTATATATAAATCATAATTCTGATCAATTTCCTGGTGAAAAAGTATATAACAAGTAATATTAATGGGCAATTCTGCGTCGAAATTGTCAAATAGTAATTCACCACTGCAAAGAAATTATGATTTTAAAAATGCTGTTATTTTATTTTTTCATCCATGTGGCAGAAACAGTCTTCGATAAATAAGCATGTCAAAAAGGTTTTGCTTGTGTTTTTACATGAAACAGACACGAGGACTTTTATCTGATATGTTAAAAATATGAGGGAATGCTAGTCTTGTCTCTACGTGCCTCTCTGAAAAAACAAACATGACTGGGCAAGAAATCTCATACTGTACTGACACATGTACCATCTACAGTTTCAGAAAACCCCCTCGGACAGCTCTCCTGGGGAAACCACTGGTTCTGGTGAATTAAATCTGACTGTAACACAAACCTGATCACGATACACTGGTTCTTGGGTCCCGTGGCCAGACGTCCCAGCATGGACTGATACGCCCGGTCCGCCACAGCAAATATATGAGGGGGCAAAGACTTCTTCTCATGGCACTTATAACGCTCAGATACCTGCACAGGATAAATCAGTTTAATTAGCCTACATGTTTTCTGCTCACAGATCTCCTTTGCAGCCACATTAACACACTCTTACCTCTTTTTCATAGATTGAAAGATATTTAAATGGGTTAATAGCCACCAAGATGTCTCCTATATAGGTCTGTAAACACATAAAAACTCAATTAATCTCAGTGACATAAAGCAGTCAGCTATTTATAGTGAATAACAAATGTCCCAGAGAACAAGAGCTCGTTGTTTTATCATCTCCACAGCTGTTTTACACTGTTGTGTGTTTTAGGTCGGTTTTTTAACACGGTTAAAGTTACTCACATAGATGAGGTTCTGTGTGAAGCGTCCAGTCAAAACCTCCAGCAAACTTTTCTCGTCCAGCTCGGAGAGATTCGCCAGATCTTCAGGGAGTTTAACCTCCATCGTTCGTCTCTGAGGTTGTTTGTGAACTTAAAACTGTCAAATCCTAACGTCTCGCATCACAAAACAACAGCTAGTGTTTATATCCACGCTCTGTCGCGTCCACGCAGCGCCTGAGTCAGTTAACTCTTTCTCTCTCTCTCTCTCTCTACGCGACTTCAGGGTCTCTCTCTCTCCGCCCTCAGCCAATCGTTAACCCTTTAATCGCAACGTCACATTTAAAGTGATAGTTCACCCAAATTAATAAAATGATGCCACCACTTAATCACTTATATGTGACCCTGGACCACAAAACCAGTCATAAGGCTCGATCGTTTTTATTTTTGAGATTTATACGTCATGAAAATAAGCTTTTCATTAATGTATGGGTTGGTAATATCTGACCTAACTATTTAGAAAATCTAAAATCGGAGGGTGATGTTGCAAAATCTTTTAGAGTTATCCAAATGAAGTTCTTTATAAAACTAAGTTTGAATATATTAAAATATCTACATTGGAACATATTTACTTAATGATTTTTTTGATTTAATGAAAAGCACATGAGGAGAAGATTGAAAATGGTCTCATTTCTGTAGTTCTAATTTCTATTACAAAACTAGCAATTGAAATAAATCTGGAATTATAGCAAATATGAAAAGATGACTTACGCTAATTAGTAATGCTGGCTTGTATAAAAAATACACATAAATAACAAAAGTACTAAAATAAAAAATTAGAAGATATAATAGTATATCACTAATATGTAGCATAATATATACAAAAAAAACAACAACACTGCTGTAGTTCAGTTCGAACAGTTTTGAAAGTTTTAAGTGAGTCTGTAACCACCTTGCGTTCAGATCAATGCTGGATCAATGCTGTTTTTTAAATTTTTTTAGTGGGATAATTTTTCATCTTTCGCATTTTATCCACACGCCACACATTACATTGCGGATATTATAGACCAGTTAGTTATGCTCTACTGGTTAATGATTCTTATAAGGTGTGGTGTGTTTTACGGAAACAGGTCATCATGTGTTAGATGACATATGCTGGTAATGTGATTGGACCTATATTGGTGTAACACATTCTCCATGACCTGATCATTGAATTTCTGGCGTCAGAGGCTTTCACAAGTAACCAATAAAAATAAACAGGCCTAAATGATTTTAATTAATGCAATTTCTTTAACTGCCTATCACACACACACACACACACACACACACACACACACACAAATTCTTCTGCTTTTGACAATAAATTTGAGTATTAGAATATTAATATTATGACAGTAAATTATAAAATAAATAAAAAGCTATTTGCAATTCTGGTTAAAATACAGATTCTGCTTCTTGTAATGTAATCTATTATTTATATGCAATATATTATATTATGTTTAGTGCTGTCAAATTATTAATCATATCCAAAATAAAAGTCTTTATTTACAAAACACATGTGTGCACTGTGCAAATGTATTATGTATAACATATAATATAAATGCAAACACATACAGCATCTATTTTGAAAATATTTACATGTATATATTAATATTCATACCATTTATATTGGTATTGTCAAAGTGTTGTCAAACGATTAATCCCAATAGATCGCATCAAAAATAAGTTTTTGTTTACATGCAATTACACGTATAAACACACACACATACATGTACAGTCAGGGGCGTAGCACCAAATTCTGGGCCCTATGCACAAGCAGTGGCCATGGGCCCCTGTAAGCTCAAGGTTCACAAC
>JAUCNO010000002.1:9344051-9354887 GCA_032353835.1 Enteromius viviparus | reverse complement strand
AGATTACGGCGCTAATCAAAGAACCGGCTTTACTGATGAGATGCGCATAATATATCGTACGATATATATCGTGCAGCGCTATGCCAAATGCAAATGTAATGCAATCTTTGAAGTAGAGCATGTCTCTAGAAGCTCTAGAAGCGTGAGCCAAATGCATTCTGTAATTTAAACTTTGAGTACAATGAACACCCTATAGTCCAAACAGTAGAGCAATACCAGATTCCCAGGGAATGCATGAACTGATCAAATGCACACAAGTGATGCAATGCAAGTGATAAATCCTCGTCCAAACACACTGTAAGTGTGATCTCTGACTGCAAAAGCAGTCATGGGTTCAATTCCCGGGAAATGCATGAACTGATAAAACGCATACCTTCAATGCAATGCAAGCGATTTTAGATAAAAGCTTCTGCCAAAGGTATCAGATGTAAATCTTATCTCAGACTGCAGACAGTAGAACATCTCTCTAGAAATGCCATGGTTATGGGGTTGATTCCCAGGGATATGGATGAACTGATCAGATGCACACCAATGCATGTTAGCGACTTTAGATAAAAGCATCTGCCCACTGTGTGAAAATGAAAGGTACCTGTGGCCTCCACCATGCCCTCCAGGATCACCACGATCTCCAGCTCCTCGTGGGCCAGGTGCTCTTTGGAGATCTCCCAGAAGGGGCTGTGCTGATTGATCTCGTGGCAGATGATGAGCGGAGACACCAGGAAGAGCCGGTCGTCTCCGGTGTCGTAGCCCACGTTCATGTCCGTCTGATTAAGAGG
This sequence comes from Enteromius viviparus, assembly GCA_032353835.1. Lineage (NCBI taxonomy): Eukaryota > Metazoa > Chordata > Actinopteri > Cypriniformes > Cyprinidae > Enteromius > Enteromius viviparus. The sequence continues at coordinate 9,354,111 of JAUCNO010000002.1, read as the reverse complement.
GATGAACTCTCCCTCCTTGGTCTGTTTAGACTTGATCAGTTTGGCTCGAATGGATGCCTCCACGATGTGCGAGTTGCGCAGGTCTCCGACGCGAAACATCAGACAGAGCCGGCCGTCACGCATGGAAATGACGGCGTTGGTGGAGAACACCAGAGTCTCTGCACGCTTCTTGGGCTGCGAGATCTTGACGAACATGCAGCCGACCATGAAGGCGTTGACGATGGAGCCCAGCACCGACTGCACCAGCAGCAGCAAGATGCCCTCGGGACACTTGTCAGTGATCACCCTGTGGCCATAGCCGATTGTTGTCTCCGTCTCTATGGAGAACAAGAACGCAGACACGAAGCTGTTGAGGTTGTTGACACAAGGAGTCCACTGGTTGTCTCCTATGTGCTCCAGATCTCCCCGCACGTAAGCGATCAGCCACCACATGAAGCCGAAGAACAGCCACGTCACGGTGTACACCAGCACGAAGATGAACAGGTTGAACCTCCACTTGAGGTCCACCAGCGTGGTGAAGATGTCCGTCAGGTAGCGGTAGGTCTCCCGAACGTTTCCGTGATGCACGTTGCACTTGCCGTCTTTGCGGACGTAGCGCTGGATCTTCTGCTTGGCGCGCTCCCTGTCCTGCAGCGGTTTGGGGACGTCTTCCCGCGCCTGCTTGGGCAGCTTGGGCTGTCGGACCGTGACGGTGCTCTCGACATCCTGCTCCATCTGGACTTCTGGAAGGATCTGGAGAGAGAGACAGAGAGAGACAGGATCAGTGAGCATGTGTGAGCCTTCAGTCCTCCAAATACTGAGCATCACCATCTACAGCGGGGGACACCTTTATCAGAACACTAGTGTTATCAGCAGCTAAAACCGGTTTGAAGTCAGTTATTTCTATCTTCTGCTGTAGAAAATCTCTGTTTATATGCCCAAAAATTTATTTAATTGTAATGATCCAGTGAGATGTTTGAGATCAGATCATCATCGGTCTGTCTGGAGCGAGAAGAAGAACAAACACACTGAGACAGACTCCATCGCAGTGTAATTGTTGGACAGTCACAAGCCTCCCAGTTCTCATCTTAAGAACCACATGCAGGCTTTTCATTTTCATTTTGGAGTAACCCTTTAAAGGTTTTAGGTAAAAAAAATGCTGTAAAATGAGGATGCTGTAAAAAATAAAGCCACAAATAAACCAAATAACTTCTATGAACTGAATTAAAGGAACATCTGCTGTAAGTATCTCTGTGTTTAAAGAGGGTTTTGTCTTGAGCAGTGTTTCTCAGGAGCTCTGCAGGGATCTTTCTTGAAGCGTCTCAGAGACACGGTTCTTCTGGATCGAGTCCGTCTCAGTTTGTTCTGTTCTTCATGTCACTCCAGACAGACACACATCTCACCGGATTATTACAATTACTGGCTACATTTAAACTGATATTTCCTCCTGACACACTACAGCAGAAGATAACATTAGCTGCTGGTACTAGTGTTCTGATGATGTTTTCTCCGCTGTCCCTCTGTCTTTGGTGAAATATAATGTCCTTCTGGAGGTCAGAGGTCACGGGGCTTTATAGGAGGTTGAGAGGAAGTACCACCAGGAGTGTGTTGTGTGTGTGAGAGCTTGGTGAGTTTTATTTGAACTGACCAGATTCTATCGCTTGACCATCACGAGCTCTGCCATCTACTGGACACTGGGAACTCTGGCCTCACGCATCTCACTCATGCATATAAATGGAAGGAAAAGCTGTCTTATGAATTCCTTTTCTTTTCAGACTTTACCTCAATATCTTCCTCTTCGTCAGAGACGGACAGACACTGAAGACTAATTCTGGGGTCATTAGTCACTGGCAGCAACACAGACAACAGACAGACAGGTAATTCAACTGGCTGTGTATCACACACACACACACACACACACACGCACACACACACACACACACACGCACACGCACACACACGTACTGTTAAGCAGTGAAGTGAGTGTGTCTGTGGTGAAATAACACTGACTCCTCAAATAATGATTCTATTGCTTCTAAAGGCACCACAGAACAGAACAGAATAAGTGGGACGGGGTTTTAAGAAAATATTAAGGGATATAAACTTGCCTGTGAAACTCTTTTATGATACACAAAATTCAATATTAAAACCCAATAACAAGTGAGAGCAGAGACAGATCACAGGGACAACCTCAAAACTCTTTGGAAACTACATAGCAACAGTCCTCAGTGTCCTAAGGACAGTTTCCCTCCAGGACAGGTACAGGTGGAGTGAGTCAGCGTCACCATGGTAACAAGCAGGTGCAGCTGACCGGCTGACTAATGAGATTATTGATCAGGTGATCAGAGAGAGACCTGTGGACTGTTAACACGCGAGCTAAAACAGATGCTCAGGAGACAGACTCTGATCTCTAGTGACAGCACACTTAAGAGGAAGAGCAGAAACGCTTTGAGAGGACGTTCTGAGCATCAGGAGCCTCGAGCAGACACACATCTCTGATTACTGACACGCACACACACCGAGAGACACACACACGTTGGTTTTTGTTATTTATGGGGAAACACTACACACTTTTAGATTCTCAAACACTTCACAAAAATTACTGTTATTGCTATCTTTGTGGAGAAGATTGGTCCCCATGAGGTGATAAATACCAGGTACACACACACACACACACACACACACACACTCTTTCTCTGAAAGCACTGCGTCTCTCCATCACTCTTACTAACACTAATAATATAATTAGCTGTTTAATGGTAGTTTAATTCAATTCTATTCATCTTATTTTGAAAAATAGTTCTTATGTCGGTCCAGGTCTGTCTGTTTATTCCCAGGATTCATTGTGTTTTAAAAGGTTATTTAGAATAAAACACTCAATTCTACACCACAATTTGTTTAAATGAAATCATAATATCATGCGTTCACTGCCTTTGATCCTTCTTACCATATTTGAAGCCAACAGGGTGACCTTTGACCTTCACCCATAAACCCTTTCACCCGAGAACAGATTCATCACGGCTAATAAAGAGCATCTACTGTAAGTCTCTCACATAACTATAATACATTAAAAAGTTTTCAAAACATGGTTTAATTATGTATTTTTTAATTTCCAGTTAAATCCGTGTATTTTAAGGCAGACTGTACTCGGTAACGCTACTCAAATTAGAAATACGTGAATCATGATCATAAGGATTGATTCCAGGAGCTTTACTTTCACTCTTCCTCAGCGAAGCAATGATCTTATATGAACACTGAGGAGGTTTATTTCTTCATCTCTATCAGCATTGCATTCAATCTCTTCTTACAATATTACTGGAGATATAGAGCGACTGCTGATACTTACAGTATCTGCTCTACTGTAATGAACATCTCACTGATTTACATTAGCAGCAGAATTGCATCATATATATATCAGCATCAGCAGAACATTTATATATTTGCTCAGTTTGAGTCTCTGAATAGAAATGAGCTGTTTTTGTCCTCCATATTCTCTTTATATCAGTCTATTTGAGCTATAAAAGCCTCATGGAGCACATTTAATACAAAATAAAAACATTTGTTATGTCAAATATTAGGCTTTACATGGTTAATTCAGTCATAACCTCATCAGATGAAATGATAAGATTACACATTGTTTGGAAACGTTCAGGCACAAATGTTCCAGGTCGCTTGAGAAAAGAGAATCCAGCGAGACGCTCAGTGTGTGTGTGTGTGTGTGTGTGTGTGTGTGTGTCACAGATGTGTAAACATTTACTGATGTGATTAATTAACTCTCTCTAACAGCCGTCACCTGAGCCCAACACTCTCTCCCTCTCTGTCTGTCTGTCCCGTGTTGAGTCATGTTCACATGTGTCTCTCTGTGGTGTATTTCCTGTTCCTGTCTCACTGTGTGTCTCGTCTCACTGTCACTCAAGAGAAAAACAGACGCATCACTGCTCTGAATCCACACGCACCTGCTCAGGATGAAAAGGAATCGCAGACGTACAGGTGTGTCAGAACAGAACCGTGACAAGATTATATGAACCTGATAAAACAAGCCCATCTGTGCGTCTGTCTCTCTCTGCAGCCATCGATCCATTAGCAAGCTGGACAACCTGCTTTACAACCCACAGGGAGAAAATTAACACACACACACCGATGTGTTTTAACGCCTCATTCAGATCTGCTCATATTTATTCAGAGAATAAACCGCGTGCTTTGTGTCAGCGGATGGCCAAATGGACACGACATAAATAACATCGAACAAAAACTGAGAGAGACTCATATTCATGAAGCCATTGAGCAGACAAAGACTGATGCAGGAGACAATGAGCACATTAGCATAGACAGACTGACAGACAGTCTGAGAGACAGACGGACTGGAGAGCAGCTGTAGCTGTGAGCGATGACACCAGCGACAGCCCTCTGAGACATGGCCGAGGTGCGAACCTCACGAGAGCTGGAAAGGATCAACACGCATTTGCAGCACATATTGATTGAGTCCAAAAGTAGCTTCAGAGAAAATCACCCCCTGAGTCCTACGCTCGCTCAGATCACATGATCAAACTTCACACCACAGACAGAAACACGACAAACATCACACACACGACAGAACAACTTCTGTCTGACACACTTTTTCACGAACACACACACATCTGCCAACGAAACTCTGTCTAGAACACTGGAACACTGTTACTAGCTAGAACACTGGAACACTAGAACAATGTCACTCAGTGAAACACTAGAACACTGGAACACTAGAACACACTGTCACAATAGAACACTGAAACACTGTTTCTCACTGAACACAACAGAGCACTGGAACATACTGTGACAATAGAACACTGGAACACGCTGTCACAATAGAACACTGGAACCCTAGAACACACTGTCCCAAAAGAACACTGGAACATGCTGTCACAAAAGAACACTGAAACACTAGAACGCACTGTTCCAAAAGAACACTGGAACACTAGAACAAACTGTCACAATAGAACACTAAAACACTGTCTCTCATTGAACACAAAAGAACACTGGAACACTAGAACATACTGTCCCAATACTGGAACATAATAGAACACTGGAACACTGTCTCTAACTAGAACACTGCCACTCATAAGAAAACTAGAAGACTGGAACATTAGAACAAACTAGAAGAACAAATGCTCTGGATACAAACTTCTGCTGAAAGCATAAATACATCTGTACAGATGACATCATCATCATCATCATCAGGACCAGTGCAGGATCACAGCAGCTTCCTTCATCAAGAACAGGAAGTACAAAATGCACAAAAAAACAGCAATTAACAATTAAACACTCCAATACAAACAGGAAATCTGAAATGACAACTGCAGTAACAGTTAACCCAGTTAAACCGGTTGACCACCATTACACACATAACTACACGGTTAGCTGCATTAAACCAACCCAGACCAGCATCCATGAGTCTGATCACTGGACCACAACACAGCTCACTCAGAAGACCTTCACCAACACTGAACTCAATCCTGTCATCATCTTTAATGTTCAACAGAAGAAAGTCAAAGTCACTTCACATTTCTGGAGCGACTCTAGGTTAAAGGGTAATCTCTTTAAACTGTTAGTTTACCCAAAAATAAAAATTACTTCATCACTTACTCTCTATTTTACTGATATCCTTCCTTCCTATCTGAGCCTTGATCATGCTAATATCACTGCGCTCTATATGGAGGACCAGAGAGCAGCTCTCAGACTCCATCAAAAATATCCTTATTTGTGATTTGAAGTATATATATATATTCTTTTTGGTTTAAACAAGCAAAAATATCTGGCAATGGCATAAGAAAAATAATCTTCATTCAAAAGGGCCAGAGGAAGTTTCTGGTCTCTGGTCTCGGAGGTGTTTGCTGAACACAGTCGTAATCTCTGAGCAAACACACCTGAACACACAGCAGCTCACCTGAGCGTCTGAGGCATGCTGGGTAATTCACACACGCCTGACTCAGCACAATCACCAGTCGATCGCACGCTTCCAGAGCGTCTCTGGATCCTCTCAACATTAGCTCTATTTCTGGCTCTGATAAACAGCCGCTCTCTCTCAGTAGGTCACTGCGAGCACGGGCGGCGTTAAATATTTCATTTTTCTTCAATCTCTCTGCAGAACCAGCATCACGGTGGGCTGGAGATCTGTGGGCGGCGCGAATAAAAAAAAACACACGCAAAAATCTCACAGGAACGTTCACATTAAACCACAAGAGCAGGAGATGACGGACAAACACTGCTTCTGTGGGGTTCATCAGATGGACCGAAACGGCATCTTTAAAATACAGACCACATCATCATATGATATCACAGTCATCCTCGGCTCTATCTGTAACAATATGCATATACAATACTTCACCTGTAATGCATAATGCAATTAATTTGAGTACTTCTAAAGAGCAATTATGACAAACCGTCAGATAGATTGAAAACATTAAGAGTGTGTGTGTTTCTACATTACTGTATTATGGGGACAAATCTGCATCCAAAAATGATCAAGACCTGACAAGACCTCATTTTGGGAACATGCTGAATTGTAAAAATGGTATCAAAGGAAGTAAACATGTCTACATTTAGAGCAGTGTGAATGTAAAAACACTGCATCCTGATCCTCATCAGATTTCATCATCATATCATACAGTATGTGTGATATTACTGTCATAAACTGAGCTGAACTGACACAGAATCATTTCCTCTGGACTTAAACACACAGAACCCAACACTGCAAAAGATCATTCTCTTTTCTCGTTTTCTAGTTTAAAAATCAAAAGACTATTGAATCAAAATGAATTTATTGTTCAAGTAAAATGATTTTTTTTAATAAATATGTATAAAAAATGTTCTTAGTTTTTCCTTCAAATTAAGCAGAAATATCTGCTAATGGGGCAAGATACATCATCTAGTGTAGTCTCTGAATGAAGACCCAGTGGCAGATAGGCTTGTTTTAAGCAAATGCGTCTTGATTCCAGAATGTTCAGATATTTATTCTACGGATGAAGAAGCTGATTTCTGCTCGCGAGGAAAGCGGAGCCACGTTTGTGTTTGACGTCCAGGTTTCGGGTCAGCGATCAGCGTTCCTCTGATGTAGTTCGTCTGAATCCTGGTGACCTGAAGAGTTTGCTGGAGGAGGGAAACATGAGCCACCATCGCCATGGCAACACCCAGCTCATCCGTCAGCGCTCACAATGGCAGATGCTCAGTGTGCCAAGAGAAGCAGCGTTCCAGAAGCGTTCTCAGAATAATTCAATCACCTACAGTCCATGATCATAACCAGCAGAAGACATGCGTCTCAAACAGACATTCATTTAATTAGGAGCTCATGCATGTCATTAAATCTGCAGCGAGGCAGTCTCCAGTCATCACTCCACATCAGCTTGATATCTTAGGAATATCTATGAAAGCTTCCTCATCTTCACTTTTCCTGTGGATTTGTGGGTTAATCTATCTTGATCTATATTCTACTGAAGGCACTGCCTCTTCCTTACGTCTCTCTCGAGGTTAGTTTTCACACATATAGACTAGTTTAACGTAGTTTTCTAATCACTACTAGCAGCCTTCAATGAATGCTGAGCTAAACACACAGCAACAATATTTATGTTTATTAGTTGCATCTAAAATAAATGTTTTTGCTTACATAATGTGTGTGTGTGTGTGTGTGTGTACATTTATTATGTATATATATAAATACACACATATTTATGTATATATTTAACAAAATGATGTGAAATACATTTGCACATGTATATAATAACAAAAATATGCTAATATACATACAGCGCACACACATGTATTATGTAAACAATATATAATGTAGAAGTTACATAATACAGACAGCGTGTGATATATTACACTAATTATAACGCAGTGTGTTTACTCATGCCTTGTTTTAGTCATTTGTTAATGCTTCTCTGTTTTTAAGGTCTGCTGAGGAGAATAATGAAATGATTATTACTGTATTCAGATCTTTGACTGACTGTATGATTAAATATCACTGTTTACATGCAGGCCTTTGCTCCAGATCCTCTCAGAGAGAGCAGGACGATCACCAGACGCTCTGAGAGGAGGAACAATGAAGCTCTCCGTCAAGTTTGGTGAGGATGAGAACTTACATGACTGTTACGCAACGCTGGCACAATCACAGCCTGAGCAGCACCAATCTCAGCCTTCTGGAAGTAACCGGCCTGAAGAAGAGCCGAGCGAAGCAGCGCAGCGACAGAGAGAGACTCAGAGAGGATGACATGGCAGTCAAACTAATACGCACACTTATTATTCTTACTATTTTAATCTTGTTTCCTAGTATAAATATCAAAACATTCTTAAATCAAGATGTATTTTCTTGACAAGTAAAAGATATTAAGAAAAAAAAAATACAAATTTTGCTAGTTTTTCCTTCAACCATAAATATATAAAAAATTATTATTATTATTATTATAAAGCTTAAATCAAAAGCTATAATAATTTTTCTCGCCCCATTGGATATTTTTGCTTGGTTTAACAGAATAATTATTTTTTTTGCATCACAATATCTTAAGGTATTTTTCTGTACTGTAAATTCATTTTGATTCAAGCCTTTTTGGATATTTATACTAGATTTTTTTTTGCACACCACGCACATCACACGGACTGGGAATTATTATGCTTTATTTTACATACTCTTGATTGAATATATTTGGCAATATTATAATTAATATTAGAAATACTTTCTTCTTTTGTTATTCTTATTTTATTGTATTTCTTCTCTCATTTATAACTTATTTATTACTTTGGTGTAATTATATTCGTGCACACATCTAAATGCTTTAGCAATACTGTAACACAAACCTCACATGACAATAAAGACTTGAACTTGAACTTGAGAGAGAAAGAGAGAGAGAGAGAAAGAGAGAGAGAGAGAGAGAGCGAGAACGGGATTTTTAAGGTGTCCGTCGCGATCGGCGGGTCTCCATGGAAACGGTGCGGGATTCAGAACCCACTCAAACCGAACCGATGATGAGCAGAAGCCCACGGGCGCCAGATCTCAGCATTTCCCTCGGATTCACACAGAAGCAACACATATGTCGAGAAGAGAAAAGCTCGTAAATGTTTTACTGAAGCCACGATCTTCATCACTGTTGCTCCTCCGCGAGGAAGACGATGATGAGGAGGAGGAGGATTCTTAGATTACCGAAGGAACGCTCGTCGTTCAGCCCTTATGTAAGCCATCATTCAGTTACAATGCTCCTCCGAAACACGGAGAAACTGCGATTACAGGCATGAAGGAGTAAATACGACACGTACCAGACAGCGCGTTCATTCATTCACTCGTTCTTCATCCTCTCCAGCTCTTTCAGTCTTCAGTGATGAAGAAGAAGACGCTGATTTCACCTTCCGGCCCGCAGCTCACGGAGAGAAACCCAGAGAGCCATCATCTTCATCATCCTCCCATCCTGACATGATCTCTAATGAACCAGAGACTGACTGAGAGAGAGAGAGAGAGAGAGAGAGAGAGGGAGGGAGAGGGAGAGAGAGAGGGAGAGGGAGAGAGGGAGGGGGCGGGAGCTTCAGCTGCCGTCACAGGTTCGAGTCTTACTCTGTTTCTTCAGCTCCGCGCGCTTTCCTTAATCACGTCGACTTCGAGCACACGATACTAATCAATCAGAGTCTACAAAAATATTTCAGACGCCGTTGTCACCCTCCCAGCTTTATGCACTAAAACTCTCACATAGACGGCATCTGAAATGAGTTTAGTGTTTCTCATCATTGGAAGCTGATCTTAATGAAAGCGCTACAGACTTCAATTATTATAATCGAGGTGAGTTCAAAATTGTGAGCTAAACCACCTTAAAGTCGCAATAACCTGTGTTTGTTAGTGTTGAAACAGGCTTCCACACACCTGATGCGCAGATTACTGAGCGCGTATCATATTCACGCAGAAACTCTCGACTAGCCGAGACGCAGATCAGACGCATGCGTGTATATACACCCCAAAGAGTAAAGGCCCGTTCACACCAAGCACGATAACTATGGGTGTTTCTCAATGTCAAGGATACTTCCTTGGCAGGACTGGTCCTTCCAAGTCACTTCCTTCAGAGGCTAG
>JAUCNO010000002.1:9323600-9334341 GCA_032353835.1 Enteromius viviparus | reverse complement strand
CGGTTATTATTCGAAAAGAATGAACCTGCAAATGTCTCAACTGACCAATCAGAATCAAGCATTCCAGAGAGCCGTGTGATAAATATAAATAAAGTTGCCTGATGGCTTCAAAAAAGTATATTCCATCAGTTAACAACCTCAGAGCTCGTAACAGGTTTGTCTTTAACCGTTAATATATCATCGCTAGACATCCATCTCCCTACTGAGACAACTTACTTCTGAAAGCTCTCTATAGGTTTATTGAGAGCCATACCTTGTCACCTTTGGGACCCTGCTCTCCAGGAAGGCCCGGGAATCCCGCAGGTCCAGCTTTTCCCTGAGCGTGACAGAAAGAGAGGAAAACGGTGACGCTCGTTCATGTTCATCAGCATGTTTCCTCTGCGGCGGTCAGTAACCAGTGAAAAACACAGCTATAATGATTGTTGCTGCTGCTGTCGAGTAAAACAGACGGATGCTGAGTTGGAGTTCACTTTGCTGCTGGTTCTAGGTTTGCTTTGGTCATATCCAGCTCATGAGACTCAAGCTTTTACCTTTCTGTTTCCACTTCCTGCTGCTAGCCAAACCTCAGCTCACATCGAACAGCCAAGCTTTCACACAGGCTTTATATCAGTGAGAACAATAGAGAAGCTAAAAACATTTTTAAATGAGGTCTCTTCTGATTACTGTATTTAATCAAAAATAATTCCATAAAACAGTCAAAGACTATATTAGTGCGTTTTAAACGCTGTTTTCTATATGTGTAAGTCTGTAGTTAAACTTCTCCAGCTGCTTAACACTAGTTTAGGAGTCAGACAGGAAGTGTGGATGAGAAGACACTAACCGGAGCTCCATCTGTCCCCGGATCACCCTGGAAGAGAACAGAACCAGCTGTCATACACTCATCTCTTCACTTCAAACACTCTTCCCATGAACACCCAACACTGCTCCCCAACACTTACCTGATCACTGATCAATTCACAAGAGAAGATCAATAATCATGTGATTTAATCAACCAACCACAGACTGATCTGATCCTGAACACACATCAGGAACAATTCCCTGCTTCAGTCAATCAATCAATCAATCAATCAATCAATCAATCAATCAATCAATCAATCAATCCATCCATCCATCCATCCATCCATCCATCAATCCATCAATCCATCCATCAATCAATCAATCAATCAATCAATCAGGCTATTTTTAGCTTGTTTTCCTGTAAAACCTTTAAAAAAACATTGTTTTAAGAAGCAAAGCCTTTTATTCACTTTCTTTTTTTTATCTTTTTTTTTATTTTTTTATAAAATGAATACTTTTATTCATCGAGGATTCATTAAATAGACTAAAAGTGTTCATAAATACATTTATTATTATGTTACAAAAGATTTCTATTTTAAATAAAAGCTGTTCTCTTAAACGTTCAATTCATCTGTGAATCCAGAAAAATAAGAGGTATGATGGTTCCCACACTAGTATTGATCAGTGTGTGTGTTGAGCAGTGAATCAGTATATTATTATGATTTCTGAAGATCATGTGACTCTTGTTGTTCTGTACAGAGCCCTTTTGAACAGCAGTGTATAGAGCTCTTCAGGTGACTGTAAAATCAAGGCAGGTGATGGTTTGACAGACAGTGACTGTTCTGCTTTACTCACAGGCTGGCCGTCTCGTCCAGGCTCTCCAGGCGGCCCCTGCGGGCCCCGGGGCCCTGGCTCTACTGGTGTGTGTCCAGCGGGTCCTGGAGGCCCCGGGGACCCTTGCTCTCCTTTCTCTCCCTTCTGCATGGTGATGACCTGGGAGAACACAAGCGGCACATACAGTCTTCACAACAGAGAGAGAGAAGAAGAAGTCAGTCTGTGACAGAAACACACTCACATTCCTGTCCTGAGACGCTCCTTCTGATCGGATCGGCTCTGAAGAGACAGAGAAACACAGACACACATGAATCAGGTGAAACTTGACATGTGAACTGAGAGGAAGTGAATGACAGGAGAAATGACCTTTCTGAGCGCTGCTGCTGTCCTCTCCAGAGCCTTCCTCCAGGTCCTCATCATCTGTCTCAGTGCTGAAGGACAGAGGGGCAGTCGGGGGCGCTCTCATCGGACCGGACTCCACATCCTCCGGCTAAACACCAAACAAGTGAAGAACACATCTGATCATCACACACAGCTGTGAAGTATTAGTGTAGATGATCTGTGTTCTGTGTGGATCTGTGTTAAAGTGTGTTTCTGTGATGTTCAGCATCAGTCCTCCAGTCTTCAGAGTCACATGATCTTCAGAAATCATAATAATATACTGATTTATTGCTCAACACACATTTCTGATTATTATCGGTGTTGTGCTGCACAATATTTTTGTAGAAACTGTGATATAGTTTATTTTTTAGGATTCCCAAATAAAGCTTGAATGAAGGTGAAATCTGATTTGTGAATCAGGGCTGATTTTCATGTCAAGATGAAGATGATGATGGTTGTACCTCCTCTTCTGCTCTATCTCCTCAGCGCTGGGGCCGTTTGGAGGCGGTCGAGGAGGAGGAGGACACGCACCTGTGAACACGAAAACTCATCGATTCAGGGGTTTCATGGCGAGACACTACAAACAAACTCTTTCAGACTAAAGAACTGAAAACATCATAAATATATGTTTCATTCAAATCCATATCTTTTAAGATTGTTTTCTTACACATACACCAGCCTTCATAGTTTTATTCCTCTCTGTGTTCTGAAGGTTTGTGTCAATCACATTTTTAGACATTTGACTTTTTTCCCTAAAGATCTCTCACCGGCGTCTCCGCTGAGCATGTCGAGTGCTTGCATCATGCTGCTGGCGAACTGAGCCGCCTCGTCTTTACTGCTGAAGTTCAGACCCCAGACCTGCTGAACATGACGCCACTGGTGGAACGTAGCAGTGGCCTGGTTATACTTCAGCCCCCGGACCAGAGGACAGTTAATGACCACCTGAAGAGACAGGAATCAGATCATCCCACACCACACGACCTCTGGACATACAACTAGCAGTGTGTGATCTCAAAGGGTTGGATGAATCAATGAATCAATAGAGAAAAATATATAACCTCAGAGAGACAAACAAATGAATCAATCAATCAATAAAAAAAAAATGTAAAAAATTATATATCTGAGGGGGAAGTGAATCAATGAATAAATAAATAAAATTGCACAGTATCAAATGAATGCATGTTATTTTGCACAATTCTCCCAGCATTAGCAGGGATGTAGACTCTTTCTGACACCGAGGTCTGAATCTACTGAATGCAGTGGAATAAACGGTCCAGTGTCTGAGGTGTTGTGCAGCAGACAGCAGTGCACCGCCATAATGACATGATTTACAGGAAACGAAAAACAATTCAGAAGCTGTGAGACTGAAACGTGTCTGAGATAAACCACCAAGATCTGTGGCTGCTGGGACCATATATAACATGCCAATTTCCCATGATGCCCAGCATGCACATTCACAGCAATGACAACATCCTTCACAACCACGCACACAAGCACTTCCTCCTTCTTCATGCTGTGGCTTCACACATATATGCACGCACATACACACACACACACACACACACACACACACAATAAACTTCTTATCTCATCTCGTCTCACACATCAAACCATTTTAAATGATATAAGTTACCTGCTGATCGGCCTGTAGTTTGCGACCCACCACCCTGAAGCTGTTGTTACTGGGGTTCTGGAAGATGTGAACCCTGCTGACGGCCTGAGCGCCTGAACCGGCCGGTAACCAGCGCTTACTGCCGTCGTCATACATCATGACAGTGGCCCGCGCCTGACAGATGCTTTGCTCACTGCAAAACATGGAAATCACACACCTGTCTGATGCTGAACATTTAAAACACACAAAACAGTCTGATAACAGTTAGAAATACGTAAAGCTGTATGATAATGCTTAACACACTCTTAAAATATTTAGAAACTGTTTTAAGATTGTTTTAAGAAACACTTAAAAACATCTGATAAAACTTAAAACATTTAAAAACTGTCTGATAATGCTTATAAACACTTAGAACGCAACTGTCTGATAACACCTAAAATAGTTTATAATTTGTTGTCTGAAGGCACTTAAACACCTAAAACTGTCTAAAACCCTTAAAACATTTTAAAAGAGTCTGATCACACCTAAAACATTAAAAACTGTCTGATAAAAACATAAAACACTCAAACCCGTCTGATAACATTTTAAACTGACTTATAATGCTTAAAAACACTTAGAACACAACTGTCTGATAACACCTAAAACAAAACACCTAAAACTGTCTAAAATCCTTAAAATAACACTTAAAAATGGTCTCATAACCCTAAGTATGCACAAAAACACTTAAAACCACTTATAATTAGTCTGTTTGATGGCTCTTAAAACATCGAAACATCGTAAACTTACTTGAAAAATAAAAACATGTCTGATAACACTTTAAACATTTAAAAGCCACTTAAAAACTGTCTGATCAATGAGACAATGCTTAAAAACGGTTTGATAGCACTTTAAATTGGCTGTTAATGCTTAAAATGTGTCTGAAATGTAAAAAAGGCTTAATATTTGATACTTGATAATGTTAGAAAAACTATGATAACATTTAAAAATACACTTAAAACCTTTAAAAAACAATGTGATAACACTTAACACAAACCGTCTGATAGCATTTAAAACACTTAAAAATGGTCTGGTAACTTTTAAAAGATTAAAAATACATTTTGTCTGATTAAGTCTGATAACACAAAATCTTACTGATTTGCACAAAAAGGCGTTATTTGATGATGCTGTGCTCGGAAAGTAAATGAAGATCAGCAATTATCAAATTAACAGAAGGAGTCAAATGTTTGTCAAAAAGATAAAGAAGAAGTATTCAGAATATATCATACACTTAAAAGAGTTAAGTAGAGTTAAAATGATCCATTTAACGCTAAAGTACCGCAAAGTCACAAAAACACCCACAGATGGAGCCGGTTCATATTTTGCACCAGCTATGAAAATGAAATCAGAATCAGGCATCAACTAACGTGTAAATACGAGCAAACAGTGGTAAACTCAGACAGGAGTCCTGTGTTTGTGCTGTTTTCTGCTGATTAAGAGGGCTTCTTCACCACACTAAACAAATGTGTCTCTTTTTTTGTTTTTAAGTGCGACCGATGCTATTTTTGGAATAAGCAGTTCACAATGAGTCAGAAACAAGTATTGGACAAGGCTGGAATAATGTTCTTATTTTAACCTTACATCCTGATATTTATTTGTCTATCTCCAGTCAACGCTGATCATTAGAGGCAGCTAAGGTGCTATTTCTCACTGTTCTCAGTTTAGTGACAATACAACCATTACACAGTCCGTATACAAACTTACACTTAAAGCTCTTGACAAGAAACTGGTACAGTTTCATCACTGTTCAATATTGAAGAAATATATAGTTTATCAAACTTATTTCGGGAGGAGGGGTCGAAGGCAGTCAAGATCTACCTTGTTATCCTATCAGAATCCTCCTCCCTCTCCCGAGCTGTTCACCCTGGGCCTGAGTCCCTCAGCAGCACGCCAGACTAGCTCCGCTTATTCTATGCCTTGAAGCTCGAACTCGTGAAGTGTATATATATATGTACAGCTGAAGAGGTGCATCAAGAGGAGACTACAAGAGATCTATATATATATGAACTATGTACAATTACAAGTGCAGTAAAATAATACCAAAAATAATGAATGAATGAAGAATTTAAGAACACTTAGATATACTGGAAATGACTAAAGCACTGATGAAAGGCATTGAAAGAAGTCATTTTACAAGAAAGATAACAAACAGCTCTTCAGTGTCATCTCTCAGCGCACGAGGTGCTGAAAAAACATATTCACACATTACTGACCACACACACTTTCAGCACACGCATGCACTGACACACACCGATCATGTGTGTGTGTGTGTTGTGTGTGTGTGCGCAAACATGTGCGTGTGTAAGAGTGTGTGTGTGTGTTTATGAGGACACAAATGTGTATAATGACATGAGTATGACAGGTATTACAATATGAAGGTGATTTAGGAGTATATTTTCAGTGTCCCTGTAATTCAAAAGACTTAAAAAACATATTAAATGGTGTTTATTAGAGAATGTAGAAGTGTGTGTGTTTCCTGTAAGGGGTAGGTTTAGGTGTAGGGTCAGTGTAGGACAATACCACATACAGTCTGTACAGTAGAAACACCAATACACCTACGGGTGTGTGTGAGCGAGTGTGTGTGTGTGTGTGTGTCTTGAAGGCAGAGCGTGGGAAGACCTGAGATCTTTGACAGGGACACAGTGAGATTCTCACAGCTCCTGCTGAACGTCTTCACACTCACAGCTTCATGGTGAAACATGGCACTGAATATTCAGCGGAGAAACACACACTCATTCAGCAGACAGATGAAGAACACGCATCAGATACCTTCACGCTGATTCATGCTAGCGCTGGGAACTAATGAACCAGAAGAAGTTCTGAATGATGGATGAATATTTAACTTTCATTCAGCGCTCCGTGTCTTTGTGTTTAAGAGTGGTAAAGAAAACAACAAAACTTAATTTAATTTAATCTTTAAATCAAATTATATCCCCATAATAAATTATGAAATAAGAAATGACAGCAGAAACCGTAATAAAAGGATTTAAATGTTAATAAGAAGATTCTAAATATCTGGGTTTGAATGGCTTTGTTGAGGTTTCATTGCTTTTTATTAAAATGTAATATTATGTCATCTACAATCCAGTTGTTTAAAAAAATGTAAAAAAAGAAATACTTCTATAATAAGAGATGATAGAATATCTGTCTTTATTTTTACTGCTTTTGTTCAAATATAATATTTCCATCGGTTCAGGACTGGATCTCAGCTGCTGTTGGTAGTAACTGATGGCTGTGGCGCCACCTCGTGTCCAAACTCAGAAATAATTAACTTCACACCATCATAAAACAACATCACATCTTTAATGTACAAATACAGCGCTTTCTTCACGTGTAGAGGTTGCTCTGAAGCTCGCTGACTCGTGTGATCTTCTGCAGCACGTCTGCGCTGGGACTCAGCTGCAATCAAGAGACAGAGACCTGTGAGACCAGACGCTCAGAGACGCTCCGAGACACTCAGAGACACTCAGAGAAGCTCAGAGACACTCAGAGACACTCAGAGACACTCAGAGAAGCTCAGAGACACTCAGAGACACTCAGAGAAGTTCAGAGACACTCAGAGACACTCAGAGAAGTTCAGAGACACTCAGAGACACTCAGAGACACTCAGAGACACTCAGAGACACTCAGAGAAGCTCAGAGACACTCAGAGACACTCAGAGAAGCTCAGAGACACTCAGAGACACTCAGAGACACTCAGAGAAGTTCAGAGAAGCTTGCACTCACCTTCAGCACTGAGCTCACAGCTGCTCTGTACGTCTGCATGCTGAGAGAGTCCGGCTGAACAACATCACTGTAGCACTGATAGAGAACAGCTGCTATCTGCTGAACCTGACAGTGACTGAGCACTGCACACACACACACACACACACACACACACACTATTATAATAACAATACATGAAGTATAATTACATGCAGGTAACCCAAAGACAAACCCAAACTATAATATTTAAATGTATATTTACACTGTAACAATGACACCTTCAAATAAAGTATTAATGCTCATAACCTGATAACAATGAAGTATTTATGGATTACATGATTATAATCATTACAAACACTGGGTGCAAGAAACAGTTAGATTAATAATCATAATCAGTTGACTCGTAAAGTCTCTTCTACAGTTAATAATAACTAATACTGATATAATTCAATATCAATCAACATCACAATGTTTTTCTCAGCAACAGTGATTTTTAAACACATTTCTGTGTTATATGGTGAAATCTGTACCTGCTGCTGCCAGCCCCGTGCTGATGTTGGGCTGCTCGAGGGCCGGACTCACCACGGGGCCCGTGTGTGTGCTGGTCCTCAGAGAGCGCAGGAAGGGCACGCTGCTCTCACTCAGGTAGTCTGACGTCTTATACTCGGCTACGCTGCAGTCGGAGAGAACGGTGACCTTCAGATCCCTCGTCTGAACACAGCCCAGCACCTGCAGACCGACAGCACAGGAGTGAGCCAGCGTCCAGCACAGCACTGACCGCTCTGTGTCACACTCACCTTCTCTGTCCACTCGAACTGCTGGTCATCAGCCACGAAACACGAGCACTGGCACACCAGCACCTGCACACATTCAGCATTAATACACCTGACCTCCATTCCTCATTGCTGTGTGATTTTATTGTCAGCTGTGTGAAGAACAAGTATTTAATAAGAATATTTCCTCCATTCAGATCGAGGATGTGTTATTTAGTGTTTTCAGCAGGAACATGATCTTTACTTCATATCCTGATGATTTGTGGCATGAAAGAAAGATGTATAATTGTGACTCGTACAGGGTACTTCTACAGACACAGCTGTGCAGCTCAGTGCTGATGCTGAAATTATTACACAGACACAAAGTACATCTGAGAGACACACACAGACTGTTCTGGACAGTAAAGAGCGCTGTTCCTGACCGCTGGGCTGTGCTTCTGCTGGTACAGGACACAGGACGGCTCTCCGGGGCCCGGGGCCGTGTCTGGTCGTCCTGATCCAGGGCTCCGCTCGTTCCAGAGAGAGACCCAGGCCAGCGGTGTCCAGCTTCCAGAGCTCAGCACATACGCCGAGACGAACCCTGAAACACAGACCAGGAGTCAGAACACTGCTGACCGCTGTTATACTGGACTATACCGGACGCTCATAAAAAGATCTGAGGCTGGAGGCTCACCGGTGGCATTCGGACCCACAGCGATGACCAGATCTGAACACGCCACAGACCCGTCCGGCTGAGAGAGCCAATGAACCTGGACAGACCTGAGAGAACACACACATCTGAACAATACTGCTCTCTGCACACTACATACTCAATACTGCTCTCTATATACACTACATACTCAGTACTGCTCTCTATATACACTACATACTCAGTACTGCTCTCTATATACACTACATACTTAATACTGCTCTCTATATACACTACATACTCAATACTGCTCTCTATATACATTACATACTCATTACTGCTTTCTATATACACTACACACTCAGTACAGCTCTCTATACACTACATACTCAGTACAGCTCTCTATACACTACATACTCAATACTGCACAGACAGCAGTGTGTGTATTATTTAAAAGAACTATTTTCTGTGTGAATCTGTTAAAGTGTGTTTCTGTGATGTTCAGCATCATTACTCAGTCTTCAGTGTCACATGATCTTCAGAAATCAAAATAATATACTGATTTACTGCAAACTAAATATTATTAATGAGTACAGTGTTTATGATCAGATTCAGATCTGAAATAAAAGGCATTTGTAAAATAAAATATGCCATTCTGTAGTGTGAAGTGAGTACATATTCTTTTATTTCCATTTGTTTTTTGCTTGTTTGTTCTTTTTTTTTTTAGGGGGGGGGGGGGGGATTAATATTCGTATTTACCAAGAATGCTTTAAATTGATAAAAAGTGATGATAAAGACATTTATAAAGTTACAAAAGACTTCTATTTGTATAAAAATCAGTATATGATTATGATTTCTGAAGATCATGTGACACTGAAGACTGAGTAATGATGCTGAACATCACAGAAACACACTTTAACACAGATTCACACAGAAAGCAGTTATTATAGAACTCCGCTGTTTTTGCTGAGTTCAGATCAAGTGAATGCAGGTCTGCTGAGCAGAAGACAACTCTTTAAGAAAATATAAAAAAACTGTTCAAAAAGCTTTTGACTGGCAAAAATACCCAACTTATATACATTATAACCAATTTATATCGTCCAACCAATGTTTTTTTGCTATATTTATTATGGACTAATAATGATCACGTGATCAGAAACACATGCAGCTGAACTGAAAGCGAAACCACTCAGTCTCTAATAAAACTGATGAAGACTTTATCTGACTGTCTTCATCACTTTATGAATAAATATAACACATGATTTCACCTCTTCTCCTCTATTTCGCGGCGGATCTGCTCATCTTCCTCGTTTTCATTCGTCATATCATCATACTCATCCTCTTCGACAGCTCTTGAGTACACCGATAAAACTTCACCGAAAAATGTGGCCATATTAGACGATTTATGAGATTAAATCACTCGACACAACTAAAAGGTGCTGTGTAACGATCTCTGCTCTGCCGCAAGCGCGACACACACCGGAAGTACTTTACGACAGAAGACTTTTATTTTGTTTTCAGTTTGACCCTGCGCCCCAAAGTGCGTACCACCCACACTTTCAGCCCTAAATAATTATTGCAAATTACTAACAACACATAGAATTTAGTACAAATAGTATGCATACTGATACATACTAGTCACATTCTGCTATTCCAACATAGAAAGAAATAACTGTGCTTTTTATAATCCTCAAGAGGATGAGGTTATTCATTACTGACTGCAACAGAATAGACAGGATTCACATTTCTGTATACAACCAGTCAGGGATGATTTAAAGCATTTCAGTGTAAGAAAAAATTATGAGGATGCTGATTCATCTTCCCACTAGACGTGTAAATAAATATAAGTTGCAGATAACAATGTTGCCACATCTTTGGTTTTCTTTCAGGTGTGAACGACCAAATTTTCAAGTGATGATACGCTAATATTAGTCTGTCTCTCTCTTATTCTGTTCCTCAGTCCGTATCCAGATCAGACGGTGTACCAGCACACAG
>JAUCNO010000002.1:9304778-9323500 GCA_032353835.1 Enteromius viviparus | reverse complement strand
ATGCTCCCCTCCAGAGGAGGTGTATTTCAGGTTCAGCAGACAATACTAAACACACACTGCAGCGATTACAACAGCAGAATAGCGATCATGACCACAGACTGAAGCTTTAATGATGCTCTTCAGTCGTTGGTAAAGCATGTGTTTCTGTTCTCTGACACTGAATGGAAAAGAGCAGCATGTGTTTGGAATGAAATGACCAGATCTGATATTTTTAGGTGATCTGTCTCTTTAAGGATCACATGTGTGTGTCACGGAGGCATTAAATGACACTTTTAGAATTCAGTTGTTGCTGTACAACAGAACACACACACACACACACACACACACACACACTCTTCTGGTCACACCCTACATGGCCAGAGACAGACAGACAGTCTGTTTTCCAGCCGATTCTCTGTTGATTCTCACGAGGTAGACGGAGAGCAGCAGGAAGGTGGTGGACAGATTTATACACAACTTTCCATATCATCCGTAAAACAGGGTGTGACACAGGAAGTGATGTCACATGGGAAAACCCACAGAGCAACAGGGCTGAAGTTTATCACACACACATCCTGACAGAGAAATATACCGTCAACAGAGGATTATTCAAATACTGCGCTCTAATCACATCTAGGAAAATGAAAGCAAATGTAAACACATGGCACAGATAATGCAAATGATGCTGGTCAGTGTTGTGTGGGTATATTCTAGCAAGTTAAAAGTTGTAAGAGGCATATATTACACAATATGAATTTGTTTACAAACTGAGAAAGTCTGATAAATCTGTCAAGGCAAGCGCTTCTATGCATCTAACAGAAACGCTTTCTTAATAATCTCTGAATATTCAAAAGTCAAACATTATGGGAATGTTACTTTTAAATGTTCTCTGAACAAATCTTACGAAAGTAACATGTTAGATGGACATCAAAAGATTGGTTTTATTAGTGCTGTCAAATCAAGATTGATCGCATCCAAATAAACGTTTCTTAAGTATCTTGGGGTCTTGTTCACGAGTGAGGGAAGGATGGAGCCGGAGATGTTCAGACGGATCGGGGCAGCTTCTGCAGTAATGCGGTCGATGTACCGGTCTGTCGTGGTGAAGAAGGAGCTGAGCTGCAAGGCGTAGCTCTCGATTTACCGGTCGATCTACGTTCCTACTCTCATCATGAGCTTTGAGTCATGACTGAAAGAACGAGATCCCGGATACAGGCGGCCGAAATGAGCTTCCTCCTCAGGGTGGCTGAGCGCTCCCTTAGAGATAGGGTGAGGAGTTCGGTCACTCGGGAGGAGCTCGGAGTAGATCCGCTGCTCCTCCACATCGAGAGAGGCCAGCTGAGGTTCCGGAGGTCTCCATGGGGAGGTGTTTCGGGCATGAGGAGGCCCCAGGGAAGACCTAGGACATGCTGGAGGGACTATGTCTCCCGGCTGGACTGGGAACGCCTCTGGGTTCCCTCGGAAGAGCTGGAGGAAGTGTCTGTGGAAGAGGGAAGTCTGGGCGTCCCTGCTGCCCCCGTGACCCGGCCCTGGATAATTGGAAGAAGATGGATGAATGGATGGATATACAGTACATAATAAATAAACACATTACACATACATACTGTATATAAACAAAAACTTTTATTTTGGAATGCAATTAATTATGATTATTGGTTTTAATGTAGTTTGAAATAATTTCACAGTACTTGTGAACTACTTGTACTCAAAAGGCCCTTAAACTGAAAGTATGTCTGCTGAAGAGAAGCTGTGAGAACATAGAGGGGTGTGTTGATGAACAGGTCGTGGTGTGTGTGTGTGTGTGTGTCTGCAGTGTTTACAGTCCAGCAGGGAAGCTCTGGCTCCAGAGTGAAGCTGTCCATCTCCAGCTGCTGTCTCATGCCTTTCTTTGTGCTGGAAATGTGGGACGCTGTGTGCAGTAAAACAGTTTACGCTGTTGCCTTGGTCTCGCTCACATTCCTGCAGCCACGAGAGCGGCTCGAGTCCAAAGCTGAACAACTTGCCTTAAAAAAGTCTCAGACATGAGCACGCTATTCTTAGTTCATCTGTTCTATTTCGGCGTGCTCTTAAAGGCACAAACCGGGCCAATGAGGCGGGTTCAAGCTAACAAGTGCTCTGACACTGCAGTCGATAAGCTGCAATCAAAATAAAATAATAATTATATATATATTCATTTTGAGGAACACTGAATCTGTTTTTGTGCTAATTGTGAGCCGACATTATGAGTGTTTTATTAGGCAGACCTGGCAATCCTTCTTCTGCACTGACTGCCGATTTCTCTCAACCTGGCAACATGAAAGCTGTCAGTCAGTAAACAGGGAAAAGTAACTCTATTTTAATCTGATTACATAACTTAAGTTACTGATTACAGCTGTGGCGTTGACTTCACCATTCTCTTAAAGCTAGAGTAATTATTAAGGCTTCATATATTTATCATGATAGTTGTGGTTGTGTTGTGTGACGTTCTCTTTCCTCTGATACTGGCAGCGGAGCCTCTGGTCAGACAGGTGAAGAAGACTCGGATAAGCAGGAATGACTTTGACATCTTGAAGGTGATCGGCCGAGGAACCTTCAGCGAGGTGAGAGGGTTTGTTCTGTCCTGAAGCGGATGATTCTGAATATATTGACTGGTGTGTAAATGCACAGGTGGCTCTGGCTCGTATGCAGAACACACAGCAGCTGTACGCTCTGAAGATCATGAACAAGTGGAACATACTGAAGCGTGGAGAGGTAAACCACCAAGCACTTCCCAGATAACAAAAAGACGTTTTGCACACATTATTTAAACATAATTTAAATGTAAAAATGTTTTTAAAAATGTGCATCATTCTATTTTATCATTTTGTTGTGTTTATTCTGAGAATGTTCTATTTGAATGTAACGCTTCGAAAAAAGTAACATTAAAAACATTAGATGAATGTATAAATAACGTTTTTGTGCTAACATTTTGAGAACATTATGGCAGACCAGGGCCGAATACATAAACTTACGAAATAAGTCAAGAATTAAGTCAAGCCAATTTAAAAAAAAAAAAAGAAATTGGGGGGATACAAAATATTGTTAACATCTTCTTAAGTTATAAAAAGGCAAATTTCTTCTTAAGAGTGTTTGGTGAATCTGGCCCCAGATTATTTTGAAAGACGTTCTGTGAATGTTACTGGGAAAATGTTTGTTCTGAGAACGTTCCCTGTTAGCTGTTGTGTTGTGTTCAGACCATGTGTTATCAGGAGGAGCGTGAGGTTCTGCTGAAAGGAGACCGGCGCTGGATCACTCAACTACATTACGCTTTCCAGGACGACAATTACCTCGTACGTCACTTCACACAGCCGACTCACTGATTCACTGATTCACTGATTCACTGATTCAACACAGCCTGGCCTGTTAAACCACAAACGTTTCCACTTTCATTTGAATATGAATGTTCTGAACACAAATGAACCAGTTCAGTTGATTTATAATTTATTTGACCAAATGAGTGATGTTACATAAAACCACAAGACCTCAGGTCATTATTCCCTATGTATAATATTTAATATTTAATAACATATTTGTGTAACAACATGAAAACCAAGGTCTAGTTAATTGTCACTTGTTCAGCTAAGCTTTTTAATGAAAACACACAAATCATGCTATAAATCAATAAAATAGCAAAGGATACATGCATGTAGTATTTAATTACGTTCGGTGATTCAATTTTACCAGCGTTTTTTGCTTCTTAAAATGAGATTTGAAATGTTTGGACTTGCATTTACATGGTTTCACCAGCGTGTGGTGTTTCAAGCGCTTTGAAACAGTGAATCTTTTTTCCACGCAACTGATTCAGAGATTCGAAAACCTTGGTTTCTTGTTATTTTCTTTTCTTTTCATTCCCTCCCTCCCTCTTTTCTTTCTTTCTTTTTCTTTTTCAGTCTGAATCAAACGATTCACAATATGCAATCCAGATTCCTGATATGAATCAAAAGAACTGTTAGCCTGCTATGAAGTCCCAATCTGAATCAAACAATGCTTTGTAAAGCACTCGCAGCCTCGATCAAATGATTCACAAACCTGCTCTGAGGTCCCAATCTAATTCAAATTCTTGAACCCAAGATCTCGATCTCGATACACACTCAAAGCTCAGATCTAAATCAAATGATTCACAAAGCTGTTCCATTATGAATCATTTGATTTGCAAACCCACTCAAAGTCCTGGTTTCAAAAGATTTTGTGTCTAATGATGGATAATGTGCTCCAAAGCAAAAAGGATAGAAATCAGAGGTTCTTTGTTCATTCGCAAACCCATAAGAAACATATGAATATTTTGTTCTAAACAGCTGATGTTTTGTAATGCACACACACACACACACAAAGATTCATTCAAAGTGCTTCTTTAACACATGATTCAGTTCTGTCCCAGTGCTCATGAATCATAATCAGCTCTGTCTGTTCATTTTCTCTCTCGTCTTCTGCTCTGCAGTATCTGGTCATGGATTACTATGTCGGTGGAGATCTGCTGACGTTGCTGAGTAAGTTTGGTGATCGGATCCCGGAGGACATGGCTCAGTTCTACCTGGCTGAGATGGTGATGGCCATCGATTCAGTCCACAGACTTGGTTATGTGCACAGGTATCTCTATTAACACTGACCAGTTCATCTAAACATGCAAGTTACGCCAATGAACGATAAACATGTTCATGTATTTGAATATATACACACATATGAGTGTATATTGGGAATATTCAGATTGATGTCTGCTCTCTTCCGTTAGAGACATTAAGCCCGACAATATTCTCCTGACGGCGGACGGTCACGCTCGATTGGGTGACTTCGGCTCCTGTCTGCGTCTGGAGGACGACGGACTGGTGATGTTTGTGAGACGTAAGCCTTCACTCAGTCGTGTGTGAGTTTCCCGCTGTGCTCATGTGTGTGTGTGTGTATTCTCAGATCCACTCGTCTCTGGCCGTCGGGACTCCAGACTATCTGTCTCCAGAGATCCTGCGGGCGGTGGAGACGGGCGGAGGCTACGGCTCTGAGTGTGATTGGTGGGCTCTGGGCGTCTGCGCATACGAGATGCTGCTGGGAACCACACCCTTCTACGCCGAGTCCATCTCCGAGACCTACGCCAAAATTATACACTTCAAGGTGGAGCTGGGCCGTACGGCAAAAAATCCAATCTTGATTTTTTCAGAACATTCACCCTGATCTCACAGCAATTCGTATATATTTTACATATATATATTGCCACAAGTTTGAACAACCTCACAACGAATTCATAATTGTTTTGCTAAATCGTACGTATTTTACGAGTTGCTAATTCGTATGAATTTGTACAAATGACCTAAACTTAAGCCTGCCCCTAAACCTACCCATGGGTCATCTTACAAATATCGTACGAGTGAGGTCATACGAATTTGTACGAATTAGCATGATTTTGCACCTTGTATGAATACGTACAATTTTGACGGATTTTTGTAATTTGAAAATGGCTAAAATTCTACTGCATCTGATTTTCACCACAAAACTAAAACATAAAAGTTTAGTTCAACTTGATGAAATTATGACAGAAATATAGTACTAATCCATGTATATTTATTCCATGTGTTGAGGGTACAAGTACATTAACTTAAATTACGTAATCAGATAACTTTTACGAGCAAATAGTAAAGTAATTCATTACTTTAAACGTTTTTTAAAACAAAATATTACTTTTTCAAATTACTTTAGATACAAAATGGCTTTAGTCAAATATTAGGTGTGTGTGTGTGTGTGTGTGTGTGTGTCCAGTGGTGAACTTAAAGAAGTCACACAACGAGAAACTGACTCTTCCTTAAACATTTTTATTAGTTCATGTTCAATAAAACGGAGTGCTGTACGTTTCAGAGCTATCTCTTCAGTGAAAAAAGTGAACCTAAACAGTAAAAACAATTCTCTTGACGTCAAAAAGTTAAAGGTGAGCATCCACATTCACATCTCAGTGACAGCTGGAGTCCAGGAAACATAACGAGTCCGGTTGAGGAAGCGGTGAGGAGGAAGTAGGATATATACTATTATTCCCAAACAGCAGGAGATAATGCTCACCAACAAATAATGATGTCTGTTTGTGTTGAAGCATGGAGCTCATACATTTTAATACACATGTATGATCAAAAACCATGGTGATCACATAAATTTATAAAACTTTAACAGTTTGATAAAAGGTGGTTGAATTATTTTGGAAAACTCTAACTAATTTAATTAAGCCTTTAAAATGTAATTAAATTAAAATATAACAATTCCTATAATTTTTTTAGCAGACAAAGTGATGTGCAACATACGCTTTCTGTTTAAATTAAAACATGGATGAACAGTTATGTAATTCTGTATCATACTTCTATATAATTATAAATTTTGAGAATATGTTATGCTCTTCTGCCATGTTTTCTTCAGTTTAAATCAGACTTTTATTTTGTTGGGCTCTGGTGAAGAGTTGTAGTATTTTTGTTTTTAGTAAAGTATTATTTATTATAACTATTATTAGTTCTCTTTTGAAAAGTTTTAGTATCCAATAATGATATATTCCTGTCATAATTTCTTCAATTTAAACTGAACTTTTAATTTACTACTACTACTATAATTCGTACGACTACTATTGTAATAATATTATATTTTATTACAAGTTCCAGGACAGTTTGCAGGATCCACCTTGCCTGTATGTAGATTGATTGTGTGTGGTGTGTGTTTGTGTCTGAACAGGATTATTTTGAGTTTCCTGCGGGGTCGGAGGTGTCGGAGGAGGCACGGTCCCTCATCAGTGCTCTGATCTGTGACCGGAGTGAGAGGCTGGGCTCACAGGGCTCCGGGGACTTTAGAAAACACCCATTCTTCACAGGTTTGGATTGGAGTTCCCTTCATCTCCTCCCTCCTCCTTACCGTCCTGATGTCTCCGACGCCACAGACACCTCCAACTTTGACGTGCTGGATGACTGTCTGAGCCACACGGTACCGAGCTTTCAGATCCGTCACAGAGATAGAGAACCTCTGCGTGATCTGACTCTTCCTCTCTTGTGTTCAGGAGAGTCTGAGTGACGTGATGGAGCAAGCGCCGTTCGGGCTTCATCTGGCGTTTGTGGGGTATTCTTACACAGCCACCAGGTTAGTGAGCCTTCACCAGCAGCTGTATTGTTCAGCACAGCTTTGAGATGTTCTCGCTCTGCTCTACAGAGAGACGGGAGCGCTGGACCGCAGCAGAGACATCATGATGGAGATCAACCAGCAGCAGGACAGAGATCAGCTCCAGCTGCAGGCAAAACTGGTACGACAAACACAAAATCATCACATTCAGTCAGAAAAACAGAAAATTCAAACAGCGCTATTATTCACTAGAACGGTTTTTCACACCATGAAAGAGAGGGGCGGGGTCAGCAGAGCTCATTAGCATTTAAAAGAACATGCACTAAAATGGCTTTAGTGAGCAGGTGAAAGTGTTGTGTTACACTTCCACTGAGAAATTTTCACCAAAGTATTTTATAGACTTTCCATTAGGAGTCATAACAATCCGCGTGAAATTTTGTGACCTTCATCTAGCAGCGGTCTGAATCAGATGTCTCTGTGAATGTGCTGCAGAATCAGCTCAGAGAAACCATCACCGCCGAGCTGATGTCACTTCCTGAACTTCCTGCTGAGCAGAACAAACCCCAGGCAGAGGCGGAGGAGAGCAACACACAAGCTTACGAGCTGCAGAGGTACAGCAACATACACTCAGCTATTACAATCATATCTGGGAAAATACTGTTATTTAATATGATAAATAAACTCAACAATAAACGTGAACTCCAGCTCTAAACAAAACACTAATGCACACTTGAACTATAAACGAATCTCTACTGCACAGACTCAAGCTCCACAAGAATCACTACTGCGCAGACTCAAGCTCTAAATGAATCACTACTGCGCACTTGATCTCTAAACAAATCACTACTGAGCAGACTCCAGCTCTAAATTTATCACTACTGCGCAGACTCAAGCTTTAAATGAATCACTACTGCACACTTGAACTCTAAACGAATCACTACTGCGCAGACTCCAGCTCTAAATGAATCACTACTGCACACTTGAACTAAAAAAAATGGCTACTGCACAGACTCCAGCTCTAAACGAAAGACTACTGCACACTTGAACTCTAAACGAATCACTACTGCGCAGACTCCAGCTCTAAACGAATCCCTACTGCGCAGACTCAAGCTCTAAACGAATCACTACTGCACACTTGAAATCTAAACGAATCTCTACTGTGCATTTGAACTTTAAACAAAAAAAATGTCAGTCTATGATATAAAAATGTGTGTGTGTGTATGTGTCATGTGATTTCACTGTAAATGCAAATGTAGTATGTAGTATTTCAGATGTTGGTCTTTATGAACAGTTAGCAGAAGACTGCGCAGGAGTGCTGATGTACTGGTAGTGAATACAGTGCTGTTGATGTTCTCCAGGCGTCTGCACAAGGCCGAGCGCAGGAGCAGAGAGCTGGAGCAGGAGATGACCGGACTAAGAGAGAAGATCCTCAGACTGACCGCTGGCAGGGACCAAGGTAAGGAATGATCTGTGATCTGGAATTAGCATTACACATGTCACGCTGACAGATCATCAGAGATGCGTGTGTAATATTATCTGTACAGTGTGTTTGAAGCTCTGCCCTGAGAATAGTGATAAATATGCTGTCCTGAAATAGATAATGAAACACAACAGAACAACTGCAGGGTCACGTGACTAGATCAGTCACCAGGTTTATGTCTGACGATTGTCAAACCAATAATAACTGTGATTAACGTCACTTACAGTGGAAGCCTAATTTTTTATTTATATTTTTACATGCATGCACATAATGAAATAGGCACTTTTTAATTAATTAAATATTTAACCATCTACAATATTTTTTTATTAAATAAGTTATTTATGTGCTGATTAATGATTAATTAATTAATTAATTAAAGTGATTAATCATAATTAATGGCATCCAATATAAATGTTTTTGTTTACATAATATATGTATATGTGCTGTGTATATTTATTATTAATATATTATTATTAATAACAAAAACATGCATGTATTTATTTTACAAAACTAGAAAAGTAATAAATATATTTCTTTATAATATGGGCTATATAAATATATAGACGTATAAATATTTTCAAAAATATATACTGTATGTGTGTGTATTTATATATAGGTTATAAATATACAAAAAATATATTATGCAAACAAAACCTTAAGATACCTTCAGAAAACCTCTTTAAGACAGTGTTTTGCTTGTGATGAGATTCATAATGTCGCAGAAGGTTCTTCTGACTCTGGTGTGTTGAACTGAATGATTCTTTGTAAACCTGTGTTCATGCATGATGTTTCCTCACGCTCTCGCAGGCTCACAGCGCCACCACTGTGTGTGTGTGTGTGTGTGTGTGTGTGAGAGAGAGAGAAAGTGTGTGTGTTTATGTGGTTTATGAGGACACTAATGTGTATAATGACATGGGTATGACAGGTATTACAATATGAAGGTGTTTATAAGGACATTTTCAGTGTCCCCGTAATTCAAAAGACTTTAAAAACATACTAAATGGTGTTTTTTGGAAAATCTAAAAATGCACACAGTTAAGGGGTAGGTTTAGGTGACAATACCACATACAGTCTGTACAGTAGAAACACCATTATACCTATGAAGAGAGAGACCCCAGAAAGCATGTGTGTGTGTGTGTGTGTTGGCTGAGGCCGATCTAACAGCTGTTTCTCCTCCAGTCACAGAGCTGTGTGTGTGTCGGTCGCTGGGCTGTCAGGACTCCGTGTGGGACGTAAGCCTCTCTTTAGCACTGCATCTATCGTGGCTGGTGTCACCTGTATCTGTTGTTGTGTGGTGATCTGTGTGTGTCATTCCTACATGTGTCAGTCATGTTGTCTAAAAGCTGATTGACACACCTGATATTCTTAGAGCTCACTGACGCCCCCTGCCTGCCATTACCCGCTAGTGACCGCCCTGCACCGACACCTGCTGCTCTTCAACAGGGTGAGTGCACGCAGCATACCAGCAATGCAGAAGAACACATGTGCTGTGCATATTTATTACATGCATTGTCAAATTCTTAACATTTTCTCAAATATATAGATGTATTTATTTATATAAATAAACAGCGCACACACATACTGTATTATGTACACAAAAACTTAAGGAGAACTGTAATGTGTGATTGACAGGTGCGCAGGCCTCAGGTGAGGAGTGAGTCGTATCTGCTGGTCTGTGCTGAAGGGACTGAACTACAGCTGTGGGAGCGACACGGCTGCGCTGATCTATGCTGAAGAGCACTAGATAGTCAACAGCAGACGCCTCAGGGACTCTGATCTACTCTGTTATTCTGGGGTCTGATCCCTTCTTCAATTCCAGTCTATAAAGCCTTCAGCATCATGGCCACATGATTGAGTGAATGACTGAAATCACTCAGGATTCTTGCTTTAAAGCAGCGTCTCTCCAGAAAAGCTCTGACTCACTCATCACGTTTACGACTGTTCCAGTGCACTCGGATTCTCAATATGATGTTTATATACACAATATTGGTTGTTATAGGTCTACGGAGCTTCACATGTTTTTTCTCCAACTGTTTCCCAAGACAGTCCAGATGCCGTTTGTGCTCAGTTGTTACTTTTATTTTAAACTTTCATGCAGTTGAATTAGAGACCCTTCAGAAATGACTCCAAATGTAAAGAATTGGGCAAATGTCATTAATTGATTGGATTTACAAGCAACTACTTTCTCATTAAAATGCCAAAAATCATCGGGATATTAAGTAAAGATCATGTTCCATGAAGATATATTGTACATTTCTTACTGTAAATATATCAAAACTTCATTATTGATGAGTAATATTCATTGCTAAGAGCTTCATTGAAAGGAGATTTTCTCAATATTGAGATGTTTTTCCTCCCTCAGATTCCAGATTTTCTCATAGGAGTACCTCTCCTAACAAACCAGACATCAGTGAGAGATGATTTATTTAGATTTCAGATGATGTATATACTTAACTTAACCCTTGTGACTGGTTCTGTGCTCCAGGGTGATCAGATTGTGGTGTTTATTATGTGATTAATGTCAGAATATTGATGTGCATGGCTGTAAAAGCGCTTGCCTAACTCAGAATCAGGAACTCTCTGATCTGTCCGTGTCGTTGTTTGTGGTCCTGCTGTTCATGGGAATCTCTTCTGAGAATCATGAAGTTTTATTCACACTTTATGCTCAAACTATCATATGCTACATCATTATTTACCAGAGCTATATTTTGTACAAAACAAGAAACGAAGTTGTTTTAACATTAAAACTATTTAAGAGTGAGTAACTAACAAATAAAGTTGGCTTATTTATTGTTTTGTATGATTTGTCTTGGAGAGATGTGTGTTTGTTTCACTGGTCAGAGCCTGGACAGTGTGTCTCCAGATCTTACCGACACCTGAGGATGTCTTCAGCAGTTGTGTCTCCAGAACTAGTGAGTTTTAGCATTAGCTGGTTGAGGTCAGGGTTATATTGATAAAATTACTTTGATTAATCAGTTACACTATCCCTAATAATAATTAAGTTAAGTCTAGTTTAAAGTGTTTTCTTCTTCCTCTTCTTCAGCAAAGTGAATAGTAATAAACAAAAGTGTACTGACTTTGATACCCTTAAATGAGTAGGCGTGGCCTCTGTCCTATAAATTGAGTGGGTGTGTCTTCTCTTATGTATGGAGTGCATATGTCTTCTGTCCTCATGGAGTGGGTGTGGCTTCAGATGTTGAAACGCAGTGCTCTGTGTGGTTTTGACTTGGGCGGATATGGAAACATCTTCTTGATTGAGTGTGTGTTATGAGAGCAGACTGATGTTGTGTTCAGCATCATCATCTGTGATTGTGTTCGGTGCTTTACTCCCTCTAATGGTGAATCCCAAACCACTGATGTTTAACAGCCTTAAACGTGTCCTAAAAGGTTTTACACAACTGTTATATTGCTCACATCAAACATTCTATAGAGAATTCATAAAATGATACACTGTTCAGAATTGAGCTGAATGAGTGGTACTCAGTATGTTGATAAATAAAGATTTATTAGGATTTGGATTTTAATCATGAAGAAGTTCGAAAGAAAACAGTGCATTACAGAATATTGCCTACTATTGCATACTACTAGAAAAGCAGTATGTGGAATAGCATGCACTATGCAAAAAGATATTTTCAGAACTGAAGATTGTTACATTATGCTACATGTTTTATTCTTCAAGTGCCAAGATAATGATGATAATGTTGTGTGTTTAAGGCAGAACCATGCAGACATTCTGCTGCTTTTAAAAGTCTTCATTCACCCTTGCACAAATAAAAGCATCTCTCTTTCAGTGTTAAACTGATGATTCTGTGAACAGTAAACCCCGCCTACTCTGATTTGATTGGCCAGGTCGGTTAGTAGGCTGATGATGAGCGCTGAGACAGAGAAAATGCAGATTTATTCTTCACCACTAGGTGTCACTTATGGAGCAGTAAAAGCTCACAAACACTGCTTTAAATCAAATAAACCAATCAGTGCAGGTGTTTAGAAATAAAGAATCGTTAAGGGAGTCATGGTAAAAATAAATGCATGTTATAAGAAAATAAATGTGTTTTCTGACCTTGCATGTATGTTAACCCGTTCCTACAGACTCCAAAAATACAAAAAGAAAATATGAACCTTTCATAACTGATAACAAGGGCACTTTAAATCTGTAAAGCCTAAAATGTTGCTACCGTATTTTTTACAGTAAAATGCTGGCAGCCAGGTTTCTCTGCAAAATTCACTTAAGTGTGTGTGCTGGTTTGAATTCGTGAGCACACACACACTCTGTATCTCTCTCACACACACACACACACACACACACTCCTGTAGTGTCTCCATGTTTTCTGGGGTCTCTCTCTTCATAGGTGTAATGGTGTTTCTGGTGTCCTCATAAACACACACACACACTCTCTGATGGGTTTGTAGGAATCCTCTGGGTTTTGAGTGAATGTTCTGTGTGTCTAACACCAGGAAGCTTCCATTGAGATAAAAGGAAATGTCTTCTTTCAGAGAGCCCTGACCAAGATGACTATACAAAAGACTAAATTACAAACCACCCAAGCAGATGACTTAAGAAGACCTTGTGTCTTGTTTTCGTGAAAAAAATATTAAAATGTTTTTCTTAAAACAAGCAAAAATATTTGGCAACAGGGTTAGAAAAATCATCTCGTATAGCCTTTGAATTTAAATTATAATTATGTTTTCAGCAAAATCAAACAAAGCTTTGTGAATTTACAGTTTAGAAACCAAGACTTCATATCTGAAATCTTTTAGCTTGTAAAGTCAATGCGTCCTGATTCATGAATGCTTTGGTGTTTATACTAGAAAACAAGACAGAAATACTAACAGCTTCTTCTGCGCTGCATAGTTTTCAAAGTGTTTAAAGAGAGAATAACTCCAGGCTGCAACGTTAAACTGAATGTTTTATTCATTCTATATTTATTATCTAATTCATTTATTTTCTGTTGGTATGTTATGGGTTTTTTCTAAATTCTTGCTGTGTCACAACACTCTTTATTTGTCAAGCACCCATAAATGCATATATAAGCACAGAAGTATCTAAGACGTCAGCTCTTCTCCTGGAGTCATGAGGCTCGAGAAAGCCGTTAGTACACACTACTTCCTCAAGGGCACTTACTGGTACTTTTGAAGGGCTTCACCTTAGTGTTTCTGCGGAACGAACCGCTCGCTCATATCTGACATTCAACGCCTGAAACATCCCACATCACTCACTCACAGACACACACCGTCTCAGAACCAGACACTTCCTGTCTTCAGACGAAGCAAATGAGTCACTCGTCTATATTCACTTCATCTGCAAACAATAACATCAGCTTATAAGGTTTTCTGACTATATTTGTCCAGATGATCAAATGTCATATACAATAATTCATAATCATCTGATTTGCTCATCTCACGGTGTTTGGGAAACTGATGTGAGGGGATTTCATTCAGGATATCAATCCATACACTTCACATCTACATTACACCCCCCCTCAAAAAAAGATAAATGATTACACGGGTGTGTGTGTTACAGTGTAATTATGAGTACGTACTGTAATAATAATAAAGTACCTGCTGTGGAAGTAGGGTTAGTGTTACTTGCATGCAATCATGAATCATTAGTTGTTATTGTAACAGTAGCACGAGTTTACAGCGAATAAAATACCCCAAAAAACTTTCTCAGTGGTTTTCTATTAATATCTAAACTTTTTAAAAATCATTACTGGAATTCTGTGAAACTGATCCTAGTCAATAAAAAGATTTTTGTTCTTGTTTTGATCATAAACTTGTTTAGTTTTTTATATTTGTCCTGTAAAACAAGAATGTTAGTGTTAGTAAAGTTATTCAGTAAAGATACTCTGAGACAGAAACACAGAGCTGATGAGAAACACACCTGGCTGTGTGATCTTCATCATCTTCATCAGTCCTGAGGAACAGAAGTGTGTGTGAACAGAAGCAGATCAAGACTGACTGAACGAGCAAACACTCTGGAATTATTCATATAGTTGTAAATAACACTAGGATTATTGGAGTGTTTTCATTTCAATTCATTTAATTCAGTGATGTCCTTTTTTGTAACCTGTAATATTTTAGCTCTACTATTGTTTTTTTAACACTTTGAATCAGTTTTTATTTTTCCATTTTCAATTTTTGCTTAATTTTGTAGTGTTTTTTTAATAGCTTATGTCTGTATACATTTTTATTAACTTTTTTTCAGTTTATTTCAGGCTTTCAAATAAAACAAAATAATAATGCATTTTAATATTTAAAAAGGTCATATGATTCGATTTCAAGTGTTCCTCTCTCTTACAAGCTGTTAGTGGCCTGGGGAAGAGAGCTATCCAAAACACTGGGGTTCCTCAGGGATCGGTTCTAGGACCCCTCCCCTTCTCCACATGCACTACATCACTGGAGTTCCTCAGGGATCGGTTCTAGGACCCCTCCTCTTCTCCACATGCACTACATCACTGGAGTTCCTCAGGGATCGGTTCTAGGGTCCCTCCTCTTCTCCACATGCACTACATCACTGGAGTTCCTCAGGGATCGGTTCTAGGACCTCTCCTCTTCTCCACATGCACTACATCACTGGAGTTCCTCAGGGATCGGTTCTAGGACCCCTCCTCTTCTCCACATACACTACATCACTGGAGTTCCTCAGGGATCAGTTCTAGGACCAGTCTCTACATTGCTGGGTCCCACATACCGGAAGATGGCTTCTCCTAGCTCTGCTAAACTGATGACACACAGCTCTATCTCTCTGTTCATCCAGATGATCCAACGCTAGCTGCATGGATCTCAGGCTGCCTGGAGAACATCTCAGCATGGATGAAACATCATCACCTGCAGCTCAACCTGGCCAAGACTGAGCTTCTTGTCTTCCCTGCCACACCAGCTCTACAGCATGACTTCACCATACTGCTAGGTTAATCTACATTCACCCCATTAGCTTTGGTCGGAAATCTTGGTGTGATCTTTAATGACCAACTGACCTTCAAAGAGCACACTGCACAGACTGCTCAATCTTGCTGGTTTGCATTACAGAACATCAGAAATATCAGACCCTTCCTAACAGAGCTTGCTGCACAACGTCTTGTCCAGGCCCTTGTCCTCTCTAGGCTTGACTACTGCAATGCTCTTCTGGCTGGACTTCCTGAAAGCACCATCAAACCTCTATGTCCTCTATCTGTTTAGCTCTTTATGATGAATCGCTTTATATATTCTTTGAATAAAAGCATCTGCAAAATGACTGAATGTAAATGTACTGTAATGCACACAAATCTCATTCTCATACCTGCTATGTCCAGCTTATTTAACTCAGTTCAACAATGATGTAATATAGACATTATGCAATAAGAGCTGAAGCTGAATGTGTGAATGTCACAATGCAAAATATATTTTGTTTTCAAAATTATAAAGAATTGTTCTTAATTTAAAAAATACAAAATACTAGTAAAATTATAATCTGTGAGCCTGGAACACAGAAGCAGTCATAAGAGCTCAGATATACGTGTAGCATTAGACAACTATACACTGTATGGGTCAAAATGATACATTTTTTACAAAAATCACCAGGATATTAAGTAAAAATATTTTTATGATACATAAAGATATGTTGTAAATGTCCTACCATAAATATATAAAAACTTCCTTTCTGATCAGTAATATTCATTGCTAATAACTTCATTAAAAAATCTAAAATCTTTAAAAATGATTTTCTCAATATTCTAAGATTGTTCTGCTCCTTCAGATTCCAGATTGTCTAATAGTTGTATCTCAGACAGATATTGTCCTCTCCAAACAAACCAGACATCAATGAAAAGATAAATTATTCATTTTATTTAATTTCAAATTTATAAAAAACAAACAAACTGATCACTGGTTTTGTAGTTCAGGGTCACAGGTATATTTCAAAAATGAAACTAAAATACAAGTATTTGATATAATTATAAACAAAATAATATTTTTCTCATTTGATTTAAGGGGGAAGCATGACCTGGACAGGTATAATAGATTCACACAGTTATAACACGGCTGGCTGTGCATTATCTTCATTATATATATAACTGTTAATGATGTCTGCATCACAATATTTGACTGGAAGGGTAAAAAAGATGGTTGTTTTTATCAGTTACAGCTCATTAGTGCAAGCGTTCTGCCCGCTTCAGATCAGACAGAGAGACGAAGTGCAGTAAGATTACAATTATTCGAATGAAGTGTATTATAAATCAATCGATCGAGAGAAAGAGATGACAGCTGTGTATGAATTACTTAAGTTAGTATTGTTTATACTAAAGGAATGGTATCAAATCAGCTTTACAGGACTCATAAATTATGTTTTTGTGCTCCTGAATGTTTCTGTGTGTGCATCTCTCTCTCTCTGTGTGTGTCAGTGAAAGCAGCACAATCATATCAAACAGTGATTAAACTCACATGCATGAAAATGGTTTTAATGCACACCTGCCAGCCAATCAGAATCCAGTTTTCAGACAGACAAAGGCAGAAGCATTATTAATGTGTGTTATTGGATGTGCAGTGAATCACACACACACTCACTCTCTCTGAGGTAGTGCAGGTGGGACAGCAGGATGTCGGCCGTGTAGCAGCCGGTCAGTCGCTGGACGTCGTCTTTGCTCATCTTGCAGAGCTCTTTCCCGTCAATGCTGTGGAAGAGAGCCAGGTCCACCTCAGGAAGACCGTACTCTTTCACTGCCCACTCCAGCCACTGACGGACGTGATCCGCTGACCACAGGCTCGGGTCTGGACACAGCACTCATTAAACCTCACAACCCTGATACAGACCAGCACACTAACTACAGATATAACAAACAGGTCTAGAGGAAAGTGTATGCTAGCGCAGTAATGTTCTCTAAAATAGAGGAAGACGTAAGTCAATGGTTGTTATTTTTGTTTTCTTTGAACAAAAAAAATAGATCCAGTGATTATCTGTAGATCTGTTTTACAGATGTTTTTACTAGGTTTCTGGATCTGGGTGATTTCAGTTGTGTTGCTGTCTATGGAGGGACAGACAGCTCTCTGATATCATCAGAAATATCTGAATTTCTTCTGAAGATGAACGAAGGTCTTTATGGGTTTGGAGGAGAAATTAATGACAGAATTTTTGGGTGAACTAACCCTTTGAATCCAGTTCAGACTCTACTTGAATCGAGCAGTGAACAGATAAAGCTCTGACTAATGATCAGCGTAAGAACCCTATTGTTCTGCTGCTTGAGAGGGAAAACAGGATGTTGATGGTGAGCATCAGCAGCTCAGCAGGAAGTTACAGAGCTGTCTGTTGTCATCAGTGACACACACACACACACACACACCTGCAGGGACGATCACTCTGCGCTCGCTGGTGCTCATGTTCGGTGGAACCGTGAGTTTGTCCTCCATAAAGCTGCTGTACATCACTGGAGAAACCTTCCCCTTCACCACGGCACACACATCAGGAGACCTGCACACACACACGGGTCAGGTGTGTGCGAGAACAACGATCTGAGCTCAGAATCTATAAACTAACATTCAGTAGTTCTGGGTCAGTGGGATATTAATGCTTTTATTCAGCAAAGATGCTATAAATGAATAAAAAGACATTTCCAATGTTCCAAAGGATTTCTACTAAAATCAGTATATGATTATGATTCCTGAAGATCATGTGACTCTGAAGACTGGAGGAATGATGCTGAACATCACAGAAACACAGATCCACACAGAACACAGCTGTCCAAACTGTAATAATATTTCACTATTTTAACAGTATTTTTGATCAAATAAATGCAGTCTTGTTGAGCAGAAGAGACTTTCAAACACTTCTTACTGACCCCAGAAACACAAAGAGAAAGTAAAGACTGGAGGAGCGTCAGTAAGATGATGCTGAACTGAATCTGAGCCCAGCGTTTCTTCTGATGCTCACACGAGGACACAGATGTGAGGGATTCTGCTGGAATGTGCCATCAACAGCCCAGAGCTTCATGTGTCCACCAACTGTTGGGCTCGCGGAGACGGAAAGAGCTGCTAAACTTACACACATCTGTCAAACACTGATCTGCTGCTGATGCAGGAGCTACACACACACACACACACACACACACACACACACTCTCAAACACACTCACACACACACACGTCTGGTTTGCTATCCTTGTGGGGTCTCTCTCTTCATAGGTGTAATGGTGTTTCTACTGTACAG
>JAUCNO010000002.1:9289089-9304678 GCA_032353835.1 Enteromius viviparus | reverse complement strand
TTCGCTTTAAATTAAAAACTAAATATTGTAGACAATACACGGTATTTAATTTTCAAAATTATGAATAATTATATATATATAAATATATATATATATATATTTATTTATTTTTTTCCCAAATCGTCCTGCGGGCCGGATTGGACACCCCTGCTCTAAAACCTTCATATAGCTTTCAGCATTCATAGTGTCATGTGTGGTTTCTGGAAGTATTCCTGAGCCCATTTAGTAATGTTAATGACAGAATCATGTGACGAGTGATGAGTGTCGTTATGAGCTGAAATGAGCTCATTAAGTGAATAAAAGTGTACAATTTTGTTTTTTTTTATGTTTTGTATTGTAAATAAAATATAGGCTCATTTGGTTTGAAAGTCTTCTAGTTTTCAATTTATTCCAATTTAAAAATCATCCCAACACTTCTGGAATTTGGGTTGTAGCATAAACAAGTACTCTCTCCCTCTCTCACACACACACACACACATTTCTCTCTCTCTCACACACACACACACACACACTGTACTGACCCCACTGTAGGAAGCGCTGCACGTGTTTCTCTCTGAACAGAGCGCTGGAGCTGAACTCCTGATAAACTCCCACCAGCAGGTCCAGGAGCGTCTGTAGGCCAACGGGGCCCTTGGCATAACCCGCCGCGCTCAGATCCGGCTCGTTTACATGAGCGGCCCCTAGGGGCCCGGGGCCCGTGGACATGCTGAAGATCCGGCTCATCCACAGCCCTGCTCCATGATTCCTGAAGCCCAGTCCTTCTGTCCGTCCGTCCGTGTGTGTGTGTGTGTGTGTGTGTGTTTCTCCAGCAACACGCAGCTCCAGCTCCAGCCCTTTTTTGGTGTGTCGCTCAGCCTCTCTCTCTCTGCTCTGTGTGTGTTTTGTTCTGTGTCTCTCGTGTCTTTATTGCTCTGTTATCAAACTCACGTCACTCACAGCTTCTCTAAATACAGAAGTTGTTCAGTTTGTTTGAATGGAGTTGAACTCTTCTCTCTTCTCTTCCTCTGTTTATTCAGGCGTGTCTCTCTTTCCTCTTTCTGTCTGTCTACACGGCAAAGATTCTTCCCTAACTTAGTGTTTATGTTGTTTTCTAGTAGAAATAGATAAATAATACTAGATCAAAAATAATAGAAAAAATACTAAGAGAATTTTTTTTTTTGCAGTGCAATCCTTAAACTAAATAAAAAACAATCGAGTTGATTGATCACACTTAACAAACACCTATAAAGTACAGCAGTGTGTTGTAAAGGTTTGATATTGTATAACTGTGATGATTTGTGCTCTGTTTCCCTCTGGTGGAGCTCAGCTGTGAGAGAAAGAAGAAACAGCAGTGTGAAGAGAGAGGAATGGGCAGATGTAATCAGTGTTAGGGTTATTAACCTAGCAAACTAGTAAAGTAACAAATTGCTTTTTTCATTTAAAAGTACGTTTTCAAAGAAGTATCTCCAGTTCCTGTGTTTCTGCTGTACTGACTGACAGCTCCGGGGTTGCCATGTTGAGAGAAATCAAGTGCAAATTATCAACATGTTTTTACTCAAAAACACATTCAGTGATCAATAAAAGAGAGAAATGTAACTTCATCCAGCTAATAATAAAAACAATGGACACTCCTAATAATAAGAGTTCACAGCGATGATGCCACAGAAGAACCGTCGCTTTCTTACCTTTTTGTATCTGAAGGAGCTTCTTTTGTTAGGCTACTTTTATTTTGAAGAGTCCAGATAAACATAACACTTGTGTTTCATTAAGGTTTTATACCTCGCTGAAGAGTGCTGAACCTCTTATTCTTCATGCAATCCAGGATTTTTGATGAGAAAGAGCGTTAACATTTGCCAACATAGAACTTTTTATATAATCAACACGTGAGCAAACCCAGTGCAAATAAAATGCTAAATTGATTTAATGCATTACTTTCCATAAACTGTAATGCTGTTCGTTCTTTAGGAAGTGATATGGGATATTGTAAATCATTACTTTCCCACCCCTGGAGAATACTTCACAATAACAGAAATCACAGCATTTATTATAAAGACATGAGCGTAAATAATTAATGATGGCACAACAAGCTTCTGTCCTGTAACGAAGCTTTAATCTGCAGAGACATTAATCCTGCTCTCTCTCTATCTCTCTCTCTGTGTGTGTGTGTGTGTGTGTGTGTGTGTGTTAATACTCAGCAGAGGACCAGAACACAGACGGACATCACTGAACACAGATCCTGAACTCACTAACTCCAGGTCAAACTCTTTCTTTAAGATTTCTTTGGTTTATGCGTTTTAATACCATCATATTCTTACTAGAACTTTGCTTTAGTCATTCAATATGCTGTGCGTATTGTGGAATATTAGTATATATTTTGTGCATGATAGATATCAAAGTAACTATCTGCTACACTGCATACACTTTTCTTCTGAGACTGCAGAAATGCTTAGTATGTGTGTCTTGTTTTCCAGTAGAAATATCTAAACATGCATTTACTTGACAAGTAAAGATTCAAGACATATCTGACAATAAGAAAAATCATCCTAAACTAAACTAGATGACTAAAAAAGAAAAAAAAGATAACAAGACATAATATAATCATTTATTTAACTTGTACAGTGCATTCATCTTAGTTTAAGAATTGTTCAATATTTATACTAGAATAAAAGACAAAAATACTAAATAAGAGATTTTTTTCTGCACTCTCAGAAATAAAGTTAATGGGAAGATAAGAAAAAGTATCTTTGCACCTGAAGAGTTCATTTTGGATCTTAAAGGTACATATTAGAAATTAAAGTGTACGTGCACTCTTAGAAATAAAGGTAGAAAAGCGATCACTGGGGTGGGATCTTTTCAAAAGGTACACTTTTGTACCTGTTAGGTTTAATTATGTACACTTTAAATACTAATATGCACCTTTAAGGTACCAAAATGGACTCAAGCATGTACGTTTGAGAAGGTAGCGTCCCAGTGACAGCTTTTCTACCTTTATTTCTAACAGCTATAAAAGTTTACCGTTAATATAACAGCATCAGAGTTAAACAGTGCTTTTATTGTGTAGAGAGAGTATGTTGTGACACCAGCGACACGAAACAAGCACAGTGATCACAGATCAGTTCTGCT
The DNA here is from genome assembly GCA_032353835.1 of Enteromius viviparus. Classification (NCBI taxonomy): domain Eukaryota; kingdom Metazoa; phylum Chordata; class Actinopteri; order Cypriniformes; family Cyprinidae; genus Enteromius; species Enteromius viviparus. The sequence continues at coordinate 9,301,576 of JAUCNO010000002.1, read as the reverse complement.
TTTAGAAACACACACATGACATGAGAATGCAGTGTGTGTGTGTGTGTGTGTGTGTGTGTGTTGAGATTACAGTAAGTGATCATTCAGACTCTCAGTGACGCATCAAGAGCTGTTCCCTCATTACAGGATTACAGCTCTTCCTCTTAACACTGAATGTGTTTCATAACACTCGGAGTGTGTTCAAGCACGTGTGCTTTATAGTATCTTTATACTGCAGAACTGAGACATGCACAGCTCTATATATGCCAAACTGAATCAGTGAATGATGCTGAATGTGTGTGTGTGTGTGTGTGTGTGTGTGTGTAGTGTGTGTGATGTCCTCAGGTCCGCAGGACTCCAGTGTTGAGCAGCGCCGGCTGCAGAGGAGAGAACTTAATATATCATATCAGGTACAGACACATGCATTCATGCTCTTTATATATAAACTATATAATAATAATAATTTGTATAAAACAAAAACCTTTTTTGTTAAGGAATATAAATGTTTTTTTACATCTCTGAAGTAAAATGATGTGTTCCTTTTGTAACTCCTTTACCTTCTACAAACTAAACAAAGAAGCGATCATGTATCTGGTGAAATAAACAAAAATAACAGAACTACATATTGGGTCAAAATCATGTTATGATAATAAGATTTGCTCCACTCAGAAATATTAATGTTCATGTTCTCATATTGTGAATGCTCATAAAGCTTGAGCACATTTGAGTGTTACATAACAAGACAAATGACTAGAACTTAATTCACCTGTGCACGTTGTAGTTAATCTTTAGAGAGCCACAAGGGGGCGCCACTCATCAGTTCATTTAAAGGCACAGCTGCTCCAAACCTGTATCAGTTTCTTTCTCTTGCTGAACCCTGAAGATATTTTTACATTTTTGAAGAACCGACTTTCATAGTAGGGAAAAACATGCACTGGAAGACAATGGGTACCGTCAAATTTTATGTAACATCAACACATCTCACTTTTGAGGTTGAACATTTAGAGGGAGAGTTAATGATGCAGCACTGCTCCTTGTTCTTCTCGTCTCATCTTCTCGTTGTTGTGCAGATCTTCCCGGAGCCGTCAGATCAGCTGGAGCCGGGGCAGGTGAAGGAGCGTCTGCCCTCCATCGTGGTGGAGCCGTCGGAGGAGAGCGAGGAGGAGAGCACAGGACTGCAGTGGCCTCCTCTTCACACACACACCTCCGTCGATGAGGAAGAGGAGGAGGAAGATCCCTTCCAGGAACACTGTGAGCCCAACAGCCCTGGTCAGGAACAGCAGATCAGTGCAGACGGGTCAGTACCTGCTGATTCACATCCATAAGATTGAGTTCAAAATGACTAATAGCCAAGTCAAGTCAAGTCAAGCATTTTTTAAAAATACACATTGTTTAAAGCAGCTTTATGAAAAATCATGATCTTAATATCTTCAAGCTTTACGCCCAGTTAACAAAATGTGTTCTTAATAACATTGCAAATGTTCAAAATGTTTTATTTATTATTTATTATGTGAATATTTAAGTAAACATTCCTCAAACATTTCTATTCCTTTTGATCATAAACATCATGTTACTTTTAAATGTTCTTGGAATGTTCTGAAATAAGCTGTAGCCTAACGTTTAATATTGTTAATATTGTGTGATGATATAAACTATCTGAAGAGTGATGAAAAGAGCTGAAAATAACCCGTATGTGACTGAATTAAGCTGCTGTCTTCATTTGTTGCAGAGTTCCTCGTTTTAAACGATCATCGATTCCTTGTATTCAGATCGACTACAGCAGACTGACCCCGCCCCCTTCGCCGACATCATCACACGCGGCCCCGCCCCGTTTCCGGAGCTGAGCCCCAGCAGCATGTCACTGTATTTACACGCATTCATCAGGATTATGTTCATTTACGATCGGTTTTATCTTGAAATATCAGTTTTAAAGTCATTATGTTGGCACAAAACATAAACAGCGGATTGCAACGGCAGCAAGCAGATGCATGTGTATTTCGACAGGGTTGTAAATTACACTAATTTGACTGTAGGGGGCACCAAAGTCACAAAAATATGCAAAACCAGCCTATACAGTTGCTTTAAATGAAATGTTTTCAGATTCAGAAAAAATGTCGCTGATGACGTCATTGGTCACGTGACTCTTTGTACAGACAGAAAGCAGAACCAGCAGAAATAAAGAAAAAAATGAATCATCAATCATCAAATTCAGCAACAACAAAAAAAACAATTACTGGATAAATTGCTGTTGGGAAAAAAAACATACTTGTTTTGTGTGTGCGAGTGTGTGTGTGTGTGTGTGTGTGTGTGTGTGTGTGGTGGGGGGCTGAGAGGGGTTTATGGATCCACCTTCTATTTGAGTCTGTATTCTGTAATTTTTTCACAACTATACACAGTACTGTAACATCACGATGTTATTCCTACCCATTTAGTGCAGTAATACTGTAATATGCTACAGAGTCATGTGGGGCATTAGGTAGGTACGGTCTGGAGTAGAAAACAGCACGGGTCCTCTTCTCTGTCCACGTCCTCCTCTCTCTCTCAGAAGGGCTGACCTGAGGTCTGTGTGTAGTGCTGAGGCTCAGACCGATCGCTTTCTGTTTTTCAGTGCAGCTGATTCAGGAGTGTGTGGAAGTGTCTACAGTTGCCAGTTTCTTTTTGAACAGAGTGTTTTCTCAATGAGAGCAGGTGATTTAGTTTTTGAACAAAGTGTCTAATGTAAGAAAATGTGTGCAGTGTTTCAAATAAGGGTGTTACAGAATTGTAAACAAAGTGCAAAGACACAGAGAAAGTCTTCCCTATGATTTGATCAATAAAACCTGTTTTAATATCTGACGCTGGATTTGTGTAACTTCAGTTCTGGCACAATCAATGAAACAGCAAGGTTTGATTCCCAGGAAATGCTTGAACTGATAAAGAGATGGATGAGGGCAGGAAACACAAGAGCATATTATTCCATGCCAAAGTCCGGCACACACACACACACACACACACACACACACACACTCATACTAGAAGAGTGTACTGAAGCTAATAATGAAACCGAGTGTGCAGGACGAGGAGATCAGCAGATCGTCTTCACACTCAGTCCAGATGTAGACTAAACATCTCATGACTGCAGACTGCTCACATTCCTGAAGAACACGGTTAACCCTCTCAACCTTTCACTTCCATGAGAGCTGACCGCTGACAGGAAACATTTACATTACATGAATGTTTTGTAGAGGTTATGTAAATGTTAGGAGAATACATGCTTAAAGGAACCGTATGTAGGATTGACCCCGAGTGGTTGAACTAGGTATTGCAGTCCAAATTCAAAACACTGGAGAGGGGTTTTTCACCCGGCCCCTGCTTCTCAGTCTTGACACACACTCAGGTTGCCATGATTGACGACACCAACAGGAATTATAATATTTATAATTAGCCTATATGTTATTTGAATATTCTCTGAACTGTTTAATAGAGCGTCTCAAGACATGTTCAACATGATTACATTTTCCTCCAATGTTTGCATGAGAAAGTGTTGAGAGGACTCATTCTCAGTGTTTTCAGACTGTTTGAATGCTTCTCTAACATTCAAGTAAACCAAGAAGAAATGTTCTTAATGCATTAAAATTATTTTATACTGTTATATATATTTTCTCATTTAAATTTTAATTTATAACATTATAACATTTAATCTCTAGACAAGAACATGTGTGTGTGTATATAATGTAAATTAGACAGATGTTTAACATGCTCATGTTCTCGCTGCTGCTGAAGGCAAGCTCATCTACAAGGCCCCTCCCCTTTCCTAAATGGGGGCGGGGTCAACACTGATTGATTGACTGTCATAATCGCGCTGGTTTTAGAACATCGGCTCGAAATGTTTTACAAACATTTTTTTCTTAATGATGAGAATGTTACAATGTTTTTTTTTTTCATTTAGCAAACATTGCAGGAATGTTCTGAGAAAAAATCCGAATCAAATAGGAACATTCAAAAAATTGTTAGATGGATGTCCAACTTAAACATTTTAGAAGAAAAAAGTGTGATGAAAATCATAACATTTTGAGAATTGAAGAGCTGATAGCTTTAAACTATGCTTCAATGAATGTTTCCAGAAGGTTTGTTCAGCTTAACTTTCCGTTAGCTGCAGGACACACACACACACACACACACAAACACTTACTCTCTTAGTTGACATTGGGATCTGAGCCAATCACATGCTTACATACTTCTCTTACTGTGAATGCATTGTGTGTGTGTGTGTGTGTGTGTGTTTATGAGGACACAAATGTGTATAATGACATGAGTATGACAGGTATTACAATATGAAGGTGTTTTCTGAGGACATTTTCAGTGTCCCTGTAATTCAAAAGACTTAAACATATTAAATGGTGTTTTTTACCAGACGTGTGTGTGTGTGTGAGAGAGAGAGAGAGTATGTATGTGTGTGCGGAGAGCAGGACAGGCTGAGAGGTGGCTGATGTTCTGGAGAGTCTCAGCAGAAGTAGGTCAGAGAAGGTTTGATGTGTGAGCTCACGTCTCAGTCTGCTGTAATAGAGTCCAGATGTGCTGCGGGAGCGGCTGATACGCCTCTTTCTCCCCTCGCTCCCTCGTCTTCCTCTCCTGCTCGCTCCGGCTCTCACAGGAAATGCTCCAGGTTCTTGGCCCTGAAGGGAACATGCCTCTGTAACCACCTCCAGATGAGCAACACACACACACACACACACACTCTGTACTGGTTGTGGCTGGTTTATTCTGGTTAGCTCCAGTACAGATGGTTGACCAGCACATTTACTGGTTAATACTCTACTGACTAAAGATATTAAGATTCATATTCTGAAATCTTTTGCTTAAAACAAGAAAAAATATCCACCAAGAGTCAGAAAAAAACGAAAAAAAAATTCTGACCGTATCGGCAGATATTTGCTTATTTAAAGATATTTTTCATTCGGCATTAAATACTCTTATTCTTCCACAGTTCAGTGTTACTGTTTTTGAATCCATATCCAAACAATATTCTGTTTATTCTGTAACAAAAATGGTTTGTTTTAGTTAATAATAATAATTTTGTTTCTCACAAACCATGTAACTTATTAACTTATTACAAAAATGTAACACTTTATTCAATCAATACTAAAAATAACACTGGTCATGTAAAAATAGTTTGTTTACTGAACAACAAACTTCAATATTTTCTGACAGATGACGTTCGTCTCATGATCCTCCTTCACAGATAAAAACACTGTAGTGTTCAGGCCAGGCCAGTAGGTGGCGATGTCGTAAAGAAACACTACATGATCATGTAATATGAATGCACACAATGTTCCCAAATTGATGTTTTTGTAGTTAAGACTGAGATGTTGACAACAGAAATGTGTGTTTTCATTGATATCATGTAAACCAATGTCCAAAGGTCATCAGAAGTGTTCTGTTTTAGCTGTAAACGCCCCTCGGACCAAGCAGACTCCCAGCATTCCTCAGTCTGTCCTCAGCTCTATCAATGGCTCTCTGTTCCACATCCCTTCTTTGATTCCCTGCAGCAATGCGTTAATAAATGTTGATGTTCTGCTCCAGCTGGAGCTCGTTATTGTGCTGAAGAAGTGTTTATGTGAGCGGCCAGAGAGAGGCCGGAAATACTGACTCTTTCACAATCACTGCAAACAAAATATACATCAGATCAGCTCAGCAGAACACCCATCCTGTAGTAGCTTTCCTTTATATTCACATGAAATAACACCTCCAGCATGATTTACTCACCCTCATGTCAATCTTTCTTCTGTGGAACACAGCTGGCATGACATCTATTTTTAAATGCATGGTATTATAAACAATTCATTCATGCATATTTCACTTTTTAGGTGGTAATGTTTAGTTAGAGTGTCATAACTGGATCTCTGTTGATGTAAGCAGGTCTTATCCAATCATGAAGTGCTCTTAAACTCCGCCTCTGCAAGCACCTTTGAGAGCCACGCCCACATCTGCACCTCACAAATATTCTTTTTTAATAATTTGATGTGTCACAATACTGAATTTCATTAAGACTTTAACCCTTGTGCAACATTTTTGCTTATTTTGATACTTTTGGATGTTTATGCAAAAAGCAATATTTCACCCTGGCTTCATTAAAATAAATTTATTTGACCAAAAATAGCTCCTTAAAGGCATTAACTTGATGATATTTTGTTTTTATTTAACACTGCACAAATAATACTGTAATAATTCCCGCCAAAAAGTGCTATAAGTATATAGAAAATAATAGCTTTTCATTTAATATTTAATTTTTTTTCAAAAAGTAGTGTTAGTTATGATCAGGACTTGTGTTAGTAAAACAATCCATGTCAGTGAAAGTAGAAAAGAATATGAAATGCTATGTTAACAGAGCGAGAACATATCGTCACAAAGAGCTTTGTTTGTGTTCCACAGAAGAAATAAACTTCCTCACAAACGCTCATATATCTCCTGAGACTGATATTCACTCGAGTTTAAACATGAGCTCTGCTGTTACACACACACACACACACACTTTTATGAAGTCTGATCTCACAAACATGTTTATTTACAGTTTACATTCATAAATACAGTGTGATGCTCACGGCGGGGTTCTGTTGTAAAGACAGCGTATGAATCTGCAGAGTCTATCCTCCTCTCCTAACAAAAACTAAAGCATCAGACACTGCCATCACCAAAATTAAAGGGTGAATTTGAACTGAATTGGGCAGAACACACAGGATGTTCAATAGAAATCTCATCTGGAATGACAGGAAGAGGAATTTACTGAACCGTAATATTAAGAAACAACAGAGAAACTGGTCCAACATAAACACACCAGAAATAAAGATTTGATCTGTGAGCTGCTTCATGCATGAAAATTGTGGGATAAATCACGTTCTCACGCAGTGAAAAAACTTCTTAAAGAATAAATAGTTTAGTGATTCTTTAATAGCCACGTACACACTGCAGCTAAACGCATTTGTCTGTTCACCTTTTACTCCTTAACCACATTCTGTTCACACATAATTCACTCAAATAAAGGTAGTGGCAACCACAAATTTAGAGCGGGTGATATGATGATGTATATCATGGGGGCCGATAGAAAAGTGTCTATCGCCCTATTTCTCTTCTGTTGTTTCTAACTTAATTTTATCAATTACTAAAAAAAATATTGCATTAAATAGGACATTACAAATGTATGATCATGTCTTGTCGCTATGCAATGCATACTCCACCCTTTATATAAGTGATAATCAGATAAACTCCTGGTTTTGCGACATGCTTTACGCAGTTAACTCGTGAGTGCTTAAAGATGGAGACGCAAGAGGCTGAAGATGAATGGCTGGAGTCGCAACAAACTGAAACTGCTATGCAGACAGCAGCCCAAAGAGTACGTTTACCCAAACATGGGGGTACGTCAGTCATTTGGAGCTCCGACACGGAGTAGATGACAGTCGTGTGCAAACTCTGCCAAAATACGGTTTCCTCTCCCGACGCTAGCACAACAAACCTCTTTTACCACTTGAAGAAGGTCCACGAAGAAGAATACGGGAGAATCGAAGAAATGCGATGTAAAGAAAGTTGTGAAACAGCCCAGGCCAGCGGAGAGAAAAATATAGCCAGCCTAAAATTAAGAGTCTTTCATAAAAAGCACACCGTATGAAAAAATGTCCTTGAAATGATTGTGCACTTTAATTTTTTTTATTTTTTAAAAAAGAGTTTATTTATAATACTACTTAAATAACTATGATGTGGATAAAAAAACTGTGAAGGCTACTGTAGCTCTACCTCCAGCACATCTGTTGACAGATTTGATACATTTATATTGCTAAACTAACGTGTATTTTTCTCATTTGTGACAGTTCAGTTAAATGTCACTTCAAAATAAAGCTGCAAAAAAAAGTATGCAATAATAATTTTTGTCAAACTTTTCAGAGAATAACTGAAAATGTACTTTATTTTGGTATATCGTGATATATATCATTATCGTGATATAAAATAATCTATATCGTGATATAGCTCCCAGCTCTACCACATAGCCTTGTGTTGCCAGATCTTTATAGAAAAATAGCCAACATACATGGACAAGCACAGAAAACACTATAACATTAAAAACATCTTATCTTATATCCTCAACAAACCACTTTACTTACTCCTTAAACTACCGAGCTTTATGAGCGGAGGCCAAACAACCTGCCTGAAAGCTGGAGGAGGATATGGCAACACTGCCAGGCATAAAGTTAGTTAAAACCGACAGAGAAAAATGTCTTTAGCCCAAAAAATGGCAGATACCAAACGGCTAAATTCTTATTCACTCCTGCAAGATGACAAATGTTGCTATGGTTACAAACGCAGGAGTGACTTCTGTTCCGTTCACTCCTGAAAGTGCAGTGTGTACGTGACATATCACTGTAAGGCCTAGTTTAAGCTACACCTGGTTGGAAAAAGTCCAGTAAATTTCCAGAAACATTCCAAAAATCGCTGGAAGATTCCAACATTCATAGAATTTTTCTGAAATTTCCTGGAAGTTTTTCACCGTCCTGCGACGCTAATGCGAACGGTCACTCTCTTTACTACTCCTCTCTTTACTACACTCTTAAAAATAAAGGTTGGCATTAATGGTTCTGTGATGACTCTTGAACATCCATGGAACCTTTCAAATGTACAAAAGGCTCTTTTAGGAACTGTTCTCTAACTGTTCTTTGGAGAACCAAAAATAGTTCTTCTACCGCATCACAACATCCTTGTGGGACCTTTGTTTTGAAAAGTGTAGTTAAAGCATGAAATAAACATGACTGAGCATAAGAAGGTATCTGCATGAAGATGACAATGTACCGTTTTACAAGTTCATGTCCACCGGCGTTAATCCACTGTCTGGTTTGTTTATCAGACAAAAGCAGATTGAGCATTATGATTGGTCAGATCACCTGTCAATCACCCTGTTTGCCGCTCTTTGTTCAGGTTGGAGTCGGTCGTTCATACGGTGGTCATGACTTTAAGCGATCCACTCCTGAACCTCAGGATCTTCTTCTTGAGCGCATGCGACGCTTTGATCTTTACGAAGGCTTTGGGCTGCGGCGGGTGAGATGGAGAGGGCGTGGCCAGCTGTGGGCGGAGCTGCTGGGGCCAGACCAATCCGCCGCTCTCGTCAGAGTCACTGGAGATGGAGCTGGAGCCGGGAGACTCGGCCTCGCTCAGACTGGACTCTGACTCTCGGAGTGTGTAGCCATCCGGCGGGAACTGATGATGATGCGGATGATGAAGGTGTGGCTGGGTGTAGACGCGAGGTTTGCGCGAGCGTCTGATTGGCTGCTCGGGAGGTGTCTCGGCCTCGTCTTGACTCAGTTCTAGCGTGGAGCGCCAGCGGCGGTGAGTGGAGCCGCGACGGGTTTTGGCTTGAGCGTCGCGCTCCATCGTGTTATATTTGCGCTCTCTTTGCCCAAGCAGGCTATTCTCGGATTGAGCGCGACAGGCTTTTCGTCCGGGTTTCTTTGGCGCAGGCTTATCCTCAGTGAAGCGGCACTTCTTGGCCGTGGCTCTGAGCTGTGAGGCGGAGGGTTTGGGAGCGGCGTGTGTTCGGTGCGCGGCGGTTTGTGTGCGACACGGCTGCGCTGGGATGTATTGCGCGTTCACGAGCTCGTCGGACGACGGCGAGCGAGTGTTCTGATAGGATTCGGCCTCGCTGCTGCTGGGGTCTGGAGCTCCGCAGCGGATCCCGGAGACTCGGGGGTAACATGCGTGTCTCTCCTCAGGGATGTACAGCGGATCCTTGCGGCACAGGCTGCTCTGGCGGGCCACGGCTCGGCCCTCAGGCCCCAGACTGGTGCGGGGTTTGGAGGGTCGGGTGGGAGGCGAGCGGCGCTGGATCAGGCCCAGGATGTAGGTTTCAGCACGCTGTGTCTGTCTGAAGTCGTCTTCGTCAGGTTCTTCCTCCTCTGCATCCTCGATGGGATGCCAGATCCATAGCTCGTCTTCAGTGATGCCCTCTAGAGGTGGATAGGGTGCAGAGAAAGAGCAAGGAACCATGGGGCGAGCGTTCAGCTCACGCCCCACAAATACATCACCTACAGAGAGAGACCATGAAGGTTAGCATGAACTCAACTTACAGGAAATGAATGCAGATGAGTGCTCATAATAATGCTATAAGATATCTTATGCTATAAGATATAGCAACTCGTTTATACATATGAGACTGTGCTTCAGTCTGTGTGTGTGTGAAAGAGAGAGAGCGAAAGTGTGTGTGTGTGTGTGTGTGTGAATGAGAAAAAGAGAGTGTGTGTGTGTGTGTGTGTGTGTGTGTGTGTTCGCTCTAACAGAGAGGGTCTTTCTTTCAACAGGGGTGTATTTTCACACTGAAGCTTTAAGGTCTCATGACTCTGTGTGTCTGTGTGTGTGTGAGTGAGAAATGTCTGACAGGAAGTCTCTGCTTTAACCATTTCACTGCCAAAACACAACACACTTTCTGTACATATTAAAGGACAGTCTAGAGTTAAAAAGTGAAATTGTACTTTTCTTTCATCATCATCTCATCCTCATGAGTTTCAGATTTCTGGCTCTAAAACCAGATGGAATGAACTGGATCTCTCTAAGTGTGTGTGTGTGTGTGGATGATATGGGTGGTCCGCTTACCAACAGACTTGGGTCTCTCAGAGAGCCGGACGGGGCGGATCTCACTGAGACCAGAGTCAGACGGGACAGGAGACAGACCCTCAGCCTGCTCAGAGAACCCTGACAGAACACACACACACACACACACGCCCAGAATGTTGAAGACATCCAGTTTTTCAATGTTTTAAAATATTTTGTGAACATGAAGAGATTAACGTTCCCTTTAGCAGTTTGCAAACACTATAGGAACGTTACTTTTGAATGTTTCTGAACAGTCTGAAACAAATAGCAACATTTACATAATGATTTTTTGCAGTTTATGGTGATAAAAAAAATAAAAAAAACATATAGCACCATAAACATGAGTTGAATTTGTAAAAGTCTCATGACTTTAATCCGTTGATAAAATGTAATTTAATCTTTTAAAAAGGAGTCTAGAATGTTAATAAAAAAATGGAATCCAGAAGAATAAAAATGGAATTTGGGAGAAAAATAAAACGAATCTGATTTGACATGGTTTCTGTACCTGTAGCATCAGTACAGCTCCTGTCTGTGTCCACCTTCAGTTCTCCAACCTGATGCTGCAAGATGTTCATCAGACTCCACGAGCCGTCCTGAAAACACCAACACGCTCCATCAGCTGATCTCTAGACACACTCATCATGTGTGTCCTCTTACTGCATTATCTCAAGGCATTCTGGCTCGCCTGTGGAAGTGTGAAACCATCTCTACGTAGGTTTATTAAAATCAGATGAGCTGAGAATGCAGAGCAGCCTTCTGGGAACAAGAGGAACGTAATGTCCTGTGTTTAATGCTCTGTGACCATCTACATCTCTGAACCGCTCAAAAGCTCTGCTTGGATCGAGAAAAAAGCAACGAAATATACATGGAAAAATGACTCTATAAACACCACCTTCATCTGAGAGTCACTTCAGCAGCGTTTCCTTTGAGAAGCACTATCAGCAGATACACAACAGAATAATAATGATACAGTTTATTAAACTATTATTTCTAAGAAATTTTTCTAATTTTTAATCTATTTGTAACCGTAAGCTTCTGTCGTGTTTGACAAAAACATGTTTATGTAATTGTTTTTTATTAAATTGTTAAAGATTTATGCATTTAATTGATTACCAATGTGTTTGATAATTATATTAATAAATGTATTAAATCATAAATCACAGAATATGTTTTTTTAACACCCAAAGTTTTATGAATTCTATTAATTTTACATTTACTTTTCATTTAATCAAATACACAGGAATTTTAAATAAAACCATTAAAATTAAATTAAAAATGGAATTTGGGGGAAAGATGTATTTCATATAAAAATCAGTGGAATTTACTTTAAACTGAAAGAAACTGAAAATTAAGTAGAAAAAACTAATTAAGTAGAAAGACTTGTTAAAATTCTAGTAAAATACACTTCAATAATCTTTGTTTATTTATTCTAACTTTAGAAAAATACAGTATATAAATCACAGCACTTGATCACCTTGGAAACACACACACACACACACACACACTGTGTAAGTAGTTTACTCTTAACTAAAGCACAACAGTAAACATGACCAAACCTACACGTCCTGAGCAGGTTATCTAGTCACACATGACAGACTGATTAATGACACCATTAGCAGATCAAATCAGCACAGAAGTGAGGTTTTGGCACAGCAGCTGATGTGTGTGTGTGTGTGTGTGTGTGTGTGTGTTTTAATTCTCCTAACTGCTGGACAGACGTTATTCCCACTGGACTCCAGCTGACCAAAGAAACTCATCCATCTACAGTCCGTCAGACGGGTCCTGAGACACGTCAAACACCTACTGCACGGAAACCGACCAAAACACACACACACACACACTCCTGTAGTGTCTCCATGTGTTCTGGGGTCTCTCTCTTCATAGGTGTAATGGTGTTTCT
>JAUCNO010000002.1:9245747-9274948 GCA_032353835.1 Enteromius viviparus | reverse complement strand
TCTTTGTGGGGACAATTGGTCCCCACGAGGATATAAAAACAAAAACACACACACACACACACACACACACACACACACACAAAGAGGCTTGTGGTGAAGAATCACATTTTAGTTTATTCTGTTACATGACTTCAAAAGATTCGGTGCAAAATTCATACTACTAATAAAAATGGTTACATCATAATAATTCCAACAAACTGAGATCATAAAACTCATAATTCTATATTTATTGTCATCTTTATTTAATCTTTTAAAACGTTAAACAAATTAAAAATACAATACATAATGGTTTTTATAATTTTTTTTTGTCTAATTAAGTGCTGCCCAGCAGTGTTTTTATATGAATTGCAATAATTTGAATATAATAATAATAATAGTAAGTTTTTTCGGGGGGTTTCAATGAAGACTTTCTATAGAGTTTCTATATTTGATCTAAAAATTAATTTAATTCTTTCAGGAAAGCTGAAATGTTCAAAAGTGAAGACATTTGTAACGTTACAAAAGATTTCCATCTCTAATAAATGTTGCTTTATAAACTCATCTCTGAATCTTGACAAATAGAATGCATCACAGAATATATATCTAATAATCATTAATGGGTGTCGAGCAGTAAATCTGTATAGTATTCTGATTCCTGAAGACTGGAGGAATGATGCTGAACATCACAGATATGATCACAGAAATAAATACAGTTAACATATTTCACATCATAAAAATATTTCCCTATTTTAACTGCATTTTTGATCCAATAAATGCATCTCAAAGATAATTTCTTATTTTGAGATCCGGAACAGAAACAGAAGTCGTAAGGGTTAGTGAATGACCAGCGGTGGTTATGAATTATTCATCTCCATCTCCGAGTGTCAAACTCCTGAAGGTGAGGAGGCTCCTAGAGACGCTGATCTCTCACCGATCCGTTAGTTCTGATAAGACCATGTCTGCAGACAAACTGTGCATCAATTCTGTTTTGTGAACCCATCTCAGGCCCGAGGGCAGAACGCAGGGTGTATAATACACTCCATCATTAATATAGATGAGCGGAGCGCTGGGTGTTTGAGGAGAGAAGGTCACATGACCTCATCTGTGCCGTGACACACAGACATCTACTTCACAACACAAGCATAAATAAAGAAGTGACGTTTGAAGAAGAGAAGCAACACTGAACCAAAATATTAATCTGCGAGTGAAGTTTTTGTTGAGGTCGAGACTGGTGACTGTTATATTTACATGTTATGACTTCAAATAAACTCCCTGATTGTTTTGCTTCTGTGTTCATACAATCATTACTAATACGGCTTCTTGTCATCAAGATCTTCTGGCGTTTTCTGTTAACACATGAGCTTCATATTAGCCTGTTTATGGGCTAGTTAATCTACAAGATGGATTAAAATGCTGATAAATACAAGAAAAGAGTCAATGGCTCCTTGCAGGATTTGTGTGTCTGGAGCCCTGGTTTGTAATGTGTATATTTATTATGTATACAGTATATAAATACACAAACACACACTTTCATCTACAAATCTAGAAGTGTGTTGTGTTTCCTGTAAGGGGTAGGTTTACTGCAAACGTCTCCTTCATATTTGCCACGCAGAAAATGCACTTAGGAGCAATAAATGTTAAGCCTTCAAATTTTATTTGGTTTTAATCTTTTTAATGGAAGGAAAATACTGAAAACAAAATATATTAAATATACAAACGATACAAAGCCATATATATATATTTGTTTGCGGTTCATCATGACTAGTTGTTAAGGTAGTTGTTGACTATTGAAATAGTCTGGCTTTTATTTTAAACTTGTTGAGATAGAAGTTGAAACATTGTGACAATTTTAACTTATTGACTGTGTGTGACCTTTTCTTCTGACATTGTGAAGCACTACATGTGCTATATTAATAAAATCAACAGAATTGACCTGATTATCTGTTAAAATCATTTCCTCCGGTGATTTCAAAGCTGAATTTTCTGAATCATTGCTCCAGTCTTGTCCCATGATCCTTCAGAAGTCTAAATATAATATTCTTGACACTAGCCGCGTTTCTGTTACAGATTTGCGAAAAACTTTGTCGATATTTGAGAAATATTGATAAAAAAGTATTGCGAAATGACGGCGTTTCTATTAACCAATGTTATGCAGCTAAAACATTTTGCTTGTCGTGATAAGTCACAGCAACAAATTTTGGCCAGATTTGAAGGATATAATTATACAAAGGAGGCGTATGCATCCATCTTCACAGAAGCAGCACGGACAGATACTTCAGAATGGACATGTATGAGGTGTTTCTTGGAGGTTATAATACATTGAAGAATGATCCTAGGACTTTTTACACATGCCATGTGACCAGTATATTATATATGCGATATATGGGAGTTTTTACTAAATTGACACATTTTCAATTCGGAATGTGCGCAATTTTAAGTGTAAAGCGAACGCGGCTGCTGCCAGCTGTTTGGGGCTTTGGAGATGCATTACATGTTAAAATGTAAACTTTTATTACAGCTTTGTTTCTGAAATGTTGTATCAAAAGTATCCCAATCTCACTAAAACAGAGGATTTAACCCAGACCAGAATCCGAATTCATTTGGAACAACCTGCTCTGATCCGATTACTCTTGAACGACCGGCCCCAGGGCCTCAGGTTAAGATCTGGTGGACTCTTCCCAGTCGTCTCCTGTAGGTTGAGTGACCGAAGCAGGAGATCAGGAGCACATCAAAGCCATGTTTAGCCCCGGCGGCGCTGAACAGACGGCTCTCTGTGGAGACGGGATCCTATCAGAATAATGAGCAGATAAAGGGGCAGAGAGAGAGAGAGACTCTGACACGCTACATCGCCCGATTCATCCCTAAAGCTCCTCATGCATTTTTAATGGAATCTATTACTCCAGGATTAGCCGATAAGAGACGGTCCCGTTAAAATTTCCTAACGCTTAGCATAATTGGTATCAGAGCGCAGGAGAGAAGACAAAGATGCTTCTTTTGAGGCGAGCTGCTAAATAACCTCTGAAACCGTTAAGCACAGCTCACAAAAGCCTCCGATAGAAACGTGCGCTCATTTACATTCCAGTGTTTACAAAAGAGATCTGAGCCGCTCTTTTCTGATCACAATCACATGTAAATGTTCCTGTGAAGCTCTGTCAGATCATACAGAGACCGCATCATCTCTCTACACCCCCACAGTGATTTATCAGGATAGACAGTTTAGATAACAGACTGCTTCTTCACTAGTTCTAACATAACTAGTTTACCACATCCATTATTAAGAGCCAGTGATATTTAAAATACTGAAGCAAAGCTCTTCACTGTCACCCGCCAAAATAAAAGTTCAGGTTAACTTGAAGAAATATATATCACTGTTGCACAAAAAATATATACATCATGAAATAATAATAATAATACTACCATTTTATTTTTAGCTTTGTTTATAAAAAAAAATAAAAGGAATGTTTTTAATTTATTTGATTGCATTTTCTTTTGTACTTTGTCCTTTCTTTGATTGCTGCCTTATTTGATAATGAATTTGTATTAAAAAACATTAAAGACAGCAAAGATGTTCTGAAAAAAAAATTAATGCATCTAATTAATTTAATTAATTAATTAAAAAGAAAAAAATAGCAGGGCCCCATTACTGTAAAGACTAATCATTTAATTGCTTAGACATGCTTTTTGAACAAAAAAATTAATTAAAAATGTATTAATTAAAATTAAACTATTTAAAAAAATTATTTTGATTACTTATATTTAAATGTAACAATTAATTCCAGAATACAAAAAAAACAAACAAACAGAATTTAGGAAAAATAAAGCTAATTTCACAGTGATCTAGATTATTTTGTACCGTAATATATTAAGATAAAGAAAGAAAGAGTGGGAAGAAAAGATTCCAACATTACATTTTTATTTACATGTCATTTAAAGAAATGATAAAAATAATATTTTTTTTCTAACCAGGCTTTATGAAGGAACATTTTTGGGCTAAACTAAAGAATATAACTGTAAAAAACAAGTTTAAAGGGGTTTGCTGCATGTAGAAATGAGGATTAGCAGCCTACATATCCTCTAATCAACATCTATCAGAGCTGGTCTGAAAGCGTCTCTGTTAGGGATGTGTGTGCGGCTCCCGAGCAAACAGCTGAGAGTGACCGTGAAGAAGATGCATCTCACAAAAATAATTTACTACTGTTCAAACTACACTTTATTATGATCCAGGCTTTAAACCTAGATTAAAACAGACACAACACAAAGTACTTTAGTATTGAAATGAAGTAATAAGTCATGTTTTATTATCATGTTTGGAGGCACTTCACTTTGACAGAGCTGCCAAACAAACAGCACAGGTGTATTTATTCCTCAAACTGGTTCATTCGTTCCTACGACATACTAATTTGTGGCTACTGTTTCATTAACTGTTCCAGTGGAATCCGATAATTTAACTTAAGTGCGGGAACAATTTAAGGGATTGTAACGAACTATTAATCTTTTATTAGTCATTAAAAATATTAATTAAACCGTGAGCTCCTGAAGAGCTCCCAGCTTCCTGCAGGGCATGGACACGGCAGAACCTCTGAACCTTCAATCTGCAAGCGCTAATCCTGAATGACCTCCACCTGCGTCCCGACACACAGAGATACAGCTGCTGCGCTTCACAAATCATACTAAATGACCCGCTGGTCTGTTGGGTTCACGGAGGGAGAGGCAGAAATCACTTAGCAAACTTTAATAACTGCCCTCCAGCTCTAATACCCCCCCGTCTTTATCCTATAAAAATACAACGAGCAATTAGGCCGATCTCAGCCTGCCTATAATTACACGCCACATCCTCTGCAGATAAAAGGTGATTAGTGTGGATGCAGTGAAAATTGCTTAGCAACCAGAAGATTGACATCACGCCTGTAAGTGAAGCGAAGCAACAGAGATAAAAAATAAATAAATAAATGCAGATTTTTTACTTTCTATTCATCTGTGAAACAGAAAACAAAATGCATCACAGATTCCACCAAATATTGTGCAGCACAACTGTTTTCAACATTAATAATAATCAGAAATGTTTCTTGAGCAGCAAATCAACATATTATTATGATTTCTGAAGATCACGTGACTCTGAAGGCTTCTGAAAATTCAGCTAAGATCACAGAAATGAATAACAATAGATATTTACACAGAAAGCAGCTGTTTAAAACCCACTTAACTAGCACATGAGCAGCATGAAGAACCGACGCAGAGAAAGACATGACAAATCACACACAGCTTCAGAGAGCTGCACAAAGTGCTGAGTGTTCACAAAGCATCGGAGCCGCTCACATCTCAGCTTTCCTTCTCTCACAACTACAGGCTTCATGAGGAGAAGAGCACTGGACACACACACACACACACACACACACAACTACAGGCTTCATGAGGAGAAGAGCACTGGACACACACACACACACACACACAACTACAGGCTTCATGAGAAGAGCACTGGACACACACACATTGGTTTTTGTGTTTTCTAGGGTCTCTTCTTCATAGGTGTAATGGTGTTTCTACTGTACAGACTGTATGTGGTATTGTCCTACACTGACATTTAATGTTTTTTAAGTCTTTCGAATTACGGGGACAATGAAAATATCCTCATATTGTAATACCACAGAGTGATTATTTCACACTTTTTATCTGAAATAACTATAAAAATTATTCCATTTATTTAATTTGAAGTTTTAAATTGATCAAAAGTGATGATAAAACCACTTCCTATGTCACAGAACAGTTCTAAATCAGATAAATGCTGTTCTATTTTCTATTCAGAACCATTTCTATTCAAGAAACCTGAAATTATTCCACTCAGCTGTTTATTAACTTTATAATAAATGTTTGTTGAGCAGCAAATCAGTGTTTGTGTGTGTTTACAGCCTTCAACAGCAGACATCAAAGCGCCGCCACACACACACCAGTCAGGTGACATCAAAGGCACCTCTCGCGCGCTTCCGTCAATATACGTTCAATTTACAAATCCCATTTACCTCAGAAATTATATTAATAGAAATTAATCAGAATGTTTACCGCGAACTGATGCTCCGCGCGCTCCAAAACCGTCCGATCCCAGCAGCAGAATCATCGATATCCCCGCGATCATGAATCCATCAGCGGTCAAACCTCCACGAACCCCTCCGGCAGCTCGCTGCGACGGGACCGAAGTTCATGTTCTGACGAAGGTGAAGAGCAGCGAGTTCATCATCATCATCATCATCATTGCCGATATATGCACCTGCTATACGCTTCAACCGCGACGCTATCCATCCGTGAGCCGAAAAGCGCCGACCATCGCCTGATAAATAAATGATAAAAATCCCGAACGCAGAAAGTTTTCTGGTTTATGAAGTGACACCTGGAGACGCGAGCACAAACTCTCCTCAGCGTCCTCCTCTTCTGATCTCTCGCGCACAAGAGAAGAGACGCGACGCGACGCCCTATCATTCCTCTAACGGACCCTAAACCAATCACATTACAGACCCCCTGCGTTCTGACCAATCATTAGCAAGAGAGGGCGGGGCAGAGAATGACGCTTTCTGTCCTGCAAAGAGTTCGCTGAAAATCTTAAAGGTGCAGCGCATTCGTGTTCTTTTTCTGCTCTTTAAGGACTTTGACTTTATAATTATTAATTAAATAATTTATTATCTCTTGCTCTCCTTTGTCTTTTCCCCTTTCTAACCAAGGGTCTGCACAGCAGAGTGATCCTGTGTGCAACAATTTGGTTTCTACAGTAAGTGGCTTTAAATAAAAATGTTTTTTAAGTATAAAATATCAACACAGATAAATAGTATACACAGCCAAAATACAATAAATAAACAAATTAATAAAATATTAAAACTACGTTTTTATAAACGTGTGTATTTATATATATTATTTATTTATTTTTCAGGATTTTTCCTGTATTTCATGAATTGTTTTTGTTGTTGTTGTTTCATAATACTTTACTGTGGAATTTTAATGTTAATCCTGTTTGATACCATTGTGACAACTTGCCCCATATAGTGTCACAACATGCCCCTACAACTCTCAATATATCTATTTTTTCTATGAAATTAAAGTTGTTCAATAGCTTTTTTTGCAGTTTAAACATGTGGGTTTGTGACTAGTTTAAGGTCTGTACTAGGTCAGAATTCAAACCAGTTTTTAGTATTAAATATGTGATTTTTGCTATTATTAATGCTTATGTCTGGAGCACATTTGTGAGAACAGTGGAGACAATTTCGTTTCTCTGCACGTTTGAGAGCAGAGAGACCTGGACTAAACTGAATTCACTGAATAATTATTTCATCTAAGCTTTAATGAAATGCCGCAGTAGAACATTCAGCACAGGCTAACTCATACAGATTTACAGAGAGCTCTGAATCTCTTATTAATGTGATCATTTGAAATTCTAATCCAGGAATAATTATGAAGAGTGAAAGAGTCATGAAAATCCATCTGTCTGAAAATAACAGGACGAAATCAAATGAATCCTTTTCTCTTCGTTTGATATCTCATTGGAAAATCCCATGATCGTCATGAAGAATGGCTTTGATACTGCAATTACTAAAAACCAGCCAGGGAAAAAACTGTTTATGTTTTAAACTCAAAAGCAGTTATTCATATAAATATATTTGACAGTGTTTTTAATTAAGAAGAACAGATTTACTGATAATGTGATGCACATCCTCTCAAATGGGAACAAATTTGCACAAAATTCCCTATTTATTTTATTTTAAAGTGTATTATTTTATCAGTAGGGTTTATTTGGGGTTTAGGAACAAATTCCACATTTTGCACAAAGTCCCCCTTTATTATTCATTCATTTAAGAGAATGTAAGAGAAGTAAAAGCTCTAGGCTCAGACATCTCTAACCATTACAACAGCACACAATGTTCTCCATGCTTCCACACTGGGCTCCTGAAATGTGTTTTAGGCATATTTGTATGTCAGAGGCTGTGGCACAGTTACTGTAAACACAGACTGATAAATCTTTATCATGCTGCCAGGCTGTTAAGTGTGTGTGTGTGTGTGTGTGTGTGTGTGTGTGTGAGCTATGGTCAGCGTTCAGTCAGGGCTGTGTTCTTAATCACTGAGACTCCTGCCGGACAAAATAAGACCCAACATTTTTAGGTAATATTTAACCCAGCAACACAGTTAACCTAAAAAAATTATATTAATATTTAATTAAATTAAAAAATATAAATGACGCTGGAATCGGATGTGTTCAGACAGACATCATGATTATTTATTGGCTGTGTGTTCAGGCGCGCGCGCAGTGGCGCCCTCTGCTGGATCCCGCCGGGCATGCGCAGTTATGCGCACTTTTTTTTAGGGATCCGGACCATTTGACTTAGCTCAACAAAAAGGAACCGGCTCTTTCGACTCTCCAAGCGACAAAAAACAAAAAACAGAATAGAATATAGAATGGTACTTTTAATTATTTAAAGAAATCAATCAGTTAGTAGCCTAAATTAAGCGCAAATCTAAAAATGGGGGATTTAAAAAAAAGGAATATAATTAAAATATATAGTGCTAGAATTCCACATTTAAAAACATAAAACAGTCATACAAAGGCATAATTATTAAATGACATGCGCATGGAAAAAAATCTTTCTTTAGGAAAGTTAAAAAATAAAATAAAAATAAAAATACGCTGAGCGCTGTCTCAGGAGCCGACTCACATTGTTCACTCAAATGAGTCGACTCACAAAACAGACTCGTGCGCGAGCCACACTCCTCCCTCAGCAGCGTCGCTCTCTTCAGTCAGGAAAATATAACACGAAGATTTGTGTTTAGTGTCGATATGTTTTGATCAGAGTTTGATGTGAGGCTCGGAAGGGTTTGGGATCGTGTAGTTCTGTGGACGCGACAGTGACGCGATGTTCCAGTAAATGTTCTGGATCGATGTCACACTTTACTGTCAATCGTTGACTGATAATAATCGACTGGTAAGAGTTTTATCTCGTAGTTACTTGTTTATTACACACACTTGAGTTGAGATCCAGCGGTGTGAAGCCCTTCAGGCCTGTTTGTTTTATGAAAAGATTCAGTCATCAGTGACCCGGAATGAAGTTCAGTCGATTATTAATAGAAGCTCATAACGTGCTAAAACATGTGAGAGATTCACTTCATATACTCTTCATATCACTCACATCATTCAAACTCCATCACATTCAACCTAAGCTCAGATAAACTAGTATGTTGACTAGTTAACACTAGTTTACCTCCAGCCGGAGTCCAGACCAGCAGCATACTTTCATTAGTGACGTCAGCCATATCTTTATTCTTAATAATTATTTACAGTAATATAGTTTCAAAGGACTTGCGTAGCAGATTAAACCCAGAATGTGACTTTTACATGAAAAATGTAAAAAAATTTATTATGTGATAAGCATTATATTATCTAAAATATATATTTGCATATAATTGATATGTAAAATAGTCATAAGAAAAAAAATATATAATATACAAATGATTAAGAATGTGTTCAGCATGTGCTTTTATCTAAATGATTGTTATAGTTCATGAATGTTATAGTTTACCAAACTACATCTAAAACGGTTAGTTATTAGAAAAAGGTATAAAATAAAATAAAATAAATAAATAAATAAAAATTTTGCCAGTTAGGTTAACCCAAAAAATACTAAACATTTACTAAAATGTAATTAAAATAAAAAAAATATACAATTAAAAACAGATTTTAAGGACTATAATAGTATCTCAATAAAAAGGCGTTTGTATTTCATCTATTTGTTTACTTTTTATTTATTGTATATTTAAAGCCCCTGGCTGTGAGTCTTGTTCTAGCACGTCGCTCTTGTGTTGGTTTCGATTGCTTGTATTGTCCTGGTCTGTATTACAGCGTCTGCTGAGCGGCTCACAGGAAGTGTTTGTGTTGTGCAGGAGCTGGGTCATGGAGGCGGTTCTGAAGCGTCTGCAGACGCTGACCTCGGATCAGCTCAGAGACCAGCTCTCCAGCGCTGGAATCAGATGCGGCCCGATCACGGCCACCACCAGGAGCGTCTTCGAGAAGAAGCTGGCTCGAGCTCTTCTGGAGGAGGCCCCGGGGGATTCTGGGAGCTCACTTCCTGCTGAGGAGCTCCAGCAGCCGGTCGTTGAGCAGCACAGAGAGGAAGTGACCGGTGAAGCTGAAAGCCCAGAGCAGCAGCCGGAGGGGCCGTGTGTTTATTACGGCGTGTGTCCTGAGCCAGACGACCCCGCGGCTGAACAAGGTGTGCAAACACTACTGAATACTGTACTGAAGTCAGAGTATCGCTACTTAAATCTGCAGCCTGTAAGAGTTGTGTCCACAGTATTAGTGATGAGTTCCTGTCTACTGAGAGCGTGAGCAGCTCTGATGT
Source organism: Enteromius viviparus (assembly GCA_032353835.1). Taxonomy (NCBI): domain Eukaryota; kingdom Metazoa; phylum Chordata; class Actinopteri; order Cypriniformes; family Cyprinidae; genus Enteromius; species Enteromius viviparus. The sequence goes on along the minus strand of JAUCNO010000002.1, from coordinate 9,264,599 downwards.
GATGGTTTCAGGATTGCCGCATGTGTTCGCTGATAAGATGAAGGCGCTGAAGGCTGTGATGAAGCTGAAAGGAGCTCGATTCAAAGCCTTCGCTAGCAAAGAAGATGCGGAGAACTTTGCTAGAGGTGTCTGCGTGTCACCGATCAAACCATCTCCAGAGAAACCCAGCTCAGGTCAGCCAGCGCTCACATACACATCCAGACCAGGGGTGTAGCATCTATTACAGCATCCTAGAATACACTGAAGACATTGTGGGAGAAATACTTTACTATTGTTCAGTTACAATGTACACCATACTGCTACTAGTATTAGGAATAATCATACAACATTTCTTTAACGTTTTCATTTTAAATCCCCTTTATTTTCCAAAAATAAATATAAAAAGAAAAATTAATGTTTTATGTCTTTGTTTGATAATCAGAAAAATGTAAATACACAAAAACGAATCATCAGGCTAATGAGAATAAGAATAGATAAAACTTGTTTTATCGTGTATTATTAATGTTAAAAAACAGAATTTTGTAACTTTAAAACAATAAAGGTCGAGGGAAAAATAATACTTTCATAGGGCCTTAAATGTTTGTTAAACTTTTAATGAATTGATGTAAAAGTGCTTTAATGTTTTATAATATTTAATGATTATAATTAATTAGACATGCTTTTTTTTAGCAATAAAATTGAATGTAACTTTTGGAAAGAAGTCCATTGAATTAAAGATGGTACAACAATAAAAATAAATAAAAATGGAATTTGGGAAAGAATTAAAACAGATTTCATAGGGCCAAAATTCTTCTGGATTCCCTTTTTTCACCCATTTATATTCTATTTTATGGATTTTATTATTTATTTATGTATTTGGGTAACTTTCTGGTTTCTATTTTTTTTTTAAGTTTTAACATTCTCCATTTAAAGGGTTAAATAAAATTGAACTGATCAAAAACATGTCTTAATTAACTAAACTCATGACACTTGAAGGGTTAGTTGACTCAAAAATGAAAATTAGTCCCTATTTTACTGACCTCCGTCCACCCTAGGTGTACATGTCTTTCCAGTCAGGGGTATATTAACAATATCCTGGCTCTTCCAAACGTTATAATGGCACTGAATGAGGAAAATAAAGTCCATAAATCCATCATAAAAAGGAAAATATCCTTATTTAAAACTTAATAAAGTGTAATCTGTAGTTGTATGTGCGTTCATGAGAGAGGGAGTTTAAGCTTCTCTGAGAAGATACAATAAATACAGTTCTTCTAGAGCTGTTTCTTTAAGACGTCTTGTTGATGGGTTCAGTTAGTCCAGACGCTCTCCACCTGGAGAAGGCCAATGAGTTTAAGAGTCCTCGAACACAAGATCTGACGGCCAAACTGCGTAAAACAGTGGAGAGAGGAGACGAGGAGGGCTTCAGAGAGCTGGTCTGGGGAAACCCACGATATCTCATCGGCTCCGGAGACAACCCCACTATAGTCCAGGTGCGCTGCTCTACAAGAACTTCCTTTTTATTAACTATTATTACTATTATAATTAGCATTAACATTAATACTAATTATAATACGGGATAATTCTGATTATTATCAGTGTTATCATTATTATGTGTGTGTGTGTGTGTGTGTGTGTGTGTGTTCAGGAGGGCTGCAGGTATAACGTCCTGCATGTGGCGGCTAAAGAGAACCAGGCGGGCATCGCTCGTCTGCTGCTGGAGACGCTGGAGGACCCGGACTTCATGAGGCTCATGTATCCTAACGATAACGAGCTCATGCTGCAGCAGCGCATTCAGTACATCGTGGATCTGTACCTCAACACACCTGACCGAGCTGTGGGTCTGCTCACCTTACTGCTCTTACACTGAGCACAGGAAGTACAATAACCACCGGCATTTAGAAAATATGTACTTTTATTATTATTATTTTAATTATTAGTAGTAATCATGTTAATTAATGGAATAATTAATTCATTAACTTTATATGGAAATATTCCTATATGAATATTATAATAACAAATTAATGTTTTAATTAAAAAATGTAATATAATATATTTAAATCAATTAAATTATTGCTATTAAAATGACAATTTCTATTCCCACAAAAAGTATAATCATCATAATTGTAATAATAACAGTTAAAAGAATTAATAAAAATTTTATTTATTATTAGCAATAGTAGTATTAATTAAAATATGATTAATATAATATATTTTGTATTATATATAATTATTATAACATAACAATATATAGATATATGTTGTTTTTTTACTATATATATGTAGAAAATATATATTGTTTTTTATTTAAAATGTTACCTTTTTAAATAAATTAATGTATGATCATGATGATAATATTCATTTAAATTTTTTATAATTTTATTATTAGTAGTATTAGTGATATTAATTAATAGTTTAGTTTATATGTAGCTAATTATATTATTAATATTAATAAACAGTAAATTACTGTTTTTTATTTACAGATATAATATTTATAAATTATATAATTGATATTACAATTGCTATCGGCACACGGTTATAATAATGATGAGATAATAAAACCAGTAATATAGTTTTTTATTAGTAGTATTAGTGATATTAAATAACTTAATATTTTGAAATAAATTAAATCATCTCTATAATTTCTATTGGCAAACAAAGTGTAATAATAAACATTTAAATAATAATAAAAACAAGCATATTAAAAATTACTATTATATTTTGAAAATTATTATTTAAACATTATAATAACAATTAAACAAAATAATAGCTTTTTTATATTATTATTGTATTATTATTTATTATCTGCTGTTATAGTGATTATCATTAATAAGAATATCTTAGCAAAGATACATCATGCTGCTGTGGTTTTCTTCAGAGTAACGAGACGCCGCTGCACTTCGCGTGTAAGTTCGGATGTGCCGAGGTGGTGGATGTTCTGTGTTCTCATCCGAGCATTGATAAACACTGCAGGAACAAATATGAGCAGAAGCCGTCCGCTGTAAGAACCCCAGCCGTCTTAAACACGTCTCCTGTCACACGTTCTTGAACTAACGGTGTTCTCTGCAGGTGATCTGTGAGCGTAAGAGCAAGAGCAAGGAGCTGAAGCAGAAGATCATGGAGTATTTACAAGGTTTGTCAGGAGAGCTACTTTTAAATCGAATGTATTACAGTGTTGCATTACTCCCTAACAACTAACTAATTATGTTACTTTTTATAGAAAGTAATGCGTTACATTACTTTTGAGTTCATTTGTAAATCTAGGCAGGGCTTGCTTGTTTGTTTTTAATATAACCGGTTCTAGAACGACAGTATGATGGCGTTCACACACAACGCTCTGTCACAGAGGAACTGATAGAGATATTTCCTTCTAATTTAAAAAGCAATGCAGCACTTTTCTAGTTTTTTAAAGAAGTAATCAGATCCCTAGCTCTGGTGATGTGTGCTCAGGTGTGTGATGAAGGGTTGGTGTTTTTGTCACAGACAGGTTTTACGTGCCGTTGTTGCGGGCAGCAGATAACACGCTGCATCCGGTGATCGGCGCCCCCTGGTGTCTCGGGTCAGCGGAGTCCAGCGCTCAGTCACACGGGCCTGAGAGGACGATGAACAGCCCCAAAAACACAAGAATGACCCTCACGGCTTTTGCCGGGCCCCTGACTTCATCAAAGGTGCTTAAAACCTAATTAAGATTATTAAAACTTAAGATATGACCTAATTGTCATCATTACAAATAAGTATAAAAAATAATTATAAATAATTAAAAAAGTAAGTATCAATAATAAAAATCATCATCAAAAAAAAGGTGTATAATAATTTTATAAATGCTTTTTTGGACTACAATTTTCTCTGCAAAGGAATAAGAGAAACAAAGATGATCAAATGTAGAGCAGATGTAAACAGTCGGATGTGTTTTTCCTCAGGCCGAGGAGTTTCACAGACTCTGGAAGACGCCGCGGCGGGAACGAGCCGCGTACTTCCATCAGATCCTGAAGACGGACTCGGAGCGCGGCGCAGAGAGAGTCGGCCGGTGAGCACGCTCGCTTCATCCTTCATTAATCACACTAAACTCCATTAACCCTGCGTGTGTCTGCAGGGAGCTGTCTCGTGAGCTGGGACTGCCGTGGGCCGAGTACTGGACGTTCCTGCGCTGCTTCATCGATCTGAGCAGCAGAGACGGGCTGGAGATGCTGGAGGAGCACCTGAGCTTCAGCCACCACTCGTCCACAGGTCATTTACACTTCTTTGTGTCCACATCAAACAGGACACCTTGCAGACGCTCACTTCAGCTCCACAGAAATCTTCAAGTAAACCCGTACCGCTTTGATTTCCTGTGAAGGTCAGCCGAGTGTGACTCCGAGGTGTTGTGGTGTTGAAGGGCGCTCTGATGGACCGTCTGAAGCGTGTCTGTTGCCGGTCAGAGATCTGCTGCAGGACTTTGAGAAGGTTCTTCTGGAGCGGAGCGCTGACTCGGGCTGCCCGGAGGATGAAGATGGCTCTGGTTCCGGCTCTGATGAGTATTTCACCGCCGACGAGGATGAGGATGAACACGAGGTCCAGACGGACTCCTCCAGCTCCTCGTTTAAATCCACACGCAGCACCACGGAGCTGAGCCGCGGAGCGCTGGGGTTTATAGCAGGGTAAGACAAACACAGGCGTCAGGCACGTGTGATGATGATGATGATGAAGGTGTCATTGCAGCTAAATCTCACAATTCTGAACTACGAGATATAAAGTCATAATTCTGAGAACATACTCTCAAAACTAGACTAGTATAAACTTACGCTGTTTTTTCCTCGTGATTACATCTATACATCCCACTATTCTGGCTTTATAACTGCTTCCAGTCAGAATTAAAATAAAAAAGCATGGTGTTTTTAAACAGAAAAAGAGCTCTTTGTGATTAAACTATAAAGTTCTATATGGTTTATAAATATTATTTGAAACATTACGCTCTTTTTTTCAAAGATAGCACTTGTTTTATTTCTTTGAAGAAGCGGTCATTAGTGGTATTGCGCCCTCTTGTGGCTGCAGGAGAGTTTTTCCCCACCTTAATAATATTGAAGTAACTTTTTACAGACTGGTTCGTTCTCTCATCTGCTTGTTTTGGTCAGTGATTCACCGAGTAAGCTGGACAGCGATGTTCTCGTGGCTCTTCATGACGTGGAGATCGAGCCGCTCTCTCATCCCAGCATCATCCGGTGGAAGAACAAGATCCTGTCCTATTCTCCATCTGAACGACACAGGTAGAGACTACAGGACGCACAAGTGTAACAATTTTTATTATATTATTTAAATGTATTAAATTATTATATATTTATTAATCAGTGTTATTCTTAAATGTATTATTTATTCTTTATTCGATCAATGATATATTTTGCATTTATTCCTCAGTTCTTAAAATAAATAGGATTACAATTACATTTTAAATATATTAATTAATTTTATTCTTAAATCATTATATATTGTTCATTACAAATATTATATTTATAATATTTACAATTATATTTATACACAATTTCATTATATCGATCATACAAATTAAATTTTTTATATAAAGGAACTTTATTAATTTAATGTTAAATGTTAAATTAAATTATTTATTTATTCTTAATTAAAAATATTATAATGAAAATCTCTGTCGTCACACAAATTTATTCTATTGATCATATTTTATTTTTATTTTTAAATTTTCAAAATAAATTGTATTACATTTATCAACTTTATTTAATTATTCTAAATTTGTTCTTAAATGTATTCTTTAAAATAAATAATACATTTAAATAATAATAATAGTTTAATAGTTTAATAATAGTTTCCTGGTGTTTAATTCTGTGTTACTTTTTGGAATCGTTTCTAAAATTTACTGTCAATTTCTGAGTAAAGTTTGTTCCTGCACTAATTTATTTCTTTATTCACATTATTGAAGAGACTGCTTAATAAAAATAACATGCAATTTTTTTTTATGATTAAAATATAGCATATTCTGCAAGGGGTGTGTAAACTTCTGAGCACAACTGTATACGTGTGAGATTTCTGTAATGTATTGAAGCATGTGTTCATGTCACATGGTGTGTTTCCAGCTGGCCGTCTCCCTCACAGATGGACAGAGACGTGTCCTTCAGACTGGACTGGTTAACCGTCTCGCCCAAGTTCAGAAGCCCTGGTCACTTTAACCCTCAGCGGTTCAGCACGAGTCCTCCGAGCAGACTTTAACGGCAGAGCTTCTCTCAGCAGGTCGCTCTCAACAAGTTTCAGTTCATGTCATTTTCTATTATTGCACAGCAATTGTGTCGTCTTTAATAACTGCACTAATTTTCCAGCGTGATGATGTTTGTGATATAATATATAAATATAATGCATTGAAGTATGTTTCCGTGTTACATAAACATTTATTAAGAAAAGAGTTTTGTGTTTTTTGACTGAGTGTTTGATTGACTCTGAACCAGCAGGAGGCGCTGTAACCATCTCCTTAATATTCTCCTCAGATCACCTACCGCCATAAAACGTGTGACTTTATCAAATTACATTGTATTTTTAACTCTACGCATAAAAAAAAAAATTGTCAAGATGCTTTATTTTGTACATCCATGTCAGAGTGTGTGAGAGAGAGCGAGTGTGTGTGTGTGTACTGTTCCACTGCCCCAAAAACACCGCTCTAAGCCACACCCACGCCTCTATTTTAATATTTATGCCCCGCCCACCGCCCCTCAGCAGCTCCTGTATAATCCGTGTGTAGTGGGTGAAGGCTGGCAGTGCTCTGGTCTGAGGTGTGTGTGTGTGTGTGTGTGTGTGTGTGTGAAGCTGATTTTTGGCTGATTGATGGCAGTAACAGACACAAGATGCGCAGGAGCAGCGCTTATATCCCAGTGTCCACTGCTGCTGCTCTGCTGGTCACTTCATCCACGCTGTTCTTCGTCTTCACGTGAGTCTTCATCACTTCACTTTCACTGTCTGATAACTTTTCATGTCACAGTTTCCTTGAAGCCTTGACACACAATACATTATAAAAGTATTGAGTGCATTAATTATGCTTTGTGAAGCATCATATAATGCGTTGTGTGCCTGCATGAACAAACTCCACATACATCCACTGTTACAGCTTTAGAAAGTATAACGCATTAAAGAATGTAACCAATTTAAGAATCTGCAAATATTATATGCATTTAAGTAATCTCAAAACCTTTATATACAGTGCATTAGAAATGAGTTTTAATGCATTAATCGCCTTGTAATGCAATGCAGCATATGAATAATTGCATACTAAGAGCGTATAGAAAGCATTAAAACACTGCAAACAAGCAGATTTAGAATTTTAGAATGCACTTGCAATGATAAAAAATATAATGTATTACAATATACATATAACTTTATAGCACATGAATTATATACTAACTTATTAACTAATACCGTTGGAGTTTGCTGAGGTCAGCTCACAGCGTCTGATATGAGTTTATTACACTCGGACTGGAGACGCAGTGAGTTTTCTGGTAGTGAATATAAGCAGCTGCAGAGTCCCACACTCTTCAGGAAGTATTGAGAGTATCTGGTCCAGGTTTGAGCAGATGGGATGTGCAGGATTAGGTCTGAAGAAGTCTGGGTGTTGATGAGTTTAAGCTCCACATCTGTCATCAGAGCGCTCACAGACCGAATCACTTCATTACAGAATAAACACAGATATCCTGCAGTGTTACTTATACAGTATGTGACCCTGGAGCAGTCTTAAGTGTGTATATTTGGAGCTATCGCCAAAATGGGTCAAAATTATACATGTCTCTTTTATGACAAGTCAAGTTTTATGTCAAGAGGATATTAAGATCATGTTCCATGAAGATATCTAGCAAATGTTCTACCGTAAATACACAAAACTTTCATGTTTGATTAGTGATATGCATTGCTAAGAACTTCATCTGAACAACTTTAAAAGTGATTTTCTCTATATTTCGATTTTTTTGCTCCCTCAGATTCCAGATTTACTTTTATCCCAGACAAATATGATCAGATCCGAACAAAGCAGAAAAACCAAATATTAGTCAAAGCTTTAATATAGCCGATGATACACTGAAATAAATGCTACATTTTGACTAATTGTGAAAATGTATTTTTTATTTAAGTGCAGCTAAAATAAATTGTCTCCAAACACTTAAATTAAAAAACAAATATATATTTTTTTGTGTACTAGAATAACACTGGTTTGGACTGATATTAAATGTTCTAGATCTAAATACTTTCAACTATTAGAATTTGTGATTCTAAAACTGTTCTGTCTGAGTTGAAGTGAACAGTGAAGCAGTGTTTAAAAGCTGAAATTGTTATTTTAAAACAGATCAGAAAGCGCTGTTTGCTAATGATCTAGTGCTAGAATCACAGCAATCAGTCTGCTGTGGTCTCATTAATATGTGTATTATGTAGTGTGTTGTTGTTATGTGGTTTTTTTATGAGAGATACTCCTGCACTGTACATGCCGCTCCTGAACTGAATAAATGTGTGTGTTTGTCATCAGTGTGTGCAGATGGTCACAAATCAATGAGACATCAGTCGTAATCCTCTCATAAATCTTAAAGAGAAAAGCTTTTGTCCTCCACACAAATCATTTGTTCATGACCTATATCCAGATCAGCTCATGCCTTATAGATTTCATTTGAGCAAAGTAAAATATATTATAAATAAAGAAAATTAGGAGAGTTTTTCACTGATTTAACAAGAAAGTAACACTGTGATTTTATATTATCATTGCAGTGACTAAATGTTTTACTTCTGAGTCGTTAATTCAATTATAAATTCAATTAGTTTGTAGTTTATCTCAAAATATTTAAGATATAACTCAGAATTCATAGGGGTAAATTGAGAAGTGAAAAAGATAAGATTGTAAGAAGAAATGACAACTTTTTTATCTTAAAGCTATTTTTCTGAGCTGTTTGTTATTTGCTCATTTTTATATCACAGTTCCAACTTTTTTCCTCTGAATTTTGTTAAATTCTAACAATTCAGTTTGTGCTTCCACTACTGAATAAAAACTTTGTTTCACACTTCTGCCTTTTTCTTCCTCACAAATGTGAGTTCACATCGCACAACGCTTGGGAACAAAAATGACTTTGGAGTCTCAACAATACGTCAAATAAACAGTCCTCAAGCAGTCCTAAAACTCTGTCAGATTGTGTGAGTCTGATTTCTGGATGTTGTTTTGTTCGTATAGATCCAGAGCTGTGTGACTGTCTCTGTGTGATCCTGTAATCTGGGATTAATGACGTTCATCAGTCCTGCTGCTGACACACACACACACACACACATACTCCATGTCTAGATTCATTCAAACAAAACCTGGCTTTAATCTGTGTTTATTACCTCTGTGTTTAATCTCCCGCTCCGGATCTAATCATCCCGCTTCACTTTCACTGCTCCACACTCATCCCAGAGCTTCAGAAACACTTGATTCAGCTTCTTGATTCAGAACTCATTATTGGTTCATTGATATGAAGTCAACTTTATCTCATGTGATTGTTCTTACATGCAGAAATCAATCCATTCTTCTTTGAAAGGTTAACTTGATTAATAAAGACTGACTGAGCTTAAACTAACCCTGTAATACCTGACACATGAAATATCAGTGTGTGTATTAGTGCTGTTTTTCTTTATGTAATAAATGCGTGTACTGTCCAGTAAGGATCATCTGGAGTTATTCTGATGCTTGCTTCATCAAAATCGGTGCAGATCTGAGTACAATTAAGAGCTTATACTGGATCAATTTACAGACCCAACTCTCCATCAGAAGAGATGAGGTCTTGACTGTGTGTGCGTCTGATTCTCTCAGGTGTCCGTGGCTGGTGTTGAACGTGTCTCCGGTTTTCCCACCATGCGTCGGGATCATCTTCCTCTTCGTTATCGCCAACTTCATTATGGCCACGTTCATGGACGCCGGCGTGTTCCCGAGAGGTCAGATACACACAGAACACTAGATCTCAGCACTAAGAGTCTTCTCTTCACTGAGCTGCTGAGACACATTGAGTGAGGGGGCGGGGCTGAGCTCGTTGTGATGTCAGCTACTTATTAGCTATGCACACCGTGATTGGCTGATATCATATAGTTAGTTTAGCGTTAAAACACTTGGTATAGAGCGGATTTGAGGATTTGGAATTTAGGACGAATATGCTAATTATTTGAACATTATTTAATGTTTACACTTCTCACATCACAGCTTTAATCTCATCCTGACACTTTCTCCTCAGACTTTTCTCAAGCAATACTTGTCTTTTTTGCCACTAAATGAAAAGAAAGGTAATTTTAAGTCACATTATTAGCATGATTATCATGTTGTTAAAATGTTTTAGCATGTTGCTAGCTTGATAGCATGTCGTTAGCATGACTTAGCCTGGTGTTAGCATCTTAGCACATGGCTAGCAGGAATTAGCATGCTCCTTGCTAGTATTTTTCTAGCATTTGTCACAATTCTGACTTTTATCCTTACAAATATTCTAGTTTTTATTTTGTAGTTGCAAGTTATACATTTATATTAGAATTTTTCTTTGTACTTTCCTCTCAGAAGTGCAAATGTATCTCCAACACAGTCTCATGACCAAGTTGTACGCAAAATCATGCTCAAACTAATTCTTATGACCTCATTCATACAATTTTGTAGGATTTATCTGAACTGCAGTGACGGTAGGTACAAAAACTTTTACAAAATCATACGAAATTGGTGACTCATAAAATACACACAATTTAGCAAAAATCCTATAAATTCGTACGAGTCAGGTACGAATTAGCACCCTCGTAAAATATGTAGGAATTGCCGTGAGACTGGGTTGTTATATCTTGCAATTTTGACACCTTTGTCTTAAAATTTATTTATTTATTTTTAGTTTACGTTTTGCAATTGTGTTTTTTTTTTGTGTGAAAAAAATTAGGTAATTGCAACTTTTATTCTCACAATTCTGTGTTATTTTTTCACAATTAGGAATTTATATTTCATAGTCCTGACAGTTTTTTTCTCACAGTTTCAAGTTATCAACTCGTAATTCTGAGTTTAAATCTCACAATTACGTTTTCCCCCACAATGTTATTAAAAAATTCTGTATATCTCACAATTCCAAGTTGATAACCCAGAATTTAATATTTCAGTTTGAGATCTCAAAATTGTAGTTTTATTTCCAACAATTCAGATTTTATATCTCCCCATTCGTCTTTTCTCTCAGAATTGCGAGATAATAAGTTGCAGTCATAGCCACACATTATGTGCTGATGATGTGTTTTGTCAGCAGCGAGCGAGGACGAGGACAAGGACGAGGACTTCCGCGCGCCGCTCTATAAGAACGTGGAGGTGCGCGGCGTTCAGGTGCGAATGAAGTGGTGTGCGTCGTGTCATTTCTATCGTCCGCCGCGCTGCTCACACTGTAGTGTCTGCAATCACTGCGTGGAGGTGAGACTTAACAGCGTCACACATTTCTTGATCTATTTAGAGGTGCTCAATTAATCTTGATTCAAACACCCACTCGATCCCATTTCTAAATGATAGCGACTTGCTTGTGTCTGTTAAAGCTTTGAAAAAGATCAAACTGCTATATTCAGATACACAGTCATTTATATTATCACAGAAACACTAGGGTGAAAGGTTATAGTTCAGATATAAACACTGTTGTCTATGGAAGCAATTAAAATACAGCCAATTGTTTTTTGAAACAATGTAATTTTAAGGTTTGTTTCTTTTGCATTGTTTCTCCAGTAGGTGGAGACAAGTGACTGTTTAAATCTATTTGTTATTGACTCATTCGTTCAATAGATTTGTTCAAAAATGCTGATTTATCCAGTAATGAAATAAGTGAAGTGAGTCGTTGAATCATTCGCGCAAACCTCAAATGATTTCAAAATGTAGTCATTTAGCAGATGCTTTTATCCAAATTTTTTGTTTTTATGAATTGTATAATAAGTAAAAAGTAATAAGTAAATAATAATAACCCGCTCTATCGTCTCTTCAGGACTTTGACCATCACTGTCCTTGGGTCAACAACTGCATCGGGAGACGCAACTATCGCTTCTTCTTCCTCTTCCTGCTGTCTCTGACTCTTCACATGATGGGTGTGTTTTCTGGAGGTCTTCTGTATGTTCTGGATCATCTGGAGAACCTGTGGGAACTGCACGCTGCCGTCTCGTATCCATTAAATCTGAGCAAACAACACAAAGAAGTTTTTACAGTTTTTAAAGCGTTTTCTCGCCTGAAAACTGTTTTCTTGTATTTAGAGTCCTTTAGTCTACTTTGTAGAGGGCTCTAGAAATAAAGCAGACTTGAGCTCTGTGATTGTGGCATAGAACGATCACACAAACGCGCTTGCTGCCCGTCTGCCATTGGTCAGTCAGACAGATAGTCCCGCCCCAGACTCACGTGATTGGTCAGAAGCTACTCCAGCGTTGTTTGTATTAATTCATATTTAGAATGAACTTTTATTTTTATTAATAATTTTATTTTTATACTCATTGTTAGTAATATTGTTACATGCTTTCATGTGTACATTTATTTCATATATTACTGTTTGTTTAGTTTATTATTATTTCATTTTTGTTTTTAGTTTAATTCATAGTAATTTTGTTATAAAATAGTGCTATGTATAAAATAATAATAATTTTGTTTATGATTCATTTTTTAGGTCAGTTTAAGTTTCCAGCCGACGTTTAATTTTTTGTAGTTTTATTATGTGCTTTTGTCATTTGTTATTTTTCATTTATTACTACGACTAAGAATTGATTTTAGTTCAGTTTTAGTTTTTATTTATGGTTTCATTTTAGCACTTTTGTTATGTTACTTTTATTTTTTTTTATATAGATTTAGTTATTAATTTTTTTGTTTTTTTTATTGGCATTTGTCCTTTTTTAAAAATGTATTCTTATTTAGAAATAATACATTTTTATTGCTATTATAGTTAAATTTTTAGCACTTTTTTTTAGAATTAAATTTAGAATTAAAACTTTTGTTTCAGCTTTAATGTTTGTTTTCCATTTTTGTTGAATTTGTAGCCATTTTGTTTATTTTTTATAACATATATTAGTGTTCAGGTTGAGTTACCTTGACGGAGTATTCTGTAAAGTCTGGCGGTCATGAGTGTTTCGGCTCTGTTCTTCATTCCTGTCCTGGGTCTGTCGTGTTTTCATCTGGTGCTGGTGGCGAGAGGACGCACCACTAATGAACAGGTGAGATGATGTTTGAGCTGCGGCAGATTCTTCTGAAGCTGAACTGATTCTCTCTTCTCAGGTGACGGGGAAGTTCCAGGGAGGAGTGAACCCTTTCACACGCGGCTGCTGTCAGAACGTTCAGTTTGTGCTCTTCAGTCCCATCACGCCGAGGTCAGAGCACTTTTATTCATCTAAATCGGCATGCTGTTATTATTTCTGTGGAACTCAAAAAGAGAAACTTTACCAACGCATGCAACAGGAGCTCATAGTTATGACATCTCCTGCTTTAAATATGACAGACATGTGGAAGAGGCTTTTTTTTATCCAAAGGTATTTATTTAGTCATAATATTCATGCATTTCCTTGGAAACAATTCTAATAAATTAAAGTAGTGCTGTCAAACGATTAACACAAGTTTTTGTGTATATGTAATGTGGATATATATACACAAGTACACACATGCATGTATATATTTAAGAAAAATTGTATGTTTATATATTAAATATGCCCTCCACTAATATTGGCACACTTGATAAATCTGAGCAGTGGCTGTGAAAATAAATCTGCATTGTTTATCATTTTTGTTTAAAAAACTCACACAATTTTAACCTATCATTGAATTAAAATAATTAAAATGGGGAGAAATAAAGGTTTTCCTCCAATACTTTTTGAACACAATTATTGGCACCCCTAGAATTTTTTCTGATTATTTCTGCAGTATATTTCCATTCATATTCACAATTTTGAGCACTGCAGGGGGATTATGGACAGCTATGTTCCTCATGTGCTCTGAGTTCTGTCCTTGTCAGTGTTTGCATCTAAGTGTCGGTCCTTAAGTGTCCACCCAATTTTGGATCTGTTCCGGTTTGCTTTGTTCAATAAAACCTTTTCCTCTTCAAGACCTGTGCCTAATGTGCTACCTGCTAGAGAGCCAGTGTGACACATATACATTTTTTCTAAAAAACCCAAAAGAGAAATTTTACATCTCTTAATCTTGAATTATGACCAAAAGCTATCAGTATTTAAGCACTTACAAGAGGCTTTTATACAAATTTTCCATTTTTATCAGATTCTTTATTTTCTGGCATCAAACATCAAGGATGGCACAACGAGTTCCTGCTGATAAATAACATGCAGGGTGAGTAAATGATGACAGAATGTTAATTTCTGATGTTAATTTTGCTCTTTAAATATCAGGTACACTGGGAAAATCAGTGACAGATTGCCGCTTCGCATTCAACCTCCGTTCCATCAGCCTGAGTCCCACAAACAGAGCCCTGGGAAGAGTCCATCTCTCCCGCTCAAGGTACTTATGTCCAGAAATACTTCATTAGTGGTGCATAAAGCCTGTGAATAAAAGAATAAGGTTAAACATCAAACCTGACCTGCATTCAACAGCATTCATCTTCAGCTGTGCTTTATATGGATAAAGAAACTGACAATTCAACACACTGAAGCCTGTTTTCAGCGTGATGGTAATATGTGTCCAGGAAATATTGTCAAACAGGTTTTATGGTTTCTTTCTGAAGCAAGTCTGAGTCATTTTATCGTGTCTTTTAATCGATTCAACATGATTTACTGAGTCTGTATGATTCTTTTAGTTTGTTTTTTTGCTAACTGTTTAGTTAAAATAGTTTTATATACATCGGGTTTTGGTGACAAATAAATACTGCTCTGATTGAAAATAAATAAATACATTTGAAGAGATATTGACAGCTTAAATACCTTATACTGTTATAACTTTAGTTAACTGATTTAGGTCATAAGTAGTTTGTTCCTGTGTTATTTTAGTATAATTGAGATTTGTTAGTTTCAATATTTTGCCTTTTTATTTTTAAAGTTTCTGTTTACTTATTTACTTATTTCTGTTAACTTTTTTATATATTTTACTTAATCAGTATTATTTTAATATCATTCAAAAAAAATTCTAAAATATATATTTTATAATCAATGTCATTTTTATTATTTAAAATTTTATATATATATATATTATTTATGTTGCCTAATTTGTTTTATAATTTTACATGATTTCAGTTGTAATCAATTTGTATTTTTTTTTTTTTTAAAAGTAACAAAAATCTTTAGGGTGTGATTATGTCACTATCATGTCTGTGTCATATTTTTTTTTGCTTTTGATGTGTTTGTGTCAGTCTCTAGAAGAAATATATGCTCCAGACAGCAAACACCTGCCCAGTCCACCTCCGCTGCCCCCTAAACCAGATCCAGTCCTGCTGAAGAACCACTTGGCAGCGTTGGAAGGTGGGTGGATGTGTGGCAGAGTCATGTTCCTGGATCGTCTGAAGCACTAAACGTGTTCATGTCTCCTCTGTGTGTCTTATAACAGAGAGTTTGCTCCAGTCCAGAGCTCTAATGCCTTCTGGACACAATTTAAATCCACTTCAGACTCCGGAGTCGCCCACCAGAGTGCTCTACCAAGTTCCCAGAGATCAGGTGAGAAGACCGATTGAGGCTTTGACAAGGCTGCCGTTGTTGAAATGATTTGGCCAGAGGAGAGCTGTCTCCCATGCAGCCTTGCTTTACCCAAGGATTTTATTTTTCTGTCCGCACGAGAGATAGTTTTTCATTTCTTCCCATCATCTCCTCCAGGAACTCAGTGAGGGAACAAAGCACTGTGTGTTGAGTTTCTAGCAGCTTCCTGTTTAAACTACAGAGAGCTTACTAATTACTTAAATTAAACTCAAACAAGACTCTATGATAACTCTCGCTTACAACAAAGCTGAACCACATTTAAAACTCATAATAGAATAAAACTGACCAATCTTGATCAAACAAGACTAATAGAAATCACAAGATTAAATAGAAAGGACTGACATTTAAATCTTTGAATCAAACAAAACAAAAATTTAAATCTGTAAATTGAATGAAACCGACCGACATACAAATCTCATTCTGGGATAAAAACCTACCACCATTTAAATTCTCTTAAAGGAATAGTTCACCCAAAAATGAAAATGAGCCCATATTTTACTCACCCCAAAAGCATCCTAGGTGTGTGTGACTTTCTTCTTTCAGGCAAACACAGTTTGAGTTTTTTATAAATGCATCCTGGCTCTTCCGAGCTTGGTAATGCTGGAGGATAGTGCCCATTATATTGAAGCTCAGTAAATCAGATACATCCACAAGTAGTGCATCGTAAAACTAACTACCCTTAAAGACGCTTTTCCACTGGGTGGTACGACTCGGCACGGTACGGCTCAGTTCAGCTCGGTTTGCGCTTCCACTGCAGTTTAGTACCGCTTTAGAGTGGGCGGGATTATTCACGTGTCGTTATAGTTGCGCCGCCTCTACTGCCGTGACATCATCGTAAACGCGCCACAAACAAACACACAACAATGGAGCATTTTTCATTCCGCTTTGCTCCATCAAGCTCTCGCTGGATTCGCTCCTCTGCTATCAATGAGAGGAACGACTGTACTTCCTAAATATACCACGAAACAGTCATTTTTGGTTAATACAAAAAGGTGCATTTCTTCAAACAAAACAGTTGCTTCTGATCCTTCGCTGGCTGTGCTGGTTTAAATCTAGCGGGTCTCGTGTTGCAAGTTCAGTGACGCAGTGACGATTTTCTCCGGCTAATCAGCGACCAGCAGAGTTTACACGTCAGGTTTTGGTAATGGTACGGCTCGCTTGGAACCTCAACTGAGGTGGTACTAAAAAAAGGACCAGGTACTGTTCAGAGTGGAAAACCCCCCAAAAGTGAGCTGTACTGAACCGTACCGTACCTTACTATGCAGTGGAAAAGCGCCATAAGTGACCTTTTACTAGTGTTCTTTTATTCTCTTAAAAAGAGTGACTCATGACGCAAATTAAAACATCCACCGTGAAATTGAAGATTTTGTCTTTTGTCTCCACAGGCCTTCATGTTGCTCTGTGACTTGCTGATGATTTTCAGTTACCAGTTGGTCTCAGGCGGCCGAGAAGCTCTACAGCCACTGGTCTTTAATCCAGACAGCACTCTGCAGAATGAACTACTCAACTTTGTCCTGGATCATGTATTTATCGACCAGGATGATGAAAACCAGAGCATGGGTGTGTGTGAGATCTGATGCACTTTGACTTTTGTGATCAGAGCTGTCCTGAGACTCAGAAATTGAAATTTGTATTTAAAGAGCATATAGAAAAGACTTTACATCAAAACCTCTTAAACCGACTCTGCCCTAAATTTTTCACTTGATGTTTGGGCCTTTTCTTTCAGAGGGTGATGAAGAGGATGAAGCTAATAAGATTGAGGCTCTTCATAAGAGGAGGAATCTGTTGGCCGCATTCAGCAAACTAATCATATACGACATCGTTGACATGCCTGCTGCTGCTGACATCTTCAAACAATATATGAAGGTATGAAAACCTGATGAATTTAAGCCACGGAGCTCTGTATGGTTAAAATGTTGTTCTAATGACTGGTGTTTGTTTTTCAGTATTACAATGACTATGGAGATATCATTAAAGAAACTTTGAGTAAGACCAGACAGATGGACAAGATCCAGTGTGCAAAGACCCTTATCCTCAGCTTGCAGCAGGTATGAGTTGTGTTTTTTAGGATTAGGATTTCACGGTAATGAATTTTGAATTGTATACAACTTTTCCTCTGTAATGCTTTAAATCGATTTGGACTCTTTTCCTGTCTGCAGCTCTTCAATGAGCTGATCCAAGACCAAGGACCCAACCTGGACCGAACGTCCTCACATGTCAGTGGCATTAAGGAATTGGCCCGTCGCTTTGCACTGACATTTGGGCTGGACCAGATCAAAACCAGAGAGGCCGTGGCTACACTGCACAAGTAAGAACCTTGCCTTGCTTCATCTTTACTACACAGTTTCTATCTAAAAGTTTAGAAGCAATTATTGGCAGAACCAGAACTGACTTGAGTGACATTTGTTGTTGTTTTTTTAACAAAAAATAATGTTCAATGTGAATGTCTCCATGAACTGATTTTATATAACAAACACAGGGATGGGATTGAGTTCGCCTTCAAAGTCCCGAATCCAAAAGGACCAGAGTACCCACCACCGAACCTGGCCTTCCTTGAGGTGCTCTGTGAGTTCTCCTCCAAACTCCTACGACAAGACAAAAAGACTGTGTAAGTGCAGAAAACATTGTTTTATGTGTGTATATTTTGTGCAGCAGTGGTAAAAAATGTGAGCACCCCTATTAAAGGAGTAGCTCATTAAAAAATGAATATCATCTTCAATTAGAACATAAAAAAAAAATCTAAACTGTTTTTGGTTCTAATAATATTTTTATACACGCATACAGTAAATATTTTCAAAATATTTATATTATTTTATTTTATATATAGGAATAACATGTTTCTTAAATATATACAATGTGTTTGTATTTATATATTTATATGTACACATACACGCATTAACTTATGTTGGATGTGATTAATCGTTTGACGACACTAATATATGTACAGTGGGGTACAGAAAGTATTCAGACCCCCTTAAATGTTTTGATCTTTGTTATATTGCAGCCATTTGCTAAAATCATTTAAGTTAATTTTTGTCCTCATTAATGTACACACAGCACCCCATATTGACAGAAACACACAGAATTGTTGACAGTTTTGCAGATTTATTAAAAAAGAAAAACTGAAATATCACATGGTCATAAGTATTCAGACTAGGGATGCTCATTTCGGTTATTTCTCATAACCGACAACCGACGCACGTTAACCGGTTATTAACCGGTTAACTA
>JAUCNO010000002.1:9218332-9242596 GCA_032353835.1 Enteromius viviparus | reverse complement strand
TGCTCACTATCACACATTTAGACTGATTTGTGAACAATGTTTGAGAGAAATGGTAATATTGTGTATCTGGAATGAATAATAGACCTTTAAGTCCATCTCATGAAAAATCGTAGCAGAAACAAAGGTGTTGCGTTTATATTTTTGTTGCGTGTATATTCCGAAGGATTTTATTGAGGGGTTTGTTTGTAAATCATTGGTTTGGTTAATACAACTGTTTTTCCTAGAAGCATGTATTCTGTTAACAGTATTTTCTGATTTATGGAGTGATAAAAGTAGTAATCCAAAATAAAAATAATGTGTTTACAAAATGAAATAAGAATATTAAACCTGACTTCATGCAGTGTTCAATTAACTGGTAAATCCAACGTACTTCTTGTTGATGTGAATCCAACAGCAAATATTTTTCATTGTACTTCGCACTTAGTTTTAGAGGTTATCACTAAATTATGAGTGCTAGTAATATTGATTATAAAACACATCTTGCATGAGTTGTGGATGAGGCTATTAAACGATCTAGGACAGGTTACATTTGGACAGTGATTTCTCCTCTACTTAATGGCATTTCAGTTTTATTTTATTAAAAAGGTTGGGTGTCAATACTGCAGGCAAACACATTTTGTTGACTAGATAATTGTTAACACTAACATGTTTCTTTTCCCATTGAATCTTTACTGCTCTCTTTGCAGGATACTGGCCCACCTGTCTTACCTGTGCAGGTGGAAATTATGTCATCATCCATGTTACTATCATCACACAGGTATGTGTTGATCTGTTGGCAAGTCAATGGCCGGGCTGCCATTGGTGTCAGATACTCTGGGTGTGCTGCTTCAGCCAATAAACCCAGATAAGAAATGTATAAAGTTAAAGAACAAAGATATGTTTGAACTTTCATCGCCATAGAAGGCCGGTATTCAGGGTTGTGTGTCGAATTATAGGCGGCTTGCCTTTCTATTTTTACCGCAGAAGTCCAAAAGCCAAACCAATGAAAGGCCTGTCAGCTGATGATGAAAGAGAGTCTCTTCTGGAATGGAGCAGTTCAGGTGAAATTAAGTCAATATTGTTATCCAGACGAAAATGTTATTGTTCTGCTTTTTCATTGATTAGGAGATTTTAATGAGATATGAGTTACTAAAGTATCAACTTTGCCTCTGATGTTTCTTGGAATTCCTGAAATAAAAATAGACACAAACGAGTCAATAGTTTACATACTGTAAACGTTAAGAGCTGTAAAATTAACGTGGAGCAACTCGGTTTGACTTTGGTATCTATTCTAAGCACTTATACATTGTCTATATTTAATCTCATTGAAATATTAATTGTTTGTGATTTCCTTGCTCTCTTACAGATTGTTTAGACTTGTAAGCATAGCTCTTTACACTTGACATTTTTGTCAATTTTTCAGATAATTTGACCTTTCAGTTTTTCGTTTTGTTTAGTTTTTTTTGCAAATAACTTGACTTTTCTGAATATAATTTTATTGCGGTATAAATTGATTTAATGTTTTTTCAAATAACGTGACCTTTCAGAATGTAACTTTCTTTGCAAATATGTGCATTTTTTACATTTCTTTCTTTTTCTCTCTCTCTGTTTTTGCAAATAACCAATAAAAAATGTAATAAAAAAATTAAATTGGATTTTAGAGGTAATTAGATTTAATGATGAATAATCTATTTGAATTATTTTATTTTATTTTTTACAAACAACTTGATCCTTTTTAATTCTAGAATACTGTTTTTAAAAAAATACTTGACCTTTGTACATTTTATTTTATGTCTTGACATTGTGTTTTTTGTTGCTTTTTTAGTTTGCAAATTTATTTTGAGTTTAACGTTTTTTACAAATGAATTGACTACATCTATTTATTTATTTATTTATTTATTTGCATATGACTCATGCTTTCCTTTTTCTTTTCTTCATTGCAATATTTGGTGTCTTCTAAATCTCTAAAATTCTTGTTCTCAGGAGAAATATCTGAGAAGTAGGAGACGTGCTCTTTATCTCTGTTTATTTCCATTGCTAATATATTAGAGATCTCATTTGTGGTTTCGTTACAGCTTGCATCATGAAGAAAGCTCCTCTGCCTCATTAGAGATATGAACTCAAGTCTTTTTGCTGAAGTTCTGCTGCAGATTGATCCAGTAGTTCAGTGTTGGCGAATCTCCAGGATGCTCAATGCTAACCGGAGTCCTGATGTCCGGTGGACTGCATAACCCATCTTTGAATGATGCAGGGAATTCGAGGGAGCAGCTCCCAAGCGTTTCATTCCTGACAGTGGGTTAGTACAAGACAGACGTGCTGTGGTTGACTAAGTGCTGGTTCACAGGCCCTGCGCAGTCTGCATAAGCCCCGGACTCTCTGTGGTCAGCCTTGATTGTGTTTGCAACCCTTTGTGACTCCAGCAGACATGAACTCATAACATGCCAGCACTTTGTTATGGTACCTGTGAGCTTTGAGCTGCACCAGCTGCTGCTCATGACGACTCCCGCAGGGGTGTGTTGGCCGCTCCAGAGGAGGACTGGTGCTCACCGAGATTTGCTGACATTCCAGATTACTACAGTACACATGGATGGGACTGTTTCTTGCATTTTAATTGGGACTGCTTATTGCATATTCACCATTAATGTATTTCTTGCAAATAATTTTTTTTTTTTTTTGCATTGCATTGCATTTTTAAAATATATTTGCAAAGAAATATCTTTTTCAGTTAGATTTTGTTTTTTATAATAATTTGAACAAAAATCTATTTGATTTCTTTGCATTATTTTCAGGGGTTTTAAACTTTTTTTTTTTTTTCGTTTATTATTTATAAATGTATATTTTTTTAATGCATTTGTTTAAATTTTTTTATACATTTATTTTATTTTATTTATTTTTATTTTTATTAATTAATTTATAAAAAATAACCCAACCTTTCGGGGAAAAAAGAATTGAGAATTGATTCATTCGTTTATTCATTCATTTGAATGAATGATTTATTAATTTATCATTTGCTCATGCAAGCATGAGTTTGTTTTTCTGAAACTAGTACAATATTGGTAATAGTTTTGTCATGTGCAGCAAATTATGAACCTGACTTCTCATCGTCCTTGGTTTCTCAAGCACTGTGCTATTTTGATGCTAACCTCTAGCATTCAGCATGGCCCACCAGCACGTTAAATGCATGGAGCACACTGACTAAGTCTTGACTTACATGTAACAAGGTTGCTCTAATTGGAGGAGGAAGTGCCGTGGATGTTTAGAACCGACGGACCCAGGAATTGATCTGAGCCCGATTCGGATCCGGTTTCGGTCTCCAATTCCTTTCAGGTCCTGAGTTAATCCATCAGCGGCCGCAGGTTGCAGCAATGTAAGCGTAGAGTGCGTGTAGTTGGCAGCACCTGCAGCAGGAGAATCAAAGCGGCCTGAGTTAAGCCACACGCTGGATCCGTGTCACTCTATATCCACATGATATTATGTGGCTCTCAGGAGCCGCAGCAGCTGGTCTGCTGGACACCAGAGGATCATGTTTGGCTGTGACATCCTCTCAGAAATCATGGGGCCGAGGCGAGGCTTCTCAAGGTCACCGATGCTTCTAGAGGTCCGAAACATGACAAGATTGAGGTAGACGGTTTCTAAGTTCATGCATTCTTTTCTTAAGGCCACATTGTCTTAAAGGGATGGTTCACAGAAAAATGTAATTTCTGATAACATTCATTCACATCCAGACCTGTATGAGTTTTACACAAAAGCAACCATCGATCTGGTAGCTGTTGACTTTCATATGATGTAAAAAATCTTATGGATACCAGCAAGTATTTGGTTATCTCCTTTTGTGTTTGTTCAACCAAAAAAGGACAAAGAATCAGCATGAGGATAATTAATTATAAAATTATAATTATAAAACGCCATATTAGTTTGATTTTTGAGCCAATCACAAACTGGCTTTGGGTAAAAGACACCATAGCAACCACCCTTAATACACTTATTCATTTAGCAGACACTTTTATCCAAACCGACTTACCAATGAGTCTAATTTGCTCCAGATAAAAGACACCTTCATTTCACAGCCGCCATTTATAACTCTTATTCACTTGTGACTTACAGATTGGTGTGTTGCTTTGGATAAACGAAACACTAGCAACTGTATAGCAACCACCTAAAAGAGCCTAATAATACCCTGAAAATCACACCGAACACCCTAGCAACTCCCTAGCAACCACCTAGGACGTCCTAGCAGCTATAAAACAATTCCCTGGAAACCGTACAGAACACCCCAGCAAACATCTAGGACAACTGTGTAACAAAGGCTTGGAAAACACATAGAACAACTTAAGAACAACTGCATAGCAACACCCTGGCAACCACATAGAACACTTAAGCAACTGTACAGCAACCATCCAAAAGTAGAGCACCTGATCAATTGTGTACAGCAAGCATCTACAGTTGGAACACTTTAACAACTGTATCACAATGCCCTGGAACATATGTAGATCACCCTAACAACTTCCTAGCAACTGTAGAGCACCCTAGCAACCACATAACATAGGCACTCAGTTTTGCAGTCAAAGAAAGCGTTGTTTTTCTCATGCCTGAGGTCTTGTGAACATCACTCACAGCTCTTCTGGTCAGGCTGTACAGCATTATCTACATGTGTATATAGCGTCGCCGTTATAATGGACTAGTATCAGTGACACATGGTGTAAAGGTGTGGTGAAGCTGAAGCGTTGACCTCCACCCAGCATATAAATCAGCAGACGCATCAAAGCAGATCCTAATAAAGCCGTCAGTCACTCTTTGTGGTGCTTGGCTCACCTACACATGTTCTAGAAGCTATCCGTTACCTTACTGTTATTCTAGCTCTCCTCAACACAATGAATAGCCATTACTAATAATTAAGTCTGCATAATCTAAAAATAGCAGTGCAATTATGAACAGCATGTGTTCTACTGTCAGATAATTTTGGCTGGATAAGAGGTTAATGATTACGGTGTTTGTGTTTTCTGGAAGAAAGGAACGCTTGATTGCTTCATATCTCTCGTATTACCGAAGCTTCTGTTTTTATAGCTGTATTTCAAGGCCACTAGCGGGATCAGATGTCGGTGTGGTTGCTAGGGGGGTTCTTATGTGGTTGTTCAGGTGTTCTGTCTGCTTGCCAAGCTGTTACGTGGTTGATAGAATGTTGAGGTTCACAGCTGTATTTCATCGCTACAAGTGGGATGCGTTGCTATCAGTGTACTAGTGTGTTCTTTGTGGTTGCCAGGGCGTTGCTATGCACTTGTTAGGGTGTTTTATGTGGCTGCAAGAGTGTTGTTTCAACACGGTGTCTGTGTTGTTGCCGGGGCGTTACTTTTCTGACTAAAATGCAAAAGTCAAATCACCATGGTGTTGCTAGTGGTTGCTAAGGCATTCTGTCTTGTTGCCAGGGTGTTGCTATGTGGTTGCTAAAGTGTTCTGTACTGTTGCCAGGGTTATGCAGTTGCTGTATTTTCAATGCCACAAGCAGGACACATCACTATCAGACGTTTCGTACGACACAATCAGTCCTTGAACCCTCATGCGATAACAATCGAAGCCTGTAACATGATGATAATCACAAAACTTCTGCTGTAGATGCTCTATCATGTTGATAATTATCTCTAAATGAGCGAAGCGGAGCTCTGTCTGCATCCCTGGCCTTGACATAGAGTGTTGTTAGAATATAAAAATGTAATTTACATGCCAAGGTCAGAGGAAGTGAAGAATAAAGCTGTTTCCAGGTTGGCTGTGTTCCAGCTCTATTACAGACGGTGTGAAAGATCCTCAGCCGCTATTTAAAGTCCCATCAGATGTGGAACGCTGCCAGGCCTGCAGCTCGGCTTTGAGCTGGAGAAATGGACTCGTAATCCTCTTAGACTTAGGTTTGAGTAAATATTTGGACACACAATTTCACAACCATTCGTTTAAGAACAGACACAACATGTGGAAGCTATATTTTACACTCGATTCTAACATTCTGTGCTGTTTTTACAAATGGTGCTGAACTGTGTAACGTTTGCTGCTGCAATGCTGGGTTTCTGCGGTTGATTTTGTCAGAAGTGAGTGCTTTTAAGTAAGTCGCTAGTTTTAGGTGGTGGATTAGCTGTTGTCATGGTTCTTTGTGGTTGCTAGGGCGTTGATATGCAGTTACTAGGGTGTGCTGTTTGGTTGCCAGGGTGTTAGTATGCAGGGTGTTCTACAGTATCGGGTGTTATTTGTTTTTCCTATGTTTTTCATGTTTAATGATATCAGCTGAGGTGTGTCTTTGTTGAACGGTTACAGTTGGTTACTGCAGTTCATTTGCTGGAGTTCAGGGAATCGTTTTTTGATAGCATATCAAACAGATACTCGTTTCTACGGTAACCGGAGTTTCTAGCATAAGCAGTGACAGGGTTTGATAAACAGGCAGGTTTTTATCATTGTCCCTGAGACTGTTCCTGTGTCGCCTCACTATTATTTAAACGTGCAGTATGTAGTATTGACAGCTAGAGGTTGAAATAGGTAATGTGGTCCAAAATGCAAATATTTCTCCCACCTCTTCTTCTTGGGTCTCGATGCTCACTTTGGTTGCCAAATTGAGGGCACGCAAGATAGTGGTGGCAAGGCATGCGTTGATTTAGCCATGTTTTAATATTCCACAGGTCATAGAGCTTTTTAGATGGATGCTGAACCTTTTAAGATCGGGTAGAAACAGCGATCCCTGACTCGTTCATTTTTTGGCTCCTATTGCTCCAAGAACTGGCAACCCAGGGTGTTAAAATATCAGTCAGTACACATTATAATGGTAAAAATCAACCCACTTAAAAAATAATAATAATACAAAGGAAGACATCCACCGTTCCTTAAGTGAGCCACAGTTGTACAGTTCTCTGTGTTTATCTTCATGCTAGAGCACTTAAAAGCTGCATTCAAGTAAGAAATGTCTTATTATTATAGCTGTAGGCATGATTTAGTCCAGAACAGTGAGTGTTTTTCTGATTTTATTTTATTGGTTTGGTTATATTAACTATAGACACCCTATTAGAGTAATCGAGGCATGTAATGTGACCCCGTCTTGGAATGGTGAACTTGACGTCATTCACCATAAACATGTCATTTCTTTCCTAGCTGTTTACCTTCATAAATATAACCAACAGTTTTTTTATTTTATTAACTCATGTGTTTTTACCATTAACTCGTGTGCATTTGACAGTTTAAGCGCAATAAGACATGAAAGAGTACTTGGTTCATGCCGCTTGATAGCAGCTTTTTATTTCAGATGTTTAGAAAAAGTAATACCAGTTTAAAGTAATATACAGTTATTTCAGCACTATAGACTTTAATCAAAACCAAACAGATGTCTTTTGGCAGAGTATGTGTAAAGACACGGCTCATTTGCATTTAAAGAGACATGCACGAAAACAATCTGTTTCTGCTTTCGCTCAGATCCGGAATTGTTTTAATGATATAATAAATATTGTCTGTGGGGTATTTTGTGCTGGAGATTCACATACTCTGAGTACACCTAAGCTTTATATTACATCTTGTAAAAAGGGGCAAAATAGCTGCCCTTTAATCCAAATTCCTCTTCTAATCTGAATGCATGAAATGCATGAGCTGAAGCTCGTGTGTCTGTCCTCCGGCACCCATGTGAACTTTATCAAGCTTTGAGTGTTTCCATATGTGAGGAAGAGCCCCTCACTCAACAAGTCTGATTGAGATCGTCTTCCCTCACGGCTCTGTGTGTGACTGCTTTCTCTGCTTAAAGAAAAAAAAAATCTTTCTTTGTAATAGCATAAAACACTCATAGCCAAATTTAATAATATCATACCATATTGTATTTTGTTTTATATGACATTGAAATACCTTTAAACCTCTAATATTGAATCAATGCGTTAGTGTAACATTTGATCTTCTCTCGTCACTGTTTGTGTTCCATTTTACATTCATGCAAAAAAGCTTACTTTTCTTTTCTTTTTGTTAGTTAGGGTTGTTTTCCTATCTTAAATTAAGAAACGTGTGTGTGTGTGTGTGTTTTTAGCAAAAATATATACAAATCTATGCTTCATGCATAAAATAAGAAAATATATATATTTTTTTTTCTGAACCCACCGACAGATATTTGTTTATTTTAAAGCATTAACATACATTTTTATATATATATTTAAAACTTTATTTATTTTGCTTCTCAAGTAAGTTTTTTTTAAAACTTCTCTTGCTATTGTTTCACAATAATGCAAAAGAAAACACACACACACATATATTTATATATATATATATTTATGTATTTTATTTAGATTTTTTTTTTGCTTTGTTTTTTAACTATAAATATTTTCACATTCACTCAGATGCAAAATGACGAAAAAACAAGCTACATAAGAAAGCAGGATTATTTTCCTGACCTCACATGGCATAAACCTAAAATTTTGATTTAATGTAAATCATTTTGCTTCTTATTTTAATATATCTTGATTTAACAATGCTTCGACGTTTATGCAGGAAAACAAATGAAAAACACAGAATTATTTAGAAAATTAGTTTTGACTGTGAAAGACCTATTTCAAGTAAATGTGTTGACTGACTGACATCAAGCTCACATCCCAAAGATCCAATACATTTCAGATTTATTTCCACACACAGTATGAAAGCAGCTCAGATCAGAATGGAAAATGTCAGAATATATCATTAAATGCCCTGCACAGGTAAAAATAATTCAAAATGTACTGTTTTCACTGCGTTTTGCTTTTCAGTTATGTCAAGGCAGCTCACTGTAGGTTACAGAGCACTTGTCAAGCAAAAGAGTCAGTGCGTTTATTGAGCGTGCTGGAGGTACGTGTGTGTTTGCACCTGTGCGTCGCACCTGTCCGCCCAGCTCTGGCGTCAGAGCCCACGCTCCATTCAGTCTTGATGGCCCAATCGTCCGTGCCTTTGAAACACACTCTCATCATGTTACTAACACTTGCCGTCTAAAGTGTGTCCACAAACAAAATCTGATGCAGATAGAGATGTGTTTTGGCGCACAGCTGCTGTGAATGTCTGCAGACAGCTGTTCAAACTCCAGGAGAGACGCTTCACGTTCAGATTCATTTTGAAGAGCAACTGTAGACTTTACTCGTGATATTGTAGTTGTAGATGTAATATCACTGCAGTAAGTTTGCTAAGAAAGCAAGCCGTTTCCAGTCTTTCCTTGCTGCACGAATAAAGGTGTTTAAAAGCTTCTTCATAGTGATGCCATAGAAGAAGCGTTCAGTCTCTTACTTAGCTTTTTATAATCTGAAGAACCTTATTTAGCTACAAAGCAGCTTTTGTGAAACAGAAAGATGTTAAATGGAACTATTTAGACAAAAACCTTTCTATGGCATCGTGAAGCACCTTTATTTATACTGCAAGATATTTCAGCTTAAAAGTCAAGAATAAAATAAATAAAATTGGTAAAATTATATTTGATGAGCTGAAGTGATGAAAAACATGATTTTCTGATCATAATGTTTACAGTTAAACAGTAAAACTAAAACTAAGATAATTAAAAAGCATTTTAAATGCTGAAATAAAATATACAGGCTACTAGAAATATATACAGTAGTTAATGTTTTACTTTTGCTTCCAATTTCTCATTTTCGTTTACTGTAGTTTATCTTGACATACTGAAATAACTAAAACTAAAATTAAAAAAATATATTTATATACTTATATATCACTGTTTTATGTTTATAGTGCTGTCAAATAATTAATCGTAATTAATCACATCCAAAATAAATGATTGTTTACTGTGTTTATTATCTTTATATGAATATAGTCACACACATTTTTTATATATTAAATATATTTATGTACAATATAAATTATATGAATCTAAATATATACAGGTAAATAAAAGCTGCATGTGTGTGTATTTATATACAGTATAAATACTATATATACACGGCACACGCACATAACGTAAACAAAACTGTTTATTTTGGATGTGATTATTCGTTTGATTTATTACATTATATATTATATATACACAGTGCTGTCAAACGAATAATCGCGTCCAAATTTGATTATACATAATATGTTTGTAATGTTTATTTATTATGTATATATTTAAACACATACATACAGCATATATTTAAAACGTATTTACATGTAAATTAATTGATATATGTTTATTTTATTTGATATTATATATAAATATATTTAATATATAAACATAGCATATTTTTCTTACCTATATATGCCTGTGTGTGTGTGTGTGTGTGTGTATATATATACTGTATGAACAGGAAACAGCTCAAAATCAGCTGATGGGGTCAGAAAAATATTCTTAATTCAAAGACAAAACAAGATTATTTTTCTGACCCCATTTGTACAATTGATTTGATTTACGAATATTTAGATATCCATACTAGAAAACCAGACATAATAATAGAGGAAGAAAGCCATTTTTTTTTCAGAAAAGGGTCAATCCAGGGGTCAATTATCCACCTCAGTAAGAATCTCAACATATTTTACACTCTATTCTTATTCTGTTCCGTCTTCTGGCTGTTTTGCAGGTGCTGGATTGGTGTCAGTGTCGCTCGCGGGTGAATATCACGCTGAAGGACGGCAGTGGAGCCCTCAATCATTTTTTACACATCACTTTAACAACTGAAGGCACGGCCTTTCACCGCGGCACAGGAGAGGCGGCAGAGAAAAGAGAGAAAGAGAACGAGGTTTCAAAAGAGAAACAGGATCCCTGCGCTTGACAAAGGGAGTTCGCTTAAAGCTATCATTATTCCTAGAGAAAGAAGCCAGTCTCCAAGAGCAGATGAGACTTTGGCGTCGCAGCCTGAGGCCAAACGCACAAAAAAAGACCACAAGAAGGTGTAGAAGGGCCGGATCGGGACACATGTCCCAGCTGGACCGCCTTTGCTCGGCCCTTCTTTGGAGTCTCATCCGATTACAAGCGGCATTGTACTGTACGTGGGCGAGAAGATGAAAGATTCGGGATGGTGATCATTTCAGGAGTTTTGAAGGTAGTTAGAGATGCTTTATGATATTGATGGATCGTTTGGCTATAAAGGTGAAGATAAAGCTTATCGAATGGCCTCTGCTTTAGTCACACTTGTGTCGGTTTGTGTGGCCTGTCTGATGTGGTGAAAAATTATCTTCAACTAATAGCACATGCAGCACGTGCTCTCAGAAGAGTCTCTTATATTTATTAGGGCCGCAAGTATGTGATCAAAAGTACAGTAAAAATATGAAAAAGTATTATGATTTAAGACTGTTTTCTATGTGAATATCTCTTAAACTGATAAAAAGTTGTATGTTGATGTATATATAAATAGCTGGCATAATGTTAACTGCTAAAGATATTGATTTTAATTTGTTCTAAAACTAGATTTATTTTAGTGTTAATTTTAGTGCCAACAATTCATCAGTGCAAGGTAATCTGCTGAAAAAAATGGTCTTAGCAAAATTTAATAATAATCTGAACATTATGAACGTATGTAAATAATTATAAAAAAATAACCATGCATCGTATCTAATAACTGTAATAATAAAAATAGCATGTAAACTGGAGGGAAGCAAAATAAAATGCTACCTGAGCATTGTTTCTGACCATGTCCATCCCTTTATGACCACCATACCCATCCTCTGATGACTACTTCCAACAGGATAATGCACCATGTCACAAAACTCCAATAATTTCAAATTGTTTTTTTTTTTTGAACATGACAATGAGTTCACTGTACTAAAATGATCTCAACCCAACAGAGCATCTTTGGGATGTGGTGAAACGAGAGCTTCGTGCCCTGGATGTGCATCCCACAAATCTCCATCAACTGCAAGATGCTATCCTATCAATATGGGCCAACCTTTCTAAAGAATGCTTTCAGCACCTTGTTGAATCAATGCCACGTAGAATGAAGGCAGTTCTGAAGGTGAAAGGGGGTCAAACCCTGTGTTAGTATGGTGTTCCTAATAATCCTTTAGATGAGTGTATATATATATATATTTTTTTTTACAATGCATTAAACTTTAGCATGTAACTCAACCCACACCATTTGTAATCAAAATACAATTTGATCATATGCATATACAGTATAAAAAATTCAGTATAGTGTTGTTTTTCTGTTTTAAAATCTCCTGTGTATTTTTCTTTCTAACTCATCGATGCACATTTATACGGTTACATGCATTTTATTACGTGCATTGAGCAGTAGTGCCTTTTTTCTGTTGCGACCCCCGATTTGACCTCCAATATCACAGCATTTGCAAACAATTACGACTGGATGCCACATCAGCAGAGGCAGACGAAACGCCGCCAGGTTTGAAAACACATCTAATGAAAAGTGGAATAAAGATCACATGATTTACAATATCACAGACAGTACTGTTTGATTCAAATGTTATTCAAAAGACTTGCAATTATGCATGTAAACACATTTTCATGCAATTCGTTACTGGGTCATCATCACTGTGTACTTTGGTACCTCACCAACACAGCAGATGTTATCGTTGGCGTTCTGCAATAACATTTATTTTATCTAATTGTTTACTGTGTTGAGTTGTGGTGAGCGCAGCTTTTCTCAATCAGGGAAACACCCATCTCGAGCAGTGACGGTCTGATCTTTGTTCCCTGCACCCTTATTCCTGTAATTCCATTATCCTGAGCATTTCATCCAGTCGCTGATCTCTGATTACTCACGTATGTTTGCCACATTGTCATTCATGTGTTTGACATTCATTCAGCATAAAAACACTGATAAGCGTAAAATATAGGCGGTGCACAAAAATAGCTGGCAAAATATGACAACATTTCTATGTCTATTCTAGTTATTTTGATGTATTAAAATCCTGCATTAATAAGCAACAAATGCAGAACTGTTTGTTTGGCATGTCAGCTTTTCATGGCACAACATCATAATCAATTAATCGTTTGACAGCACTATTCAGCATTTATCTTCCAAAACAAGCCTTTGTTTTAGTTAACTAAAATAAGCCTAACATGATGCAACTCTCAAAGTGTTTTTTCCCCATCCTAATCTGGCAGGCTAGCCGTTTGCACATCCAAGTGTCAAAATCACAGTCAATACAAGCAAAAAAAGTGAGTGTTAATGCTACGCTGTGAGGACAGACTTGCAGAGAGAGAAAATAGATCAATGAAGATCCTAAAGCAGGAGCACTGGGCTTACAGCCAATTATGACAAAATTACTTAAATATAACCACACTGGCATATCTAAATGCAGAAGCAGGAGATCGGACTTCACTACAGAACGACGGGATCACAATGTCACAGCCGAAGAACACCGGATACTCACCGCATCTGCTCGCTGTCCTGCAAACATTCATACGCATTTCAAAAGACAAATATGGTGTCTGTTTAGACAGTTTAAGCATTTAATAGTTTCCTAGCATCTTATGACGGAACTGCTTTGATCATCATCCTAAAACAAAACACAGGTTTTATTCGTCACAATGAAACGCTGAGCGTTCCGAAAGCGCTGGCTGATGATGAGAAGAGCATAAAGACATGCCATTTCTGAGGCGCCATTATGAAAACAATCTTAACACAAGGTTAAAAGCGAACAAGCTATATAGGCCCGTCCAAGTTCTGAAGATTCAACTTTATACCCATTCAAAGAAAACATGCCTCATCCTGCCTTTCAGGATTTGAGCGTTGAATTGAAGGGTTTGGCCCTTCACATATTATATGACAGATTTCTTTAGGAAATCATAATGACAACCAGTGCTTTTGCCTTCACAATACACTACATGTAGAGATCTGTGAATAGACCAAACAAGAGAAACACATGGGTTTCCACAAAGTTGAATCCCCTTTTAGTTATTTTTGTATATAATTAGACATGCGGATTTTTTGGTCATATAATATTGTAAGAGAAGTATCTGTATCCCTGTGTGTGTGTGTGTGTGTGTGTGTGTGTGTGTGTGTGTGTGTGTGTGTTTATTCGCAAAAACAATTCAAAAAACTTTTTTTTTAATTGTTTAGTTTTTATTGTGTTAGTTTTATTTTAAGTTAAATAAAAATAAATAAATAAATAAATAAATAAATTGCAGTTTAACTGACATTAATTAAAAGGCAAAATAAATATAAAAAAAAACAAAAAAAACAATATATATATATATATATATATATATGCATGCACACACATTTATCTTCTTTTAGTTATATTTTTTCAGATGCAATTCCTGCAGAATAACTAATATTTTTATGTATATAAAAGTACGAATATTCTTGATGCATAAAAGGGCACAGGAACTGTATGCATAAATGATATAGAGTATTTGTAATTACATGATTATTGCATAATATTTAATTATTTTTAATATAATTCTTACGCAAAAAAAAAATATATATATATATATAATTTTCTTTTAACGGAGCTAATGTTCCTTCATCATTTATTCTGAGAACTGCTTTTTACACATCTACATGTTTTTCTCTTTCAGATGGCTTCTAAACTCCCGTATCTGTGCGTGGATGGGCTTTCAGACTCATGCCAGGATGTTTAGAGAGCTTTGCTTTATAATGCCACTTAGCTTTAATTCAGTTCAGTTTTCCCAATTCAATTTGTTTGTATGGAGCTCTTCACAATGCAAATTTTTCCAACCAGCTTTACAATCAATAGAGGCTTACAAAGTCCCTCAGGGAAGCCAAAGATGACAGTAGCAAGAAAAACTCCCTAAGATGGGACGATGACTAGATAAGAAGGAATCTTTGGGAGGGACGGGGCTCAGCTGGGGAAACCCTCCTCCTCCTCCTCAGCTATTTTATACAAAGCATACACATCTGCTGACTCTTTTATTTGTGCTGCTTTTTTTGGCAATTGTTCAGTGACTTGTTGTAAAGCATGAGCGAAGCATCAATCCATTAAAGGAACAGTTCATCCAAAAGTGAAAATTTACCTTAAGGTTTTCCAAGATGTAGATTAGTTTGTTTCTTCAGTGCTCTGCATTGAATGGGTGCCGTCAGATTAAGAGTCTGATATAAACATCACACAATCCACAGCAATCCAGTTCATCAGTTAACATCTGGAGAAGACAAAAGATCAAACTAATGCAGCATTTTACCTTAAAAGCAACTCTATAATTCATGAGTGTTCTGATCTGAATCAGGAGAGAAATCTGCAGCATTTACAAGCCAAACTAATATGTGTCTGTAGTTTTAGTTAAAACATCTCAATGCTGGTTTAGTTTTAGTTTTTGTCTTTTCCAGATGGACTGGAGTGCTGTGGATTATTGTGATGTTTTTATCAGACTCTCATTCTGACGGCACCCATTCACATCCATTGCTGAGACTCTGATGCAACGCCACATTTCTCCAAATCTGATGAAGAAACAAACACATCCTAGCTAAGGTGGAGTACATCTCAAGCAAATGTTCATTCTTGGGTGATCTATTCTTTTAAATGTGATTCAGTAGATGAACTGTTCTGTAGATATACAGATTCCTCTTTAATTTGATTCTGCACCTGCATGCAGAAAAAATATATAAATGCAAATGAATGAGTTTGAACAGTCATATACCTTTATGACAAATCAGAAACATTTAGTATAAGGCTAGGGTTAGATGATGCTCTCATATTACTCAGAATGATTTCCATTTCGAATGGCAGACGAGTTTTAAAGACTGAACAAACTGCTGTCACTGATCCTTTGATTTAGTAAAGATGGTTTTAATAAAGACTGTATGACGCAGCTTAATCCTGTGGAACAACACACAAACCTCCCTCACAAAACAATGCGGCTCTACCAGATTAATACCATGGTATTTATCACAAGGTACTTCAAATAATATTACTATGGAAACACTGAAAAGCCTTCATGGGCCTTTCCTCTAAGTAGTTTACATTTTAGGGTTTTTATTAATTTTTTTTAGTGCATTTTGGTATATGATACATCCATGTAGTGCATAATTTTCTGTGATATACACAATTCCCATTTTACTTTGTGCATTTATTATTTCGAAAGTTGCTTAGCAGCTTTGCTTTATTTGATATGTTTTTTTGTTGGTGCTGCTGACAAACAGCTTTATTTGTGCAGATGGAAACAGTGATGGATGGATGGATCCAAATTGTGTGAGCATGAGAAAAATGAGGGCGGGGCCCCTCGCGTGACGTCAGCGCGCTCGAACCCCGAGCGTATTTAAACGCGCTCAGAGTGTGAGCGTCAGACGCGTTCGGAGACGCGCGTGTGGAACATGACCGCTGTGTGCTGCTGACATATATCAGACACACACACACACACAATCTGCTGTTCAGTCGCGCTTCACTTTCACCTGATCCGTGCGGATATTAACACACATTCACCTGGATTTCATCACCTGTGCGCCGCGTCTCGGAGGCAGAATGCGGCGCGCTTTGATAGACACGGGAAACTATTACAGTTAGTTCGGATCCGTTTCTGCGTCTTTGGGATCCCGATGTCTTCATCTGAGCCGCTGCTGCTGGATTTCTCTCTCGTTACAGACGCGGCAGCATCACGGTTCCGCGCGTCGCGTTGCGCACGGCGCGTCACTTGGACACTCTGGACACTTCTGCGCACGCTTCACTGGGATCTAACGGATAACATGTTGTGAATGGACCTGGAATCGTGATAGTTTGAGGATAACGCACGGATTTTATCCTTTGGATGTTTCCTGATTTACTGAGAATTTGGCTTTTCTGAAGCTCCGGTCTGTATGGACCCCATTTAAGGTGAATTTATCTCATTCTTTCTGCATATGGACACAAAATAGTTCGAGCTTGTTCATTTTTACGCGTAGACTGTAAAACATAAATGCTGTATATGTGTCTTTTGTGTTCCACAAGCACAGATGGTTTGGAAATGAAAAAGTTGGACATTTGATTTGATTGTTCTTCGGATTTTGATGCACTAAAATATATATGGTCTCTTAAAAAAACATTTGAAGGACCTAAAAAGGTCTGTATAACCAAATCTGAATCCTTCACATAAAACTATAACATACTGAGATCCCTGCTGGAATGAGTTACTGTATGCTTTTCAAAACATAACTTTGTAACTTCTATGAAACTGTGAAAATGCACAGTAAATAATATGGAAAAACCTGTTGTTGTTTACTTGGCATCACTACGAGCAACTCGAGCAAATTTAATAGACTCATTTTAATAGTTCAAATACTTTTTTTTTTAATTCCAGGATTTATGCAGTTTGTATAAAGCAGAAATTATGCATTAATTATAGTAACCAAATTAACTTCTGACTATATGACTTAAAATATCAAAAAGATACTAATTACACATAGAAACAGCAGGTTTTAATGATCAGAAATGTAGAGCTAAAGCGTCATTTACTGCAATAAAGGCTCATAAAAGTCATTGTAAACTTCATGAAACTGGTAGATTTTATTTGCCTTTCTATCAACAGGAGTTTTCGGGATCCAGAATGGGGAAAAACTCTGGCAGAAAAGGCACATTTTTCTGCTCTGTAATACTGACAGAAAATCTGTTCAGCATTAACTGGCCTACAGAGCACATTTCACGCAGGGCCCTCATCAGAATATTTAATTCGGCGCTTCTCATAAGTCACAACACTTCGCTTCCCTCTGGGAAGACTTTCGGTAGCGCCGAGTACAAAACAAACACGGCCTTTGTCAAAATAACACACGAAAAGTCTCCTTTTTTCATTCAGAGCCATGTTGTGTTTGTCACTCATGCATGCTTTTGTGCAGACGCTCATGCTTTTTACCTTTGCAGCTTCCCTCAAAGGAACTGAGTCTAAAATGAAGTTATGGGACATTCTAGCCACGTGTTTGTTGCTCCTGAGCTCCGTTTCATCACGTCCCATCTTCCACAAGCTGCAGCCATCCAAAAGAGCCGTCGTCCGCAGTGAGACGCTCGCTCTGGACCCCATCATCGAAACCACGCACCAAAAACAAGCCTCCATGGAGGAGCAATGTAAGTCCCCGAGCATGCAACTCTCAATGTCTTTAATGCACATCTCAGAGCAGAGTGTTAATTTGCTTTAGTACAATTGCAATGGAGAACTGCTTTCAATTATTTGCATAACTGCTTGTTGAGCAACCCAGACACAGATGCACAACTGTGACAATACACTGGTCAAGAGTACAGTATGTTAACTGAAACACTACCTTCACAAGCTCTGCGTGATCACATGTTTTACATAACAAACCCCCATCTGTTCGACAGCATGAAAAACCTGAAAACGAAAGCGGCGTTCGGCCTTATAACGGAGGACGGGCTTTTAAAGTCACGTTGTTTTCTTATAAACCTACTTGAGATGAACCCTGCACGGATTGTTTACGTTTACCGCTGAGCTTTCCAGCACTAAGTAAGGTGCTGTTGTGAACATCCACAGATACTGACGTGACGGGAAAGGCATGAGCTATATACATTCGCAGCTGTTCCAGATGTTCAATAGCAGCCTCATCCTTTACACAGTAGCCTTCTCGCATCGTGGGAACTTTCTAAATTAGAGCATTAACGAGTCAAACTTGGCATGTGGAAGGGTTCGCGCTGGACTGGCCGAAAATATGCATGAATTTATTGCACTCTGCCAGACCCTTGCATAATGTAAGGCGTGCTGAAACTATAGTGAACAAGAGACGATGGGAGCTGCAAAAAACAAACATGTTGAATCACTCAGTGACTCGCGTCTTGGGGATTCGATCCCTGCATGCATCAGTGTCTCTAGTCCTCTGAATTGCTCCAAAATGTGTTCTTGTAATGGCAGTTTGGCCGTCCAGAGAGCAGTCGCTAAAAGCAGTGAAGAACATGCAGTGCATTTGCAGACTTTCAGTCAGATGTCTAATCCGATGCAAATGAAAAGGAGGCTTTGAGTGCATGATTGAGATGCATCTTTCTAAATGTTACTCTGATAGAAAACGACTGAAACATTATGTTTTGACATACTAAACAGATTGTACATTTACCAAAACACTGATATGCATCCAATTAAATGAGGCGTCTGTCTGAACTATATGGAAGCTTATTTCTTTCATGGGATAAAAAGAGTAACAAAAAAGGTAAAAAGTGTGGACTTTGGTTGTTGTTGTGAGATATTAACTTGCCATTCTGAGTTTACATCCTGTTGACAAGTTGACATTCTGTTTTTGGTTTCTGCCGTGCAATAAAAGAAAGTTAATTGCACTTTAACTGCATTTATCTCATAATTCCTACTTTTTCTACCCAGTTCCAAGTTTATAGCCCAGTTATAGTTTAAACTTGACTTTTCTTCTTAACAATGTGAGTTTATGTCAATTGCAAGGTACCATTCTCACAATTCTGAGTTTATCTCTTGCAATTCTGTATATCTACAGTAAACTCAGAATTATGAGATATAACTTCAGAATTTTGAGATATAAAGTCAGAATTGTGAAATATAGTAACAGAATTGTGAGATATAACACCAGAATTTTTAAAGAAAAATTTAGAATTATGAGATATAAAGTCAGAATTGTGAATTATAACAGAATTGTGAGATATAATATCAGAATTTTAAGATTTAAATTGTAAGATATAGTCACAATTATGAGATAAGTCAGACTTGTGAGATAATAACATCAGAATTTTGAAAGATAAAATTAGAATTATGAGATATAGAGTCAGAGTTGTGAATTATAACAATTGTGAGATATAACATCAGAATTATGAGATATAAATTGTAAGATATAAAGTCAGAATTATGAGATAAAATTCAGACTTGTGAGATATAACATCAGAATTTTGAGATATAGCAGAATTATGAAATATAAACTCCAAATTGTGAGATTTAAAGTCAAAATCATGAGATATAAAGAAAGAATATGAGGTATAACATCAGAATTATGAGATATAAATTGTGAGATATAAAGTCAGAATTATGAGATATAAAGTCAGAATTATGAGATATAAAGTCAGAATTGTGAGATAAAAGTCAGAATTGTGAGACAAAGTTAAAGTTGCGCTTTTTGAAGCCAGAATATAAAAGTTAATAACAAATTTGGATAGAATTAAATTGAGCATCTGGAGTTTGTGCGTTTAAATAGGTTAAATGTGAATATGCCTGTTTATTCATTGTTCAGTCATCCCATGATGCACAAAATTGTTTTCTATGTAGGCAGCACAGAGATTTGAGACACTGCCAGCATTTGTCAGATTCATCTGATACCATCGTAGATCATGTAACCAACCGGGTTACACAAATGACACCAGCGTAAAGGTTACTGGAGCCTGGCAGTGCTCATCACGCTTGAAGCTCGGACAAACATCTCAAGCAAGACTAAATTCCCTGAAGATCCGAATCATCTCAGTCCCCCAGAGAATACCTCACTTTACCTGCCATATGGTGCATGTGTAACACGAAACAGGTGTCCGTGCTTGGTAGATGTACTGATATTTGCATGAAATTGCAGGCATGAAAATAACTGAAACTGTTTTGAAGATGTTAAATTAAGATGTTTTTGTTGAAATCAAAGAGCTGTCTGACCCTCTATAGACAGCAACACAACTGAAATGATCCAGAAACTTAGTAAAACAGTCCATGTGACATCAGTGGATCAACTTCAGCTTTGCGATGCTACCAGATTACTTTTTTGCACAAATAAAACAAAAAAACAACATTTAACTCTGCAATTCTTCTCCCCTGAGTTACTTCTTCCACCATTTTAGAGAGCATTACAGGGCATGCGTACGCTTTCCTCTAGACGTAAACACCCGCAGATTACGTACATACACGTGCTTTTCCCCGAACTTACACATAAGTCATTACGTCAAATACGTATTGTGATGCTCTCTAAAATGGCGGAAGACGTAAGCCATGGAAGAAGAATGGTAATTAAATGATGTTATTTTAGGTTTCTTTGCACAAAAGCAGTATTCTTGATCCACTGATGTCACATGGTCTCTTTTACTATGTTTCTGGATCTGGGATCATTTCAGTTGTGTTGCTGTCTATGGAGGGACAGATGGCTCTCTGACATCATCAAAAATATCTTCATTTGTGTTCTGAAGATAAACACAGATCTTATGGGTTTGGACCTACATGAGGGTGAGGAATTAATGACAGAATTTTCATTTTGTGGTTTATAATTGGCATTTAAGGAACCCAGTCCTAATTTGACGAGTACACAGCGATTCATTACATATAATTTCCATGTTCTCGCTCATTAAACTGCATTTCTCAAAGCTGCTTGCCTTTTCAATAAACTGAACAGCCCACAATATCTGCTTCTCTTACAACTGAAGTCTGCCTAATATAAGACGCTTACATCATCTGCGTAACCCTAAAATGCAAATCAGCTAAAAATGTGCTCACTCTCAGGTTGTCCAAGATATAGACGAGATTAGGAGAAATGTAGCATTGCATCAGTTGCTCACTAAAGTGAATGGGTGCCGTCAGAATGAGAGTTAACATCTGGAGAAGACAAAAGATTAAAAAAATTAATCCAGCAGTAAGACATTTGAATGCAAATATACCTTCATAATTCATAATAACCACCGGTGACCTGAATCAGGAGAGAAACCTGCACAGATCAAGCAGTGTTTACAAAACCAAAACAGCTCTAAACTAATACATGGCTGGATTTTGATTTGAGAGACACTTTTTTTAGACTCATTTTCGAGTTAAAAACATCTCAATAATGGTTTAGTTTCAGCTTTTGTCTTTTCCAGATGGATAGGGACTATTGTGATGTTTTTTTATCAGCTGTTTGGACTCATTCTGACGGCACCCATTCACATCTGTTAAAAAAAGGATATGATGCTATATTTCTCCAAATCGGATAAAGAAACAAACTCATCTACATCTGGGACGCCCTGAGAGTGTGTAAATGTTCAGCTCTTACAAGCGGGACTAAATGAAACATTTCCAAAAGTACTATAAACTTCTTTCAAGTTAAATCAGGTTTAATGAGGTAAAAATGACCGAGCATGTCTATGCCACGATCATTGCAAGGCTTTTCCGAGAACTGTTCGAGTCGAATGGAGAGTGAACTTCGAGTTCTGACTGTAATGAAATCATGATGCATTACACGCAGATCAAACGTGCGCTTGCTTTTGTTTAAGATGAGGGCGGCGTGCATGTTTCGAGTTTGTGGTTGAGCAGATGTATTTCTGTTGTACCTCAATGTCATGATCTATAAGATTTTCCATCGCAGTCCTGACATGAGAAGAGTCGGTCCGGTGCGGGTGAGATCCCGTGAGTCATGGGCTGTTATTTGGGATGGTCGATAGTGACAAATATACAACGCCGTATATACATTGAAATCCAAACGTCTGAGAACATGCTGAGGATCTGCAGAACACAATCTCGTTTCAACCTCAGTCTTGGTCACTAATTAAATATTAATACTGAAATACTATTAATATAGTATTAAAGTATTTATTAATATTTTAAATTTGTCATTTTCAATTTTCTTTTCAAAGTTTATAATTTTGTTAATTTTTGTTGGGTTTATTTATTTATATCTATAATGTTTTTCTTATTTCAGTTTTTATTCTTTTTATGTCTATGTATATTTTAGGCTTTATTAGATCTTTTTAAATATGTCTATTTATTTATTTCAGTTTTAGCAATTTGGATCTGTCATTTTTATGATTTTTTAAATTATTTAAAATATATTTATTTTTTTTATTTTGTGTTTTTTAATTTTTCTGTTTAGTTTTTTTTTATTTTTCTGTCTGTTTAGTTTTTATTATAATTTATTTAAATTTTAGACATTTGATTCTGTAATTTTTATTATTATTACTAAAAAAATGAATATATATGTTTTATTTATACATATAGATTAATTTTTTTCTAATGCCTATTTAGTTTCATTTTACTTAAAGTAATTTATATTCTGTTTTTGTCATTTCTATTTTTTTTTTAATACATTTTTTGTAGGGTTTTTATAACCATTTTAGTTTTTGCAATTTTTCCAATGTTGTTGAATTTTTTTTTTCCTTTTCATTTTTATTAGTTTATGTCTATGTACTAGTATTTATTATTTTCAGTTTTAGGTTCAGTAATTTTGTCGTTTTTGTCATTTTTAATGTTAATGTTTTTAATTTTTATTGTTTCTTTAAATCAGTTGCTATTGGTTGTTTTTTAAGTTGTTGTCAATTTAGTACCAACTTTAATAAAATAATTTAAAAAAATCAATTAATATTTTGTTAGTTTTTCCTTAAGCAAAAATATCTACCAATGGAGGGAAGAAAAATCATGTATGAATAAAATGATGTTTCATCCAACAAAATTTTTTATATTTTTCTAAACAAGACTTAATATCTTAAATTATTTTACTTGTCAAGTAACTGCATCTTGATCAAAGAATGTTTAGATGAAGTCAGAACTGATTTTTTGCAGAGTAAACTCACAGCTGATGTGTTTTGTTTTATCTCTTGAAGATGACGTGAACGGCCTTTATCCGGAGCAGTTCGAGAGCGTGATGGACTTCATCGAAGCCACCATCGGTCGACTGCGCAGATCCTCAGACTTCGATGTAGATCCGCAAACCAAGCGGGACAGAGGTCGCCAGAAAGGAGCAACAAACAACGAGAGGAGAAGTCGAGGACAAGGAGAGCGCAAGAGGAGTCGAGGACGAGGCCGTAAGGACAGCCGAGACGACAGGGTCAAAGGTCAAGGGCGTGGGTGTCTGCTGAAGGAGATCCACCTCAACGTCACAGACCTGGGCTTGGGTTACAGGACCAAAGAGGAGCTGCTCTTCCGCTACTGCAGCGGCCCGTGTTTCGACGCTGAGACCAACTACGACAAGATCCTCAACAACCTCACCCACAACAAGAAGCTGGACAAAGAGACGCCGTCTCGGACTTGCTGCCGGCCCATCGCCTTCGACGACGACATCTCGTTTCTGGACGACAGCTTGGAATACCACACTCTGAAGAAGCATTCGGCTAAAACGTGTGCTTGCGTTTGACGGACGAAACACGCGCATGACATGATTCGCTTTAGTATCTTTGTCTTGTTTTCTACGACAAATATCCAGACATTCTTGAATCAAAATGCATTTACTACACAAGTCAAATGATTCATGATATTAAGTCTTGTTTATACTGTGTATTTTTTTAAGGTGTTTTACACTTCATTTGCATTGTGTTTTAGAGTAAACAGAAATCTCCATAAAATGTATGGATAATGATGTGTGTAATGAGCTGCCAGTACTTTTTTTGTTATTTTATGGATTTATATTTTATAGTGATTTATAGTGACTATATATTTTTTAGTTCACATAAAAAAACTATATATATATATATATATATTTTTTTTTTTTCCTTAAAACAAGCAAAATTATGCCATATTTATATTTTATAGTGAATATAAATTTTATATATTAAGTCTTTATT
>JAUCNO010000002.1:9196087-9218232 GCA_032353835.1 Enteromius viviparus | reverse complement strand
ATACTAGCAACTCTACATTCATCTTGGGCATCTTGGTTTACTTTCCTCTTTCTTGCAGTGATCTTGAGCGCCACCAAAGCGCGTTTTACTGTAACTTCAGCAGCTCCGGTCACGTGAACAAAAGCACTAATCTTACTGGTCGGCCAGTTTTTAACGCCAAATTAAAAAACGAGTCTGAGGCGTTTTTTAAAAAATTACACTTTTACTCCTGGCGTTTTGCACGCAGTGTGTACACTCACGTTGGCGCCCTTTGTTTAGTCACAGCACGTTAAACGTCGGTGATATTTGAACGCAATATTCATCCTGGTTTGAACAGGCCTTAAGACCTGAAGCCAGAATCCAGGCGGCTGCGCAGGACAGTCTGCTTTTGAGCCCAAACCGGTGTAATCACCTGAGTAAACTGATCCAGACTGATCAAGCTCAGCATGAAAACACTGGCGAACATGGTGAGGAGCATAATGAAGGTTAAAATCTTGCACATGATGGGTCCAAAAGGCCAGTGTTTATGAAAAGCACTCTTGCTCACATACTAAAGAACTGAAAGGGAGCACAAGAGATCAGCAGTCACTAGATTGAGAAACCTTACTGATTTAACATTATAACAGTCCTCTTCATCTTCAATCCAGCAATGTACAACACACATGCATTTCCAGGAACACAGAGGATCAAGGTCAGGGAGTAGAAGACCAGAGAAGCCACTCTCATGATTTTCCTAAATGTAATAATAATCCTCCATTGCTGTGATTGTGCCCAAGTGGCAAGTTTATCCAGCTAATATCACATATTGTCAATGTAACATCATTAATAATATTTAAAATGTTTTGGCTGATAAGATACTTTGGTAACACTTTCTATGAAGCCTATATTTATAGTGCATTGTAAGGGTATTTTTAAGGCATCATAG
Source organism: Enteromius viviparus (assembly GCA_032353835.1). Taxonomy (NCBI): domain Eukaryota; kingdom Metazoa; phylum Chordata; class Actinopteri; order Cypriniformes; family Cyprinidae; genus Enteromius; species Enteromius viviparus. Next base: position 9,217,328 of record JAUCNO010000002.1, on the reverse strand, counting down.
TGAATACATAATGCATTATAAATAACTTAATAATATGTTGTATCATCTCATTTATATTCAGTTTTAATGTGTTATAATATTTACTTATTTGTGGTTTCAGCTTTTATCATTTATCATTTATAACACACAATGAATATGATTCATCCACTTAGGTTTCAATGGATTAGTCTATATTTAGTTATCATGCATTATAAGTCTTATTTCTTGCCATTTTACGTTACCGCTTATATGTAATGACAGCAACAATACAATTTTTTTTCAAACAACCATAAGATCAGATATCAGATCACATGAATTTGTAATACGAAACATGTGCTTTGAACATTATTTTAATCAGGTTGATTATTTTTATGGCACCTTCTGTTGATACGAAACTCTGCAACTACATGTCAACTAGCCTTCATTAGAGTATTACTAGTGTGTCTCCTAAATATATGCTTACACTTTACTTACACTTTATTTTGATGTTTCCTCAACAGACATACTGAATATAGGATACTTTACAAGTGTAACCTGTTCTGCAGGTTTAGTTTCATTTTCCCATGCCTTCCTGTTTTTGTTTTGTTTCTCTTGTTTGACCTTATTTGGTGTTTCCTGTGTTTATGTGATTTTTGGTTAATTTACTTCCAGCTGTCTTTCCCAGGTGTCTTGAGTGCCCCTCGTTATGTTTGATACTTAATGTGTCGTTATGTGTTACATTGTGTGTTAATGTTACATGTGAACTGTTTCTCCTTGCGTGTTGCTTTATTAAACGACAGTTATGTTACTCAATATTAGCGTCACAAGAGCCACTCAAATAACACTCAGCACCGAACCACTCACAAGACACTGCAAGGTACTGTGCAGATCTTAAATAAACAAAGCCAAGATATGACATATTCCATTTTAAATGAGTTCATTGTGTGTCGTAAACAATCACACCCTTAAAAGTTATAATCCCAGGTTTAAAATATTATAATTGTTTTTATGATTATTCATGATATATTATTACACATTATAAGCTTTCTTATAATGCATTGTGCATTCATTATAATGACTTAAGAATACCCTTATAATTTATTATAAATACAGGCTTCATAGAAACTTTTATAAATGAATATACAATCTATTATCAGAAAAGCTGAATAGTTATTATTATGAATATGCAACCAAATAAAGAGCAAGCAGAGTAAAGACTCACGCTGTGATTATTCAATTCCCTATCATCCTGGCAAATTATTTCTTCAAGACTTTATCACGTCATTAGGGTTCAAAACCTTCCTTTTTCACAAGAGAATTCATAAACTGAAAAAAACACTGATGTTTAACTAAAAACAGTAACGAGAAACACATCCATGTCCATCTAATTAAACAGTGGCAGGTGATGCACAATAAATTCTGCGTCAGCAGGTAAGAGATGCTGACCTCTGGTGGTGAGTTGTACTAAGCGCAATAGTAAGATTAGTACAACTTTCAAGGCTGATCAGAAATAGTTTGGGTCGTTTTTATGCTTTTAGGAAGTTGGAACATGCTGTGGTGTGACTTAAAACTATTTTGAACAGCATTATTTTAAGACCATGTGCATAGCTAATGTTGCTAAAATTGAATATCTACACTGCAGTACCGTTAGAGATGGAAAAATAGTGATTAAAATATAAGATTTAAAATAAATTACCATTTGCAGGACCTGTTCTAATGCACTTCCCGTTCCATGTTCACTAAAATTGTAAAAAATCTTTTAGCTAATCCTGATGTTGACGTGAAAATTACATAATTATCCTACTCACCTTATTCGGCGGTCTCGATCTGACACGTCCTGAATCATAGAGCTCGATTTTTAAACGGTAGAGCATGTAAAGATTCATAATGAAGTTAATTAATGAACGAAAGAACCGGTTCATCCTACTCTTCCTGGGTTTTCTAGTAATTTTATGAGTCTGTCAGTTTTAGCTTTGTAACGCAGCTGCGCGCGGACTCTGAGGAATGGCGCGAATTTCTGAGGTGAAGTAACGTTAGCTATTTATGCTTTTTTAGAATTAAATTAAATTAAATTAGTGAATTAATTATAATCATAACAGATTCATTTCACGAGCAGTTAACATACAGTTAACTGGAAGGAAAACTAAATGATGAGATTAGCAAAGAAGCAATATATACAGGCTAACGAGAAAGTTTAAATCTATTCTGCTTATCCTTAACTATTAACATTAACTTTTTGGTGTTTGAAGTGAAAACATCCATTTCAAGAGCCATGACTGTATGTTAAAAAAGAAATGTCAATATTTTTACAAATTAAATAGACCAAAAAGGTCATTAGTACACCAATACAAAACTAATATGAAATTAATTCATTAATTTATGATGTGGGTTTAAGTTATTTTATTCTGATAAGATACAGCATGGAGGGATACAAGAGACATAGCATACTAAATAAGCTAAATTAAAAGGCAAATTTAATTTTAAAGACCATAAGACAGTAGGCTAATTATAATTTCAAACATAATATATGCATAATAATAAAGAGCATTAAAACCTGAATTGATGTTGCACGCACAAGACATTAGTATTTTAATATAATTAGTATACTGTAGATTTTGCATTTATGACACGGAAGACATCAAGATAAGTGTCAGTAGACCACATCCTACTAGTGGACACACCATTTACTTCCTCAAAATTTGAATTTACAGCATACAAAAAACTCTATTCCTTCTTTGTTGTATCTCAGTTTGATTGCAGATGTTTGACAACTAATTATTTTAGAAATTTAGAACTTTTTGTAGAAAAAATAACTTTCTAAATGAGAGTTTCATAACTTCCTGAAGAAAGAGAAAATGAGTTCAGTGAATAAGTTAGACACTGAATAAGTTAGTTATCAAACTACAGTGAACCCAAAAAATATTTGTACATGTAGATAAGAAAATATCAAAACAAGTGGAAAGAATCTTGATTGAAAAGGCATACATCTTGCATAGAAAAATTAATGTGTAAATGAGTTGAGATCTTCAGTCAGTGCATTTGTTGTTCCTGCGCAGGTCGTGACGCTGGTGTTCCCTCCTCAGAGAAAGCTCTTTCAAAAATGCGTCTTAGAGACAGTTTAATATTGCTCTTAAAATCCTGCCCTATGAAGACATAAAGAACAGGGTTCAGGCAGCTGTTGAAATATGCCAAAGACACGGCCAATGGATCCACTGCCAAAGCTGCCACACAACTTGATTCCTCTCTATATAGTTTTATTAAACGCACTGTGTGATACGGCAGCCAGCAGAGAAAAAACGCCACGATTACGGCCATCATGATACGAAACGCTCGTCCAGAGTGAAAATGACTCCTGCCTAACTTGTGTGCAATGAATCCATAGCATGTTGTGATGCATATGAGAGGAACCAAAAAACCAAACACAAATCTGATGATGCTTAGCCTTTGATACAATTTTAAATTGTCGTCATGTTGTAAGAGCTGACAGTATGTATTACTTTCTCTGTAAGTGTCTGTCAACATCATAAAAGGCAGACTAAGACCCGAAGCCAGAATCCAGACGGCTGCGCAGGACAGTCGAGCGATGAACAGGCTGCGATGATTTTGAGCCCAAACCGGTGTGATCACCTGAGTAAACCGATCCAGACTGATCAAGCTCAGCGTGAAAACACTGGCAAACATGGTGATGTACATAATGAAGTGAAGAATCTTGCACATGTTGGATCCAAACACACAGCAATCAAGACGTGCCAAATAGTAAAGAGTGGAAAGGCAGCACAAGAGGTCGGCACACGATAGATTGAGAAACCCTACTGTATTAACAGTCCTCTTCATCTTCAATCCAGCAACATACAAGACAAATGCATTTCCAGGAACACCAAGGATCAAGGTCAGGGAGTAGAAGACCAGAGAAATCCTTATCATGGAATTATTTGCTGTTTTGTTAGAATAACACTGAAGATCATCTCCACTTCCCGTCTGGTTCATTTTCTCCTATTGAAGTATCCTGCTAATATCACATATTGTCAATGCAATGTTATAAATCATACTCAAAATGATGCGTCAGATGTGATATTTATAAATATACGATTAATGCATTACTATTGTAGGCATGCTTAAATTGTGATACAAATATGCAACCAATTAAATGCTACTTTTAGTGAAATTAAAAAGAATAATAAAATAACTATATACATAATCATAACTCACGTCTGTCTGATGATTCACAGTTATTCAGTTTACGGTAGAATGTTCTTGTGCAGAATGTTTTTTTTTCTCTCATGTATAATACTTCATGCTAGAGGTTTCATCAACACTGAGTTAAGTTGGGAAACATCATGGTCAACTCTACCTGAAGATGGTTAAGTCTTCATGTTGCGTAAGACTCTCAGGTTTAATTCACACGAAGAAAACAACATGTATAGCTTGAATGCAATGTAAATTGATAAAAAAAAGTGCATTAGATGTAAGAAATATAAATTCAATATGTAAACAAAAGCAGAAAAGTAGACAAAAGTGCTTTTCACAACAATTTGCTGCAAAGAAGTGAAATTAGCCATTCATTCTGTGGTTATATTTTGGATTATGAAAGCGGTTTCATTTTGAATTTCAAAATTCATTATCTTCATCTATGTTGGCAGTTTGAATTTGAATGGTTTTTAACAATGCGAGTCAGTGGGAGATTTTCTAACAATGTTATTTTTAAATTCTTTCATCCAAACCTGTGCTGCTGTTCTCAAAGTTAGCTGTGAACACCTTATGTTGTTATTGTGGGCACTCGTGGTAGGCTAGAACAATGGATCAGGCCTATTTGTCACAATTTTAAACAGTGATTATAATCAAGTCCTCTCAAACTATTTATGCATAGTTTTAATTGTGGCAAGCAGGCATATCCTGTGGTTTGACATGCTAAAACCCATAACCAACACCTGTTTAGCCCATTATGTATTTATGAGCTCACATAATTCAAAAACTGTGGGTGGTGCTTTTACACTGCAGGGTCATTTAAATTAACTAGAGACGGCGCAATTGTGATATAAATGAACTTAAAAGAAATGGTGACCAGTTGCAGGTTGATTAGCTAAACACACACGGTGATTCAACTAAACTATCACAGGATTACTGCTGAGAAAGGGAGGAACACCCTCTTACATGCGAGTAAAAAGAGGAACATGTTTGAAGCGGAAAATACTGAGATAATGGTTTTCTTAAAAAAAATAATAAAGTCAACAAAAATGCATTCTTAAATCTAAACTCTAAGCTTCTCTTAAAGTCTTGTGTCGAATATAGTGATGCAAACTACTGACCGTTCTTGTCGAGTGGGGGGAATGTCCAGTTTCATGAAAAATGTAGTTAGTCAATGTAAGATAGTTTTCATGAGCTTTTTTGCATTTGCTGATGTAATGTAAACACTGTTAAAATCTGTCACATGCACGCTTTTACCTCTTTAGCTTGGCTGAACATGAGCGTGCACAACTCTGCCAGGAATGAGGCGAGGAATGGGCGTAAACTACGTCAGTGCAGGGTAAAGTTAGTTCAGTTACAAGTCTGCGGCTATTATATCAGTATGCTTCTTATCTTTTCTGCTCTGTTTTCCATCTTATTGTTATATAAACAACATTTTACTTGATTGTAACTTATATGACTGCTCAGACCACTGACTCGTGAGATAATGCGCTTAACATAGAACTAAGAATCCATCCAGTGCTTTTTTAATCTATGATCTCTGCTTCATTTGAGCGTATTATCTCAGTTTGATCAGTCATTTCCCTCTAATCACCACATCATGAGAAATTACTTCAACCTGACAACATTTATCACCAGATGCCCATTTTCCCAAGAATACATTAAACAAGTCTCAGTTGATACAACACCGTAATCCTGATAGAATAGGAATTAAGAAATGAATCCGAGTCATCTCTTGTTTAATATGTATTTACCAGGGCATACAAGCTCAAATCCAGCTTCACTCGATTGTAGAGACCATGCTAATACAACATACATTAAAGTAAAAGTAGGCTTTTAGTGAAGAAACGAGTCAATCTGTCATTTTCACCAAAATACCAAGTGCTTTTAAACACACTTAATTAACATAAAATATTATTTGAGTTTAAAAATAGCCTAGTTTTATTACGTGAGAAGAGAGTGTGAAGTGATGGCTACATGAGAGACATTTGAAAGGCTAGAAGATAAAATATTTGACTGAAACAATGATCGGTTTGGCCTTGTTAAATATTTGGCCAAAGAAAGACACCACAGATTATTCCAAATCAAACATTACATAAAGCGCAAATGTAATAAACCCAAATAAAAAGTCATTTTAAATGTTTAATAATCGTAAAATAACAGTAATGTGGAAAACAATATTATAGCAAAAATATAAAATGATTGAAGACATTGTCATAAAGGGTTAAATATTAATATCTAGACACAGTCACAGTATAGTAGCTATTCTTAGCAATATGTAGTATATTGTATTAAAGACAACATTCATGAAGAGCGTTCAGCCTGTAGGCCACATCCCATCAAAAGACACACCATTAACTTCCTTAAAACTTGCAGCATCTGCCTAAAAATAGCATTAGTATTACAGCTTTCGGTACACAAGAAATTGCTTTGTCATCAACAAGTTCACAAAAACCCTCTTAATTCAAATAAAAACCAGGAAAAATGTAACAGAAACTGAGCATTGCTTAATGATTAGGAATTACTTATTGTGACATCAAACAATATATCTCTGTTTTATTGCAAAAGTTTAAGAACAGATCATTTTAGATGCACTTAACTAACAGACGAAGAAGAAACTAGAATGGACACTTCCTATTTTAAAGTGCTAAAGCAAGCTATTTTGCATATCTTAAGTTTCAGTTTTTATATGAAATATTTTTGTCAAGACGCTTCACAGGTGTACTGGTTCTAGATTATAATGCAAAAATGAGCTGAACTCTTCATTGAAGTGAGTGCATTTGCTGAGACTGTGTGGAACGTGACGCTTGTGTCCCCTCCTCAGAGAAAGCTCTTTCAAAAACACGTCTTAGAGAAAGTTTAACCTTATGTTTGAAATCCTGCCCCATAAAGACATACAGAACGGGGTTCAGACAGCTGTTGACATACGCCAAAGAGATGGCCAACGGATCCACTGCTCGAGCCACAGAGGAACTGGATTTCTCTCCATACAATACTATCAAATCTACTGTGTGATACGGCAGCCAGCAGAGAAAAAAGGCCACGATGACAGCCATCATGATACGAAACGCTCTTCCAGAGTGAAAATGACTCCTGCCTAACTTGCGTGCGATGAATCCGTAGCATGCTGTGATGCATATGAGAGGAACCAAAAAACCAAACACAAATCTGATGACACTCAACCTTCCAGCTGTTGCACGGCTGGAATTGTCGTCTTCATCAGCATGAAAAGTGCAAATCGTGACGTTAAATTCATTATCAATGAAAGTATGTCTTAATAACATAAAGGGCAAACTGAGCGCCAAAGCCAAGACCCAGGCTGCTGCACAGGACAGTCTCGCCAGTAGCAAGGTACGATGATTTTGAGCCCAAACTGGCGTAACCACCTGAGCGAACCGATCCAGACTGATCAAGTTCAGCGTGAAAACGCTGGCAAACATGTTGATGACTATAACAGAGGGGAGAATCTTGCACATGACAGATCCGTATGGCCAGTGATGCTCAAGGAGGATCTCCGCCACGCTGAACGGTATAGAAAGGCAGCACAAAAGATCAGCAGTTGCAAGATTGAGAAACCATATTGTATTAACAGTCCTCTTCATCTTCATTCCAGCGATGTACATAACAAACATGTTTCCAGGAACCCCGAGGAGAAACGTCAGGAAGTAGATGACCAGAGAAAGCGTCGTCATACACTCTTTAGTATCTGGAGACCCAGGGTCTGTCTCACTTTCATTAAAAGCCCATGAAAAATCATATGAGGAATCATTGAAGTAATCGTCTGAAGCCGTCTGGTTCATTTTGCTTGATTTACTGCTGTCCAAATCAGTTTATACTGTAAATATATCACATATTATCAGTGTCATTTATTTCACTTTACAGATGCTTTCACCCATTTTATGAAGAAAATGAGCAATAAAATAAAACAATATTAAACTATACATTTTATATTGATTTAAATATTTAAATATATATCTATAACGCATTGCAGTCCACTTAAATGGTTTAAGTCACATTTGAGGTTTACAGATGGGATATAAATGTCTTATACTCACCTCACCCGCTGCTCTGTACTAACTGGCGATACTTACCCCGCTTGCCACTTAAAGGCGGAACCACAGGAAATGGGAGGAGGTTCTACTGATTTCTTGAAACCACTACAAAGAACTCTTAGGGTGACTGCATGAACAAATTTCCTTTTAAACAAAATATCATTTTCAGTATTAAGGGTTAGGGTCAGTGCTGTTCTTGTAGCACAGTTCTGAGAACACTTTTGCTCATGCAATCTCTTACATTCAGTGAGACCACAACTACAACCGGAAAAGCACAAATTATTCACAACTTGGTACAAGTGCAAAAGAAGCATGACCAGGGCTTATTTGCCTGGTTATCACTGCTGTGAAAAAAGCTGTCAGCACCAGACAGCCCTGAAATGAACTGTGAACTTAATGTACTTTATATGGCAGTAGCATCATGTGTCTACGTGCCTTTACAAAATGATGGCTGATAACATTCCTAACTGTTGGCGAGTACTGCATTCCTGAGAGCTGACGACATGTGAATCATGACGGAAGTTAGAGATTTATTTAACACAATTGGATGAGTAATTAGTTTTTGTTTACCCAGGAGTTAAAAAGTCTTTAAGTAATTTCTTTTTCCCCCAAAATGTTAATCACATAATTTATTGGATTTTTTTTTGCTCAACAAGATTTTTGAGTTTTAGTTCAGAGCCATAGTAACAAAAAAAATATGATACAATCTGAGTAATTTAATATTTTTTATTGGAAATATTTTGTAAACATTGATTTGCCCACTTTATTGCATGAGAAAAATAAAAATTAAAAAAACTCAAATAAAATGTAATTATTTACACCATGGTTTTGGCAAAACAGTTGAGTCTAATTATGTGCTTAAGTACTAAACAAAAGGGGAAGCAAATGAGCTTTTAAAAAGGAACCAACACCAAAACCTACAGGAATAATTTAATTATCAAACATAACTTCAGTCCTTCCAAGATTTTTGTTTCATTGAAAAGACACTCCCCTCGTCTGGCAACAACTATACACAAACAGCAGAGCAATGGAACTATGTTTTTTATATATAATCTATGTCAACCATCAACATCATTCAAGAGTTTTGAGGATTATTTCTTGCTTTCAAAAGCGCACACACAAAAGTGTAAATTGTTACACTACAGCTATCAGTACAGGTCATATGTCCACAGAAATGTTTATCTTTATAGGAAATACTATACCACTGAATTGGTTCATGCAAGGAGAAAATTCATTATGTAACATACAATATGCAACAGTAAGAATGAGTTTAACATTTGAATTAATACAGGTTTACAGTTTGTTCTACAAAAACAAAAAACTGCATTAGTATTGAATTCCACCAGAAGTTCAACAGCATTCCAAATAGTCCACCATTAGTGAATATTCTTGTCAAGTCAAAGTAAATACAGGAATCTGATGTGTGGTTAAATTAAATATATACATAATCAAATCTGTACAGTACAAATTGTCAAACATCTTTGCCTCCCTACTGCTGCTTCTCCGAATTTGAAACCAAAATTAGCTTGAACAGCAATCAACCAGCAAGAATAAGTTTCTTAATACAGGGTGCAACAACAACAAATTCTAAGAAAGTGGCCTCCACAGAGGTTTCTCCACAAAAACACAAATTATAAGCAAGGCCAGAATTTGAAATAAGTGTTTTCTGGCTGTTGCCATAAAAGTTTGTGAGAAAAGTCCAAATTTAGACAGAAGTGACAATATAAGACCCACTTTCAGTCGTGTCTCCTTTAGTGTCTCTCTTTTTTGCATTGCTTGTAATAGGTGTTGGGATCTGGGATGGTCTTGGAGTTGAGCCATCAGCGCTACTCTTTCTGGGGCTTGGTGTGTAATTAAAAGGACTTACCCTAGCAGCCACAGCACCACTGGGGGAGCTGTGTTTGCTGGAGTTAGTAGAGCTAAATGGTGTGCGTTCAGCAACTGGAAATTCATGAATCTCTGTGCCAATGTTTGGGTTGCTTAGCGCAGGCTTAATATCAGCAACTTTTTTATCAAGAGACTCGCTACTCCGGAGTAAATTTAGATTTGTTTCTGAACCCAGTTGGCCCATTGCAGAATTTTCACTTGCTAGCAGCTGTTTTGCATGCGTTTCACTTGAGTCCCTGTCACAAGGTAGCCCTTTGCTTGACTGACTGTCAATAACGGGAGGTGTGTTTGCTGTGGGTGATTTACTAGACCTTGGATTGTTTATGGGACAGTCTTCAATTCTAACCCAGACATCTTCTGTCTTGGACAAAGCAGCACCCAATGAATGAGCAGCATCACCAGTTAGATCTGGCAAGTCTAAGGTCATAGAAGGTGCATATGAGCTTTCACTCTCTTTCATTTTCCTCCATGTTCCTTTGCGTTCCAGGCCCCCCTCTTTGCCTGATTTTTGAGGATTAGTAGTTTGCCGCTCATCCTCGCTTCTACCCTTTTCACTGGACTCAGATGAAGCAGAGAGAATGGAAGAGCTGCTGCCGGTTCTTTTCCAAGTGCCTACTCTCGGGAGAGATGAGGAATGTTTGCTGTGCTCCCTTTTCCATGTCCCTGTCCTGTTGATCGGGAGCCTGGAAGGGCTTTCTGAATGGGATCGGGAGATATCATGCTTTCGGAGTGACTTAGAATCACCATTCTCTGCAGTGTTCTGACCATGAGGAGACTTTCTCCAACCACTTCCCTGGTAGGGTAGACTAAGTGACATATCTGGTAAGGATGGACTAGATACTGGAGTCTGTGACTGGCTTGTAGACGAAGGAGACAAGGACTCGAAAGATGCAGACTCCTCTAATTTCCTTTTTAGTGTTGGACTAGGTGCTTCTTTGATGAATGTTGACTGACGAACAAGTCCAGGCTTCTCAGACCGATCAGACTCACTCCCACTGGATTTGGTAGATGACATTCTGGACAACTCTGCCTTCTTTGAAGTACCTGAGGCTCCGCACTGGCTTAGACTTTTCGAGGCAGATTCACTTCTAGGAATTCCACTGGTACTTCTAGGCAAGCCACTCTGCTTCGTTGGTGTTTGCTGGCTCAGTTGCCTCCCTGGAGAAGTGTAGGCCATGCGTCCGGATCCCGAAGATTTTGTTGAAGCAGCACTGGGGGAGGCGGTGCGAGGCAGCTGGGATAATTTACTGGATGGGCTCAAACCATTCCTACCAGGTGAAACTGAGGCACGACCAGGGGACTGCATGGGCCTTGTTAGAGATTGCTGAACTGGTCTAGAAGGTGTAGAATCTCTAGACCCAGATCGAGAGGAACCTTTACTTGACCCTCCTTGAGATGATGCTGGCTCCCTTGCAGGACTAGGTTCAGAACTTGCTGGGATTTTAATGGTTCTTGGAGAGTTTCCAGGACCAGGTGCTTGGCATGGTGGTTTTGACATTTGGCCACGTGGAGGGGGTTTTTTCGGTACGGGACTGGTGCTAGGAGAGCTGCTTCTCACACCAGGAACATGAATCATTGTCCTCCCTCTGGAGATCACAGGAGCTTGAGCTTGTCTGTGCTGAGAGGACATACTTTCAAGACTTGGTCGGGGCTTTCCTGTGATTAGACTTTTATACACTTTCTTACCTCCTTTCAAGCTCTTAGTTTCTTCCTCTTTCTTTTTGGAATCTGAAGTGCTTTTCTCACCAGGTTTTAGTATTCTTGGCCCTTTATTTGCAGCAGGCTTATTTTCCTCCTGATTTGAAGGAAAGTGAAAGGGTGATCCAATGGAAATGCCTGATTTGAGAGATAGAATAGAGTCTGAATCAGAGGAACCTTGTCTGGAGAGACTCGCTGCAGCCTGATGAAGACTGCTAACTATGGAATTGGCACCCTCTTGAATGGCTTTCCAATCAAATGATTCAGAATCTGGTGATAATGCTTGCTCTGAAATAGGGCTATGTGTGTCTGTAAGATCTAATATCAGATCTGGTTCCTCTGCTAAAATACCATCAGCTAACATGCTCTTTTCTTCCTTAGCCCCTGGATCCTCAGTCTTACTTCTTGGTTGCTGTTTCTTTTTCTTTGGCATTGCAGAACTGATGCATTCTTGGAGAAGGTCATCTTCAGAATCAATACTGAGAGAGCTAAGGGAACTATTTCTAGAGAAGCACACAGGGGTGTCCTCAACGTGAAAGGCCTTTGGTGCATAACCAGAGGCTTGTGGCCTGGGCACTTCCATCTGAGTTGCATCTTCTTTGTGTGAGCAATCTTTGTTGTTGTTTTCTTGGTCAATGTCACTTAATGAGCTAAGGGATGAGTTTCTTGAAAAACATACAGGTGTGTCTTCAATGGAAAACTTCTGCTTCTCATCGCACACAGCAACTGTATTTTCTTTGGGTGCTTGTGGAAAACCTCCGGGTTTTTGAAGGGGTTTTGTTGGAGCCGCCTGAAATGCAGTTACTCTGTTGGCATTTACTGGATGTTCCACACTGCACTTTAAAGGGGGAACTTTTCTTTGCTCTTTATCTTTTCGCAGCTCAGCTTTTTCTTTAGACAAGTCAAGATCATCATCCTCAAAGTCAAGCGAACTCAGTGAATCATTACGAGAGAAGCAATAAGGTGTGCCCTCAATTGGTGTGTAATGATGCGGAGAATCAAAGGCAAACCCAGGACGTGTTCTAACCTCGGGATTAGCAGGCTTATCAGCAAACTCTCTTGTGACAACTTTGGGCTCTTGCTTTTCTGATTCTTTGTTTTTATCTGGATATGATGCTGCTTCTGACAAGCTATTTGGAGCCTCTGGCCGTTTGAGCATCCTTGCTCTGTACTCACTGCTTTGCGGCATAGGTTTTACAGGAGAAGTTGGCTTTTTCTTTTCCAAGTCCTGCTGAACTAGGTTACCAGTGGCGGTGGATGGATGCTGACCCTGCTCAGGCATCTTCTGCACTCTAAATGGTTTGTGAATTTTGCTTTTGGGCATTGCCAAATTGATGCACTCTGCAAGAATATCGTCCCCTTCATTCTCAACCAGGGCTGACTGCATGGGAGGTGATAAACCTGTATCTTTAATCTCTGCACTTTTCCCCTCTGGCAGAGTGTCTCGTCTTTGACCAGATGTTTCTGAATACGGAGCTGAACTTTCAATACCCGCCAATTCATTCGGGGGTGAGTCAATTGTGAGGTCGCTCAGAGATGTTGCTGTCGAAAAGTTGATTGGTGTTCCCTCCACACAGTACACCCTGGGCATGTCCTCACAGTGTGCGAGGGCAACATGCTTCTGCTGCTGTCCTCGGTTTTGTGGTGGCAACAATTTATAAACTGGGAGCTGACTTGGCTTGCGAGCCACAGGTGGTGGTATTCTAGAGGTGCTTGAGGGTGATTGCTTTTTCGGTTTTCTTGATGATTTTGTTGGCATTGCTGAGTTAATACAAGCCTCAAGAATCTCTATGTCATCATCATCATCCGAGTCATCCAAGATGTCTTTTCCAGGTTCAGTTGTTGATGGTGGTTTCTCTTGAACTTTGGGTTCTTGATTGTCTTCTGTCTCAAGCTCTGTTTCATTGCAATGGTCATCCTCATGAACTGGGGGCATTATCTTCAGCTCAACATCTTTCTGAATAAAGGGCTCATCTAAACTTAGTGCACTAAGGCTTGAAGCACAAGAGAAGCCATCTGGAGTGCTTTCTGTGGCAAAATGTAAAAGAGTATCATTATCTGGTAAAACCTGTACTTTCTGTACAGCAGCATTTACAACTGCATGTCTTGGAGGCAAATCACGTTTTTCAGAATGGGGTGGTACTGTAACTTTTTGTTTCACTGATGTGGATCGTGGTGGTGGAGGTGGTGGTGTCTTGCTGCGACTTGGCGGCATTGTTTGTCCCGGGCTATCAGGCAGATCACTCGGACTGATAATCCCACTTACCATCCCACTGCATGGCTCACTCTGCACAGAACTTGCAATGGAATGACTCTCAAAACTGTCAAGGGAGCTGACAGACGTGCATCTGCTAAACATGAGCGGAGTCTCTTGTACATAATGTTCAGGGGGACTTTTGGGTGTCTGTGCTCCACTTTTGGATGGTGACTTGGCACCTGATGAAAATTCCACTGTTTTGTGATGCCTGGAAGCATCTCCATGTCCCAAGTGATGTCGTGGAGGCTTGATGCGAACATAATGGCCTGATGATTGGCTCTCAGATGTGCGTTGGTCAGATGCAATGTTACTATTGGACTCTTTTTCTGATATAGGCAGAGTTGGGTAATTATTGGCCGAGTTGACATTGCGCTTGCAGCTTTCCATTTCATCTTCCTCAGAGGACAATGATGATAAAGAGCTACCACGTGAGAAACAAATAGGTGTGTCTTCCACACAATATGTCTGTAATGTTTCTTGATTTATTGTGGGAGGCTTGCATGCTGAGTTTTTGTGAACTGCTCTAGTTGGTCCTGCTCTGCTTTGAGCAGATGAAGGGTGGAGCTGCTTTTGCCTACCCTGGTTCTTTAAAGATGCCACAGAGGAGGAACTATCCTGGCTTAAATGGTCTTTGACAGAACCTTGGGTAGAAGATGGCTTTGAATGACTAAACATGGTCTTCTTGGAGGAAGCTTCAGAGTACTTCAAACTGTAATCAATAGGCTGTTCAACATGGCGATCCTCATTGTATTCCATGCTGTAGTTTGGAGTTTGCTCATCAAGCTGCTCTTCTTCTGAATAACGCTCGCTGTAGTTTGTTGGTTTGTCGTCAGCATAATCATCAACAGTGCAGATAGTCTGAGAGATCTTTTTGTTAAGTCCATGACTTGACCCACTATTAATTTGTTCATTTGAGCCCCTTGACCTAAATCCAGGCAGGTCCTGTTGAACAAACCTGGGCTGGTACTTTTTTAGTTTATCTTCTCCGTCACTGCTGGCTTCAGTGTACATGGGATATCCTGGGCTTTGCGATCTTTGTGGTTTCTGATCTGGTCGTTTAATTTCATCATCAAGGAGCTTAGACCTTGCCCACCTTTCATTCTGGCTTGGGCTCTGTCGACCAGAGTTAAGCTGTTCATCAGAATACTTCAAACTATAGTTAATAGGCGTATCCAGATCTCCATTGTCATCTTCCATGTGATTCGCATTGTGTATTTTATGGGCAAGATCTGCAGGATATTTTCTGTAGACACAACATTTGCCTTCATCATCTTCTGAATAGGAATCCACTGAGGGCTTCATTTGACCTCTCTTTCCATAACCATCAGTGCTGTTGACACTATTCAGACTGTCATTAGAAGCTCTGTACTCCAGTTTGGGCATTGGGCACGGTCTACCCGAAGGGTCAGTTTTGCTGTAGCTGTACATATTTTGGTGACCATGAACAGCAGTTTGGCGTCGGATCATGTCGTCTTGCACTACGTGAGAGTCTGGTGTGGATCCTGAGGTTCTATCATCCATACTTAAGTGCATGTTTTGCACTTCCTCCATAACTACCGCAATTTGAGCTACAGTTGGGGGAATCTGCACCATTCGCTTAGCAGCCTCCGCATCGGAATGGAAACCTCTTCGCTCTCGATCTAGACTTCTGTCCCTCTCGGCTCGGACACTTTCTCCATTCCCTCTGTTGTCTCGAGGTGAAGGGCTTGAGAGCACTGGGGTGTTCATATAAGGCGACCGAACACCAACTCCATTTGGGTTATAGCCATCTGATCGACAGACACCATCATAATCACCATAGACGTTATGCTTATGTCTTGGCTTGGCCCGATGGGAAGCTTTCGGGCTCAAGTTGTCAATGTTATCGAAGGTTTCAGAGAGGTGCTGTGCGTCTAGTTCTTCAATTAGTGCTTTCTGTTTTCTTACATGCAGAGATGGTAGGCTGGATCCAGGAGACATGATGTTGGCATCCTTATACTTGGCAGGCCGATTGGCCATGAGGTTTCTCAAAGCAGCGGCACTTCCCATAGCTATCATCTTGTGCTTGGAGTGAATGAGGTTCTTCAGCATACTGACTGCACCCATATCCCATAATGCCTCTTGATCTTTTGCATTCCGAGCAGAGAGGTTCCACAGCGTCCCACAAGCATTGCTGACTATCGTCAGACTGTGTGATTTAAGGTGCTGAAGAAGAGTCTGAAGACAGCTGTTTTCCCGTAATATTTGCCTGAAATGAAAAAAAAAGAGGAAAAGGTTTGTTTCCACATGGACATATAAAAAATGTGTGCGTGTATGCTACTTTTATAATGCATGCTCTACCTGTGGTCCTCATTTGTTGCAATTAGGCTCGACACATTTCTCAAAATGCCACCACCACTTTCTATTATGGCAAGGGTGTTGGTTTGGCTTCTGTATGTTAGAGTGCTCACTAAAAAAGCCAAAGCTCCAGGAACAGTACAAATATCAGCTTTGTTTTCAGTGCAATGTGCTGATAAGTTCCAAAGGGCACTCAAGACACTTTTTAATGTGGATTCCTGTAAGATAACAAGACCTTTTTTTTAATGACTGAACAGTTCGTTTGCATTCATACAGAAATTATTAAAGTGTTGCAGAGACTCCTTACCTTCTGAACCTCTAAGGCACACTCCATTAGGGCTCGAACACTGCCAACTTCTCGCAAGATCTTCTTACTGTTCACGTCAGCTCGCCATGATAGGTTCCTCAAGACACTGGCAATTACCTGAAGCAGTATATAACCTTCTTAGTACAATAACTTTAGATTGATGTCTTTCCTTTTGGTGGTATGCAAAACTTTGCATATGCTGTTTTTCAATTATTTAAATATAAAATTTATGACATGCATTTCCAAACAATTATACCTGCTGTAGGTCCTCACTCTCTGACTTCAATTGAGCTACCATGGCCCTCATGCAACCTTTCATTGAGCAAAGTGTAGCCTGTGGGTAAAATAAGTAATTAAATGTTATAATAAACACTGGATAATAATGACAAGAGACAACACTGAGACAACAATCGCACCTTGTTTGCTACATCTCCAAAGGTTAGATTAGTTAGAGCCATTCCAGCATATCGTCTTAGTGTAACACTGTAGTGATCATTGGTAAGACCGTAAATCTCACAGTCTACCTGCAGCAGCTCTCCAATCGCCTGAAGACCACCTGCAGAAGCAACGCATTGAAATATATTTACCCAATGAGATTCACATTTTAGGTTTTCAATGTTTAACAAGAACAAATAGAAAGATGAGTTTTATTTATAATTTTGGAAAACCTACCAAGCTCATTCATCGCGTGCCTGTGCTCTTCATCAAAGGAAAGTTTCATGAGAACACAAACTGCTGGACAAATCTGATGCTCGACTGGTGAAGGCACTGTAGGGAACACAAAAAACAATGTTATTGCAGTTGTACAACTCACATATATTAATTATGCATCAACCCACTTAGAAGAGTTAAGTCAACTATTAAGCTCCTTCCCATTAGAGCATTTCATGTGAATTACATTTAGGAATTAATAAAAAGTGAGCAGTATATGGGACAGACTAAAAAAGCATTGCATTTACTTCAGCAATATATTAGAGACATATAAGCCAGTATATTACTGTAGTTAATCAGAGTCACTGCCTGATTTATGTTGATATACACATAATAAGGTTATCTACTAAAAATAACTATAGACTAAAACAGATATTATTTTAAAATAGCATATGGTTAACTAAAATAAATCTGAATTTGAAAAACAACTAAAAACTGAAATAAGCACAAAAATTAATAAATACATTTATATTTATTTAATGTATACTTAGTTGCATTTTTGTGTAACTAAAATTAATAGACAAAATTAAGTAAAATACATAAATTATATATATATACACACAAACAAAAAAATGACAAAAACACTTACAATTAATAAAACTAAAATCGCAAACACAAAAATAAAAACTTAATTCACAATATATTCCAAATAAATTAAAACTAAAAGGAAATATACAATTTAAAAATCAAAATAAATTGATAGCTATATAACATCTATAATATTTCAAATCTAAAATAGATTATTCAAAATATTAATACTATATGTACTTTAATGATAGCTAATTGTGCACAAAGCATGCAGAAACTAAAGAAAGAACTTAAATTTTACCACGTTTCAAACACAAAAAATTGTCTATTTAAAATATTGTCAGTGAATTTTGAAACCCACACAAGGACGAGAAAACACTTCTATTAATCCACACAGTAACTACAACTAAAAATAATTGTAGCGAAGGATCACGTCCCTCTGCGCTATTCCTGACACCTAACACCCATCAGAGATATACTGGGCCTCACTTGGGTTCTTGTCCTGGTCCACGCCACGCTCATGGCTTTCCTGCCACTCCCAGCAGGTCTCACAGTATGCCCTGATCTGCTCCAGCAGGTGGAGCACCCGGATCTCCCTCCGGCCGCGTTTGTCATCGGGCTGCGAGTGGATAATGTTATGCAGGGCGGCACTGGCCCTTGCCCGGGCCTCTTTGCTGCCGCGGGAATTTCCAAGCAACACGGAGTCCTTGTCATTGCCGTGGAGGAGCTGGATGAGCAGCGGCAGGCAGCCGGACTGACGCATAGCGATGCAGCTGTCCTGAGAGCTCGACATGGCCAGGAGGGTGCGAGACATGTCGTCTTTATCATGGGTGCCCAGCATGGACAGCAGAGAGTACACCATTTCCACCTGAGCAAATGCAGACTTGATTAAACTGATGCTTGATGCACGATGCATTTAATCATCACAGTAAGTCATTACAGCATTAAGAAATTAGCACTAGTTAACCTTAGTGCCCAAATGGCTGGTCAGTCGTCGTGGAACGGAGTAACTCCCAGCACTGCTCATCTCACTGGAGGCATCATGATCTACCCGAGAACCCGAGCCCTGACAGACAAAAACGTGAAATGTGAAAAATTATATTTAAATGTATATTTACTAGTGCTGTCAAATGATTAATAGCATAAAAAATAAAAGTTTTGTTTACATAATGTATATAATGGGTCAAAAATAATAAAAATAACTTTAATACTGCTTTAAATTGTTGTTTTTTTCCCCTCAAAAAATAAAAAGGTTTTCTGTTTTTTTTCCCGAATTTGTTTTGTTTTTTTTTTAGCCAAAAATAAATACCACACATTTTTTCCTTGATTTACTAAATTTTACTAATAAATGACCATTCAGCGTATTTACAATAAAAAACATTTTGAGACACATTAAAAGATTAATTACTTTTACCCCAAATGCTAATTAGTTCTAATTTTAATTTTGCCTCTATCTTATATTTTGCCCATTTGTCAGGAAGATTTTTTACTCATTTAAAACATTAATATTTCATTTGCTTCCTTATTCTTTTATATATTATAATACGTACAATATTTGTCGGAATATGAATGTTAATGTTTAATATAAACATTAATACACACTTTAATATTTAAATTAAAAAACAAATGAAATACATTAATCAGTTTAAAAATAAATGTAATAAATTTGAATAATAAATCGAAACTTACTTCATTCTTATTATATACATTATATATAATGCATTATTAAATTATTTAATATTTAAAAAATATTTCTATTAATTGTTATTTTTAAGCTAAATGAACACTTCAAATTTTATTATGTCAACTGAACTTGTATTAAAATAAAGAGACCTTTTAATCATCAGAAGCATTGTATGTATTTTACACCCGATAAAAAATATCTTCAATATGTCCACAATACAGTGTTTTAAATATGTGCACATACAGATTTAAATATAATATAATACAAATAAATGTATATGTAACATTTAAAAATTTAAATATATAAAAAAATTAAATAAATTATATTTATTGCATTTATAAATTTACAATTTTTTAAGTTAGAATGTTGTATAAGGTAAGGGAAAGAACTGTGTTTTACTGAATTTGTATTATTATAATTATTTATACACATAAAACTATTTAAAAACTAAAATTGCATGAAATACACTCTGCAAACACAAAAACAGGAGCAAGTGTCTTTGCTTAGTGAACAATGTATGGTTGGTGTATCAGACTCGATCCCTGCACCTAATCCAGCGACATACCGCTCGCACCATCTGTCTGATAAATACCATGCAGCATTAACGCAAGTGAAACAGTATGGAGCACAAAAAACCCTCCAGTTTCTGCTTAGAATTTCAAAGTCTAACTACGGCTCTATGATGAACAATAAAACCATTAGCATCTGCATTCAAATCATTATTATTCAAAGCACATCGCAGCTCTTGGCACAGACTGAAAGGCCTTTTAAAAAAAGGGCCTGAATCCTTGGCACCCACTGGCAAAAAAAAGGGCCACTGGAGGACACTTCTGTTCAAAACGAGTCTAATTTAGCAGAAGACGATTGCAAATAGATACAGTACTCACCTGTGAGCAGGCCGTGTTACTAGCGCTAGCATCTCCAGCAGCATGAGCTCCTTCTGTCTGCGTCACGGGGTCATGTTTGACCTGAAGATTGAGAATATGAGAAGCAGCATGTTAAATCACAGGTGGACTGAGAGCCTGTCTGGCTGAAGGTGAGGGATAACCTGTGTAATCAGCTCTGTGAAGAGCGTATAGAGATACTGAGCGAGTCTTCAGATACAGGACAGCAGCTGCAGCAGCATCAGGCCCTTACTGACCTACATTGCTTTCTCATTCAGCCGGCGGGATTACGGCAGAGGGGGGGAACGCAAAGTGTCCGATAGGATTTATCAACTCTGAGCATGTCAGTGAACATGCATACAAAACTATTTCACAATATAAAACACCTAGACTTCCTGTAGCACACCAGAGTATCGCATTAGCAATGGCCAGACCTTTATTTTATTTATTTATTAGAAATGTGTAATTTAATTTATATTTACATTTAAATGTAATATAAAATGTTTCTCTTATTTTTCTCAAATTATTGTATGTCAAGATAAAGCTCTCACTGAATATGTATTATAATAAAAAATATTTTAAATCAATTACATTATCATTAATTATCATTTTGTTTATTTGTGTCTAATTTTAGTCATTTCTTTTACTGTTAATGTTTTTAACATTATTAGTACTAAATAGGTATTTATAAAAAATTTTATTTTGATTTTACTTTGTGTAAAGATTTTTGTGTTTATATATATATATATATATATATATATATATATATATATA
>JAUCNO010000002.1:9164243-9184147 GCA_032353835.1 Enteromius viviparus | reverse complement strand
CTATACAAGTTTCATATTGTAAAGCGACTTTGGGTATTTTGAAAGGCGCTATATAAAACTAAGATATTATTATTAATATGGAGCTATATATTAATTACATATTAATTTATAAACTATTATGAGGCGATTTAAAGCAACATCACTCCATGGTTCTTCATGCACAGCACTAGAGCTAACTAATCGATAATGAAATTGGCTGTTGATTATAATCATTAGTGGATTTCATCGATTAGTTGTTGCAGACCTAGAAACAGCAGCATCTCATAACAGCATGAGAGCTCTGGCCTCCCCAGCATCTGTCACGGCTAAAAACACAGCTTCTCATTAAGTGCTTTAAACACTATGATTACGCCTAGAGATGGCATAACCGCTGGCATCAGGGCGTTCTGGATGTGCCCGATATCAGATCCTCCTGAGGAAAGAGGTTACATCCAAAAGCTCTTACATAAGACAAACACCAACAAAGAGCGCCTGTGGCATCTGGGATGCCAAGGAAATCTGGAGAGCAAGGTGCTTTTGTTGACATTCAATTAATGCATGCAAAAGTCAACATAAAAATCAAAATGCCTGGACGATATGTAAAAACAATTGATATCTCCATATTGTAAAATTCTTTACGATGTCTCAACATGCTTGCATTTGCTTTTAAATAACAAAAAACAAACAACAATTATTTAGATAGAACGTATACGAAAGTATACAAAAAAATGTAAGCATTTAAAAAAAATAATAATAATAATAATCTACACCATGGGATCACTTATTGCTTTTTATTAAATGTATTAAACACATATTCATTGGCGGCAGTGCTTCTGCTACGAGTAGTGAGCACGTGCGCATGTTTGCCAGATTGCTTCAAATAAACAAAACAATGGGCAGAAAAGCGTAGCTTTTAACAGCGAAGCTCTGATTCGGGGATTTAAACTTATATTATTGTGCAACCGCACAAATGAGCGCTATCTGATGCCTCTTAGCGGATGTAATATCTTAAATACTTCATATTCACAATATTTAGCAATTTTACATTGTCGTTAAAATAATTGCGATATTATCACTAATATTCGATATATTGCCCAGCCCTAGTGCACAGAGTTTCAGGACAGCATGACAAATCGTATTTACAATTTCTGCTTCTCCTGGTTGATTTAGCATAATAGTGTGCAATACTTGCCTGCTGGTTATTTATCTGAAAACATTAAATTGTTAAATGCCTTTTAAATGCTTTCTCTTGCATTAGCAAGCTTTCATAGATGCGGTTGCCAGATGTCAAGAGTTTAAAATCCCCCATGCAAACCCCTTGTCATAAAATAATGCATTTTCTGTCCAGATGTTTACTTAATCTTCCCAACCTGGCAATATTTACATTCTCTTTACATTACGTTGTTAAAACACCGCTTTAAATGAAATCGACCAATTACTGGAGGAGTTAGAAATTAGAAATGAATCACTGAATGAATCGTTTGGGAGTCACTGAATAAATAAGGTAAAGATAAACACATATTATATTTGATCTTACATGCATCAACCAGTGGTTTGGGACTCTCAAAACCCAAATATGAACATTTCATAACCCATAATAGGGGCTCTTTAAGGAAGCAAAATGTAGACTTTGAATGTCCTCACAGCAAAGAAAAGTGTTCAGCAAAGCATGCAACTATAATTCGTCAACAACAATCACTCTGATTTGTTAAAAAAAACACTGTGGTGAATCATATTCACTGAACCGACCAAAAAGCCTCTCTTTCCCCTTAAGGACATTACAGCGTATTGAACACACAGAGAAAATCTGCTTCCGCTTCAAAGATTCCTCCTCAGCAACACCAATCTCACATCTTCAGAGAGACATAAATTCCCTTCAAGAGACTTTCACACGTGTTCAACAGCACAAGATATATATATATGTTTTTTTTTTCTCCAAAGTATCTTTCTCCTGAACTCGCCTGACCCTCGTCTTGAAATCAGGGCAGGCGATCAGGGCTGACAGTCTCGCTGCAAAACTTGCACATTAGCCAACTTCTAATGTCTCAGCACATTCGTTTCGGGCCTTAAGTTCTTTCAGAAAACCTTTCTTGTCTTCCCTCCCGAGACTGCCAGGTCACATCCAATTTCTTAATGCCCACCTAGCAGCCTGCCGCTTCTACTTCAAAAAGCTCGACTCAAAGAAGTGCCAGCGAACGCTGCCTTTGGTGTCAGGAGCTAGGAGAAGAAAGGGTACTTAGAGGGAAATCAGTGGCGGAGGATGACATTTTTAGTCTGCGACATTAAAAGAGAGCCCAACCATACAGCGTTTAGATGAGGCACTGAGGCATTCAAACACAAACCCTTTGAGCTTGAACACAAACTCACTAAAGGTTGTATAGTCTTGTTTAAGTTTATTAACACTCTTTTCTCAGAGACCTAAAGTGAGCAAAACGCCAAACATGTGTATATGATACGATGTTAATCAGCAGTAATTTTAATAAAACTAACAATGGTTTGATTTAGTGCAAAATTGCAAAGCATGCACCTTATAATGTGTGTTTATTTAATTGCAACATGCGGCAAACATTCATGTTCGTACAATTTAGAACAATTTAAGTATCTGTTGTCAACAAAGTTTCCTGGCAAAATAAAAGCTCTGTCATCTGACATTTTAAATCTAAGAAAAACAGCAGTAAATGAGCATTTTAATCATGTTTTTATGTAACATTAATACTAGTTTTTATACCATTATAGTAATCTTTTCCTTTAAAGCTTATTTAAGTATTATTATATAAATAAAATTATTATTGATCATTTAAAACGTGTATATAAAACTATAATAAATAATTACCATTACCATTTTATTCTGCCTGTTTTTAATTAAATAATGATGCTTAGTTTCATAGCTGGTAAAAATAAAAGAAAATAAAAATTTAAAAAATGTTTTTAATAATATTAATAGCAGGTCAGTATTATTTTTTGCTTACATTACATATTCCAAATATGATTTAATTCCTCAAAATAATGTGCCACAATAATTTACACACATTATGTACGCATTTTTGTAGGCCAAAAATAAATGAATAAAAATAACCTGAAGCATTTTAGCACTTCCGGTTCGATAATTTTGAAGTCATTGGGATTTCTTTGACGTTTTTGTGGTGAACACAAGATTAAGATCCATAAACAAAGAATATCAACAATTCCTAACAAAAAAACTAACAAGTGGCTAGATTAGAAAACAGAGGTTGTCTGGGGACATTAAAAAAATCATTTATATTTACGTTTATGCATTCATCTACTTAAAAAAATCACTTTCACAGCCAAAGAAACCAGCTTCATGCTAACCTGCAATGTTTTCTTTTAACATTATCCCATCACTGTGGGGCTCTATGACTCCAGATACATCTTCAGAAGGTAAAGAGAGTTGTTTTTTGATTTCATTTTGCTGTAAGACACAAACAGAAGCTGTACCTTCATATTAGACGCCTCCGTCTCCAGTTTGGTGAGGTGGTTGGAGTTGTCCTCGAGCTCTTGTCTCAGGTTGGAGTTCTCCATCTTCAATGCCTCCACTTGCTTCAGCAGCTGATCATAAGACGCTGCAGCCATCTTGGACTATCTCTTGACCTACAACATCCAAGAACAGCAATGATTCATTTAATATTAGTCATAGACAAAATAATCCATGACAGAAATAATGTATAAGAGTTCGATCGCGTCACTGGCAAGAGCCAATCACGAGTGAGCATCATGTAGTCAATGACCAGGTCACGACACTGATGAAGAACACAATAACACACGTGCCTCACGTTGTGTGTATGCATGGCAGAGCCGATGCCCGCCGGACAGTTTTTACCCGTGTCGAGTCCAGTCAAGCAGACGATTCAGAGAGGCAAAGCGTTACTGTATGAAGTTCTATTTTTATCTCCATCCTGAAGTTAAGGCCTGATCAACCAAGTGGAAAAATCTATCAGCACATCGCCGCTGAATTACCACTGACATGCTAAAGATCAACAGCAAACCCTGTTCAGCATGACTCTGATTTCTGCAGCTGCACAGTAACGCGTGCAAATGGAAAAAAATATTCAGCATTTAAAAAAAAAAAACTTGCTTTGTGGTCCAGCAGGAGAAATCTGGGAGTCGGATCACATAGTAAAGCACATCTCTCCTCAACAACGCACTTGATTTGCCGAAATAAAAAAATGTCTATATCTCAGCTTTGCTACATTATCAAAAACATGGTAAAAAAAAGAACATATTGCATGCATAACGAAAAAATATAGAATTTTAATACTTTAGTGATGCAACTATCTGCATTTGCCTTCAAAAATTAGTTTTCTGCCAACACACCAAATGATTGGTATTACCGGAATTAGGATTATCAGTGGTCTGTGATGCAAAATATTGCAACGTTATAAAAAACTTAATCTAGCAAAAACACGTGGTAAAAAGAAGATTTTGCATGCATTAGAAAAAACACGAAGCTTTAAAACTTATGAGCAATGCAACTATATGCACTAGCTTTCAAAAACTACTTTTCTACCTAAACATTGTACCAAGTTATTGGCAACTTAGCGTAAGGAATCAACTGCAACTTTCTCAAAATACAGATTCTCTAGCAAAAATGAGAGAGGAAGAACAAAAAACATGAAACTTTATTACTCAGGAGCAATGCAATTAAATTTATGCCACATTAAAAGATGAATTACTTTCACCCCAAATACTAATTTTTAAATATTTGCCACTATCCTTGTTTTTATGCATTTGACAGCAAGATTTTTTTTACTCATATGCTTCCATATTTTAATATGAACTAATCAGAATAAGCATGAATAAGCATGTATAAGAATATTTTTGAACTTGTGTGTATTTATTATGTTCATATAAATGCAAACATCTATATTTAATTATAATGTGTTTATGTATTAAATATATTTATATGTAATCTAAAATATATGAAAACCGATACAAAAAGGTATATAAAAATAAATATTTTCAAATATATATTTTTGCTCATTTATTTAAACATAATAAATATACACAGTACACATACATATATTATGTAAATCAGAAAAAGCAGAGGAAAAAGGGAGAAGGTTTTGCATCTAAAAATAAAACGTAGTGAAAACAATAAATTAGCAAAAAACAAAACACTTGAAACTTTATTATTTAGGAGCAATGCAACTGTGTGCCATTTCTTGAGCAAAACGTCACATGAAAAAGTGACCGACCATTTCAATAAACCAAATTCCTTCCATTCCTCTTTCACCAGATTATGTTTAACCTGGTTGTACATTAACCCACACCAGCAGCCTACATTACAGGCAGCCCGTCAATGTGTCAGGGCTAATTTGCAGCTGCGTCCAATCAATGTGACTCCGCTTCGGATTCTGCCACTGTTTCCAGGGCATCCACGGCCATTAGAAAGCAGAATTCAGCAGAATAAGTATAAGAATAAGATAGCAGAATAAATGCATGCATCTCTGACAACTTGACTGTGAATACTACCATCCAAAATATCTTCGGTTTGCAAAATCCCCAATTACATCAAGATCTTGTATCATATAGCAACATGACTAATTAGCCAGCACGGATGCATATGATTTAATGCCAACAGCACACTGGCTGAGTCCGATTGCCACAGAAATCTGCTGACACACATCTGATGACACACATTTTGTGAATAAACACTCTTGCACTTCTAAAAGGCAATAAAACACAATTATGATAAAATGAATGCATACAACGGTGCATTTTATGCATACAAATATTAATCGTGCAGAGTGCAGCTTTGCATTTTTATAGTTTATAAATACACCGTAATGAAGAGTCACAAAAATGCAATTAACAATAGATTTAAAAACCTCTCTGTGGCATGCAGACAGAGCAAAATGGTCGACATCTACTCAGCAAAAAAGGCTTGAGGTAAGGAAACAGGGAGGAGTGAAAAGAAGAAAGACTCATTAATATTTCAACACTTTCTTCATCGAATGCATGCACCTTCGTTCGTCCACATTACTCCACGATTGCAATCGTTTTGCAAATGCACACCATGCATGCATTTATTCACCAGAGGTGCAGTGTTGTGCATGCAACGCTTGTGATGCATTAAAGCAGTCACCTCTCCACCAGCAATGCAAGATGCTAAAATTCCCTGCAGTCAAGATGCCCTTCCCTCCGTGCACAAAGACACGGCGACTGACGACATCCCGGTCTCACATGCACCATCCAACCAAGCCAAAATACCATTTGTCATCAACAAATCCAGCATTGGACATCTGCTTCGTTCGCTAAATCAGAATTTAAAAAAAAAGAAGCTTTTCTTGCAACAGCCCCTTCATCCTGACAGAAGCAATAGCTGCTTACATTTAGTAAGGAATCCGTGTCCATGGCTATAAATAATCAGCCTGCTCGTGCATCTGTCCTCGTGTAGCACAAAAGAGGCTTTTTAAGCATCCCGACGATAAAGGCAGAATCCCCATCTATGCACATCCCCCCACACCCTCTCAATAACCAGCCATCAAAACAAAAGGCTTATCGGCACCGCCTTGCTGTACCGCACAAACAAACGCGTTATTATCTCCTCCGCGCTGAATAGCCCCAAACAGACGCATCTGCACGCTTGCATCGAGAGATCGGGGCGTTAAACAGAGACTTACCCCATTCTGCTCCAGTGACAGCCTCCATCCCAGTAACCCATCAACTGTGTCAGTTGCCGGAGAGCATCCAGCCACCCCTCAGTCACATGGGCGAGGGCTCGGCCAATCGGAAGGCAGCCAGCACAGGCCGGTGTTGGTGCAGTGGCTGGCCAGATTTCTGCCCCACTGTACAGCTGCTTCCCTTGACTGGCTTTAAAAGCAGTCATGGGGGTGAGCCCCGGGCGTGCGGCGAGATGGGTCAAAACGGCTGAAGGTCACATGACCAGATATACAATAAACGGACGCAAATTAAAATCTTTACCAACGTTCAAAAACAAAAAGAGCATGATACGCACAAACAAGAATCATATATAAGACATGTCTGATGCATATATATAGTGATATTGTTTACAATGTTTTATATGTATATATATGTTCGAAAATTTAATTCTGATTGTCTAATAAATAGTGCTGCCAAATGATAAATCGCATCCAAAATAAGTTTTTGTTTACATAATATGTGCGTGTATTACTGTGCATATTTATTATGTGTATATAAATACAAGAAATATATTATTCTTATTTATTAAATACATTTATGTAATATAAACTATAAGAATATAAATATGTAAATATTTTTAAAATATAAGCACACACATATATATATATACACAAACATATTTTGGATGCGATTCATCTTTTGACAGCCCTAATAATAAAATAATACTAATTATTTAATTAAATTTATGTAATTATATTTATTTAATAAAATACATTGTTTTTAATTATTGAAATTATTAAATTATACAATTTATAATGTTATATAAATAATTTATAACTCATTTTAGAACTATAATTTATGTATTATATAAATAATAAATACATGAATTAACTAATTGCCAATCTTACTAAAAATGACATGCAATTCTTCCAATTATTACATTTTCCATGCAAGAAATACACAAATGTGTAGCATTTCTATCATTTAAGAATTTTTAAATCTATGCAACCAACCACAAGTGCATTTATCAACCAAAACCACCAAATTCTGATATTTCACACAGACACAGTACAACTGATCTACAAAACTTACACAACAATTCTTCCTACATTTACCACACAACAAGAACACGTATACAATCCCTCCACAAATACCCAACAAGTAGTAATTCAACTCAAGCAAATGCCATTTGGGACAAACGGTTTTATGTTCGATTTAACCCCAATATTGTTCCATTCACAGATGTTTTGAAGCCAGAACTCAATACACAGGCTACATAACATTTCCTCCGAAATGCAAAAACCACTACATGAAGAAAACCCTTATTAGTTGCACACATGACGTCCAAATTGAGCGAATCCAATAAACAAAAGTACATCAATTTCTGTCTTAAACAAACACATTTCTTAGTCTAGTCCGTGCTATTCGTTCACAGTGAGTTTACTGCTACTGTACAACTTTATCATTGCAATTACAGTCTCAAGAGTTCCTGAATAAGCCTTTGTGAATAATAAATCATCCTCTATAAGCGGCTGTGATTTGCGTTCTCAAACTGAGGTGGTGAATAGAAAACACGGACGGGGGGGCTTTCTCTATATACGCTGGAAGTGGGGGTTTTTTCATGTAAATGAGCTTTGGGTCTTTGAGAGCTGAAAAATGGACATTGGCAGAGACTCTTGTTGGTCAGTCCTCTCTTGTGGAGCAATTCAATAGGAAACTGTCCGTACTTTTTCTTACTTGTGTGGGAAAACATTCTAAATAGAAGAGGAAAGGCTAATGTTTTGTGCCATTTAAAAGAAAAAGCGTCAATCTATAATTTCCTTCTTTAAGTATCCCTGCTCATTTAGCCCCAGTCAAGAGTAGAATATGTAGGATATACGTGATATTCTACTACATGTGTGTTTAATCACATCCACAGACATTGCACACATTAATAACACATATAAAGCTGCATGAAAGCAACTTTGCACTATATATTGTAAAAATACAAGATAAATCTGTGACTCACTTCAGACCTAGATTAAATATGAATGAGGTTTGTTACAGTCAAACAAGTCGTGCTGATTCAACCTACTTTTGCTCAATTAAACCTATGTAAGAATTCAGGAACAGTTTCTGGTTGGGTTTTAGCTGATAGACATTTCTCCAGATTCATCTCAGATCAGTTCATCACAAATTCAAATTCAGCCATTATTTGTTAATATTTACGTAACTTATTATACAGGGTTTCGGCAGGTTTTATAAGATAAGATTATTTTTATTAATCCCGAAGGAAATTGTTTCTCCAGTGGCTGCATATTTCCACAACTACAGATACAAAGAGAAATATAAATAAAAATACTATATATTATAAGTCAACTAACATAGAATAAAAATATATCTGTATATTAAAAAAATAAATAAAATGTAAAAAAATTTATAAAAATAATTGTACTATATTATAAATGAAAATGTAAAACTTTAAGCCACTTTTTAAGAAAATGTAAGAAATAAATTGAATGACAATACATTCTGTAAATGTAAATGTCTTGCAACAGATCTTAATTACCTTTTAATTTAAAAAAAATAAATCATATTACATAATATTTAAAATAATATTTTTTAAAGATTTTTACCTTAAGTGAGACGTTATGAAAAATTCATCTAAATCTGATCAAGTCTAATTTAAAACCTTTAAATAAAAAAGAAATCTGCCAGTGTGTCGGAGAAAAATTACTTTTTACTGTGGAAACAAAACTATTTGTTCTTGTATTATTAATAACTCCATTTTGTTAGATTTTTTTAATTCAAGACTTCTTAGGTTTAGATTTTTTTTTTTGGTACTTTTTCAATTAATTTGAACCATTTTAGGCCTAAATTTGTGGAAAGAGGAATAAAGACTTGATTTTTACTACCATGAAACACAAATGGACATTTTTACATTAAAACACTAATCACTCTTTTCTATGCAAAATACAATAAAATTGGATTAAAGCTTTCAAGAAAAAAACAAACAGAATGAAAATCTGTGCAATATACCGAACAGTTATGAATAATCCAATACTGAATAGAGCATATCATGGCAAAATAAGAAGCAATATAACAACTGCTAGTAGACAGATGTTCAAAGGTGCAGCACACATGACAACAGCAGCTGACGTCAAAGCATTTTCACAGGCTCCGTCAAAGCAAAACAACCCCTCTTCAGCAGGGAAGAGGTAAAAATAACACTTTTCTTCATCTTAAAGACATCATAGCACACTGATTTTGTGTGAAAAAACTGTTTTCCTCACCGTCTGCCAGTGCAGGCCACTTGCCAAGGGTTGCAGCGCAAATCCACTGCTGGACTCCTGTAACGAACATCAGGTTTATCAGACAGATGTACAGTTTATCAGACGGTTAGAGGCGTTTATCACTGTGCATAGAGATGAGAAGAGTATAACACAGCAACTATAGCCTTTATTAAACACGTTTACTAAAGCACAGTTTAAGAGAAGCACAGCATATTATTAACATACAATATTATTGTATAGTTTATTAGGGTAGAAACCATTTATTCGAGAAAAGTAATGTCTTACTTTGGAATTTTATTTATCCTGAAAATGCAAAATATATTAATATATAAATTACTCAAATATGGATTATATCAGAAGGAACATATACATATATATATATATAAATACACACACATATACATTTTATATATACATGTATGTGTGTGTATGTATTAATATGCATTTAAACAATACTTTAATATGAAGAAATATTTATTTAAATAATAAAATGTCAATCTAAACATATTTGTTTTGCTTGAGTATCATTTATATTTGCTAGAAAAACATTTTTAATAGAGAAAAGGCAGTCTGTAGAGTTGGTTATAGTTATGTTTTTTATAAATTTCAAGTTTTTAAACAGTAAAGATCATTAAAATACACGATATGTATATGTGATATTATATATTGAAGGATGAGTGCTCATATCACAGCTGTTCTATAAACTCTAAACACTTAATTACACACAAACACACACTTATTCCGGCTTTAGCTTCATTAAAAAACTACTAGTTTTAATAGCACGGCATTTTATAAACTTAACCGAAGCATTATTAACAGAATCGCCTGCATATTGACGCGTTTCTGAGATTATGTTGTTTATATAAACACTACTGAAGCTATTTAAAGTCTTACCTGCACAAACATTCGTCCTCTTCCACGAAATAACTCGAGTTTATCGCAAAAGCCGGAATAAATCCTGTGAATTCATATTGTTGGATGTTTCCCGGTTTGTTGATTGTATCATGGGTTTGTTTGGAACTTTGTCTTCTTTTGTGTGAGTGGTTTTCTGCTCAGCAGCTTCAGACCCCGCGACGCTTCGCCATATTGTTAGTGGAGTCAGGATCTGCGCATGCGCCGTGAACCGCTTGCTCAAAACGACACCATGCGGTAGGAAAAAGAATTGCGTTTAGTCTCTTCAACAAATCACATGTTTTTGTAGAGATCGTGTCATAAATGTATGAAGCTCACACCTAGAAGAGTAAAGTATAATTTTTTCAAATTGCATCATTTTATTTTATATTTGATTTTTTTTATTGAATTATTTTTAATTTAATTTGTTTGGTAAATGTATTGAATTATTATATTATTTAGCATTATTTCATATTTAAAAGTACTTATATAGATACTATATTCAATTATTGTATTATAAATAATTAATAGAGTAAATTGTAGTGTTAAATTAGAACAGACTTTAGTAGTTTATTAGAACAGGATTTTTAATAAAAATTCAGTGACAAATTAGAATATAAGAGCTTTTTAAGTAGTAAAGAAGAACATAACCTTTTAATAATTTTATTTTTAATTATTTCTTTAAGATTGTTTAATTGTTTATTATATATATTTGAATTTAAAATAGATTAAATTACATTATTCATTATTATGCAATATTTGACATTATTTATTAAATTATGTTGTTCTAAATAATTAATAGAGTTTTCACAGTTAAGAAAAACAAAATGAATCTTTTTACAAATGTAAGATTTTAATATTTTTATTACATTACTTTTAAATAATACATTTGATTTTACAATTAATTAAATTGTATTAAACTATGTAATAACCAGCATAGATAATTATAGTGTAATTTGGATAGTAGAAATTAGAATACGGCAACAATAGACTTTATTAAAGTAATTTATTAGAGCAGAACTTTGAACAGAATTCAGTGATGTATAGAATACACTGTTTTTCCCCCCACCATAATGTATTTTATTAATAATATTATATTTTTATTGAACTATTTTAAATGAATTTATATTCGAAATTATGTTATTCACCATTATGTAATATATAACATTAATACATTATTTTATCATACATAATTAATATGGTTTGCTCAGCTAATTATAGTGTAATATGAATAGTATAAATTAGAATAGATGATCAATAGGCTTTATAATAGAATATTTTTTATAAATTATTTATTTAAGTTTTATTACTTTATTAAACTATTTTTAAATCAATAAATTACACTATGTATTAGCATTATTTACGCATTAAATTATTTTATTATAAATAATTCTTATGTAGATTCAAATCCAATAAAATAAATAAATAAACACAGGCGAGGATGCGCTGAATTTCCAACAGGTGGCAGGACAGTCCCGCTCATGACGCACTGGTGCGTGCGCGTGCTCGAGGGAGGAGTCACACACATGAACAGCTCGAGCTGCTTGGCAACACTCAGCATGTATCCAAGTGAAACACGTTCAGTGAATCAGGAGGTTTTGATGGGACAGCCGGATCAATCCAGCCACACAGCCCCAGCCGAAGTCACCTACAGGCCCGGAGGAGAAGTCAAGGCTCGGGGATATACTTCCAGGAGCGCGATGAGCCTTTCCACATACACTTTATTCCTCATATGAGTTCAGATGGGACATTCTGCTGGTGCAAACATCAGGTGCATGAAGACCGGAGCGGAGAACATGTAACAAAGGAGGACAGGAGCTGGATGATGGATAGTAACATCCCCAGGTTTCTGTAGGCTCTTCACTTCACAACTCTCTGTGGATCTTCTTCTGTCTAGTTCAAGATGAGTTGTTTCTGTTCAGTCCAAGAGGAGTTTTACTGCGAGGTTCTGCTCTTGGATGAGTCCAAGCTGATTTTAACCACCCAGCAGCAGGGAATAAAGGTAAAAGATGCTTTAAAAAGAAATTATATCTACCCTAATCCTGTAGACTCTCTTTTTTTTGGCCTACATGTAAATGCATGCCTTAAAGTCATATCATGGTAATTCGATATACATCATACTGATTTTGAGCAGTTTCTGTGTCTGTATGTAATGTTGTGTTCATATCGGAGAGGTCCACACCCTGAAGCCATGAGCTCAGCACACTGTTAACCAGATTACAGTAACCAGATGATCTGGTTAAACCTAATTATATATAGCTGGCTGAACAGGGACTATTGGATTTCTGTTGTAGGATGAGGATATTAAATGCATAAACGTTGATATGCAGACATG
The DNA here is from genome assembly GCA_032353835.1 of Enteromius viviparus. Lineage (NCBI taxonomy): Eukaryota > Metazoa > Chordata > Actinopteri > Cypriniformes > Cyprinidae > Enteromius > Enteromius viviparus. The sequence continues at coordinate 9,171,049 of JAUCNO010000002.1, read as the reverse complement.
AAATATTGTTATATGTAAAGCAGGTACGGTGGTCCATGTAATGAAATGTATCATGGGATTGCTGTAGTTTTGTTGATATGGTATGTTTATGGAACGTATTCTTAACTTTTGCTAACATTCTGACAGAGTTATTAAAAGTTATGAACTGTTCTTCCAGGAACGTTATGACAGTGTTCGGTCTGGTCTTTAATAAAGAGCAAAACAGTATATTTATTGATTTTAATATGTTTATGTGGATCCCTATTCTTCCAACAAGTAAAAAGCGAAAAGCAAACGATTTATACACAGAATATTTTCTGAAACATTTTAGATATATTTTATAATGTTGCCACTTGTTTCAGAACGTCGAGAAGACATTCAAGTGTAACGTTCTCGTAACGTTTTCAAAATGACTAAATGGAATGTTCCCTTGATGTTTGTGTATAACCAAGTAAAAACCTTTTCAAAAGTTCAACTTTGAACCAAATCGGTTGGAGTTGTATCAGCTAATAAAAAATGTGACCCCTAATCGCCACCCTCTTTTTTTTTTTTCAAAATTGAGATTTATATAGCATATGAAAGCTGAATAAATCATGGTTTTTGTTAGGATAGGACAATATTTGTCTGAGATGCAACTATTTGAAATCTGGAATCTCAAAATACTGAGAAAATCACCTTTTAAGTTGTCCAAATGAAGCTCTTAGCCATGCATATCAAAAATGAAGTTTTAATATATTTACGGTAGCAACTTATCTGCATTGAACATGATCTTTACTTAATATCCTAATGCTTTTTGGCATCAAAGAAAAACTGATCCTTTTGATACAATGTATTTTTTTTCCAATGTATCTTTGCTACAAATATACCTGTGCTGCTTATGTTTCCATTAAATGATGAAAACATTATTTCTGAATGTTTAAAAATGTCAGTTTTTAGAATGTTGAGGGATTGGTGATCGCAAACATTAAGGGAATGTTACTTTTGAATGTTATCTGAAATTAAAAAATGTTAGATGAGCATCTATTAATTTTATGAACGCTGTATCAATAGTGCTTTGTGCTCTTATTTGAGAACATTAATATTAAAGCTCAGATAACTTTGAACAAACGTTCCTGGAAGATGCAGCATGTCTGTGTCTCTGAGTCAGATATCGTATTGCTGGTTTGCTATGAATAGTTAATGAAGAGCGGAGCAGGAGGATCTTTAGTGTGCAGAACATGAGGACTACAGAACGCTGGAAAATGGGCAGCTTTTGAAGTATCTGCAGAGAGGAGGTAAAAACAGCAGTGTGAAGGGCTTTTTTCTCAGAGGTTTGTTAGTTTGTTGCACATTGCTGTGGTGCAAGGGTTCAGGAACAGATTTTGAGATGAAAGTGTGCATCTGTCACGCTTGTCTGGATGTTCTTTGCATGACGCCCCGTTTTCCTCCATCAAGGACACTGGAAACAAAACTCCCTCTAAAACAACACAAATGACTTTTTTGTATTTTCGCATAAAATGTGAGGCCAAGGTGTTGCTATGCAGGTGTTTTCTTCCCTTTTATCAACTTTAATCCATGTGAGCAAACCTCTAAGAATCCTCTAAAAAGCCATGTTTGCTCACGTGCAGAGGTGTTCACACACACAGAACATTTCTCACACACACACACACACACACACACACACACAGGAGACACAAAGGCCTCATTGATTTGACCCAGACGGCGGTGTGTGTAGTTGTGTGTGAGGAACAGAATGCCTCACATGTTTTCATCTTCACAAAACAAAGACAGCAGCTCAGAGGCGAGGTGATGCTCTCTTGACGTTTGCAAATGACAAAGAGAGACTTTTATTTGGGGTCTGAGCAGATTTAGTCTGTGTTCTCTGTTGTGTTTCCTGTGGGAGAATGGCAGCGCTTTCTAAACAATAGTGACCTTTGGCACATTTCAAAACAAAAAGATTATTAAAAGCTGTTATTGTGAAGTTCAAGGGTTCAGGATGAGGTTAGTGCATCCAAATTGGCCTGAACATTAAAATGTTCTCAATGTACAGTGATGATACCAGATATTTTAAATGAATCTCTGAGTCATGTTTCACTCTAAAATATTATTAAAAGAAATTAGAAGAAGTCAAGTCAAGTTTATTTTCATGACAGTTAAGCGCATTTAAACCACCACCAACAATAAATAAAAACAAAAACTACTCTATGCTAACTAAGTATGTTTGTTTGTTGCTTGAAAAACAAATAATAAAAATGTTATCTGTTATACTTAAACTTATGAGAATAATGCAAATGACAGGCATTTGGAAAGGAAATGTGCTTAGGTGTCATGTATTTGTTAGACTTTTAATAAAACTTTATTATATTTTAGTTTTTCATTGCATTTAAAAATATCTAATTGTCATCTTTAACTTGATAAATGTGTTTACTGCCACTTTTGATCAATTTAATGCATCCTTGCTGAATAAAACTATTAATTTTGTGAAATAAAGGTACATTTTGCTGAAATAAATATTAGTGCTATCAAACAATTAATCACATAACAAAAGTTTTTGTTTCCATAATATATGTTTGTGTACTGTGTATATTTATTATGTATATATAAATACAAACAAATTTGAGCAAAATATGTTATGGTTATATATTAAACAGTATAGGCGTAGTATAAAAATAATAATAATAATAATATAAATAATATATAATATAATAATAACATGTATGTATAAATTATTAAACATATAGATATTTTTTAAATATATAATAAATGGGCATGTATTTCTATATATATATACATAATAAATAAACAAAGTACACCTACAAATATTATGTAGCACACATCCTGCTAGCCCCACATATAGCCTACATTTAATTTTTTAGCTAGATAAATAGCACCATACCAGGCTTTTGAACTCTAACATATACTATATACAGTATATAAATATATATATATATATATGTACAGTAAATACAAATGTATTTTTCTGCTTGTGTTGAAACACAGGGACAATGTTTGTTATGTATCAGTGTGTGTTTAAGGTCCCTGGTTCTTCACACGCACACACACACCCGTCAGCGAGTGTGTGTGTGTGTGTGTGTGTGTGTTTGGGAGTGTGCCGGCTGCTCCAGACAAAGGCAGACGAGCCCCGGTGATAAGATGGAGCAGATTTCCTCTGGCTGTGTTCGAGCCGGACTAATGCAAGCTCTGGACCAAATCCCTCACTGATGCGTTTACTGTGATTCCTGAATGGACCTGTGTTCGTTGTGTTACATGTTAACTTACAAGCACATTTCACAGCTCACATTAATAATGATGATGAGCTTAATCAGTTAGTTATACAGTGCAGAAGAGGACAGGATGAAATTATTGAATGTTTTGTTGTGCTGACCTTTTAAGCCCATTATCTGGCGCTCATCTCTTAATGACAATGTGCCATGAGAGACTGAAATAACCTGCAGAATAGAGTGCATGCATTTGCAGCTCATATAATATGCATCATTTTGTAAACTTATTTAAACACATATGGGAAAAATAATCCATTCAGTAATTTAAATAAGATTTAATAAAGCATTAGGTTTGGGTTCGTCTGTAGTATTACTCAGTAAAAGTTCTTTATATTTTTAAAAGAAGTTTCTCATTGCTGACCAAGGATGCATTTATTTGATCAAAAATGCAGTAAAAATGTTAAATGTTATTACTCTTTATAGTAAGCATTCTCCATGCAAATATATATTAAAATGTAATTTATTTCTTTGATGCACAGCTGTATTTTCAGCCTCATTCCTCCAGTCTTCAGTGTCACATGACCCTTTTACTGCTCAAGAAACACCTCCGATTATTATCAATCTTAAAAAACAGCTATGGAAAATGTGATATATTTTATTTTTCACAATTCTTTGATTTATAGAAAGTTCAAAAGAACAACATTTATTTGAAATCGAAATCTTTTGTGACATTGTAAATGTTTTACTGGCCCTTTTGATCCATTTAATGCTCGTTGTAAAAAAGCAACAATTTCTTGTCTTATTTGTAATCTTTTAAACTTTTAGCTTTCTATGAGAAATGTCTTCATATAGGTATTGTTGTTTATTGGTGGATTAAGTGTGTTTCTGTGTGATTTCGTCAGAGACAGGTACAGACAGACTCCGATCCTGAACTCTGAAACACCTGACAGCCCAGAGATGTTTTATTGGCTCTGCCAACACCGTATTTAAGAAAGGAATTCACTCTCACTCTGACTCAAACTTTCTGTCAATCAGCTGTAAAATTACACTTAAATAATATGATTTTTTTAGTTAGTTTGATGACAGTGGTGGCTTATATTAAGATATCATGAATACCATACCACTACCATAGTAAGCATTCAAAATAGTACGGCAGAGAGTAATGTGATATTTATTGTCCCGTGAGCCTGTCATACAACATTCCTCTGAGAAACCTCGCCTCACAGGTAATTATCCCAAACCTGCTATTAAAAACAATTAGTATTAAGGTGTTATTTGAAACACACTTAATCTCCTTAATACTGCTCTTAAGAATTTAAACCGTCGTTCAGAAACCTTGGGAATAGGCTCATTTCATGTTTTATATACATTCATTGTAGGGACAGTTTTACAATTTAGAAAATTAAAAAAGAGCATATATTTTTTTACTGCAGTTGGTTGATGTACATATACAAAATATACTTTTTACAGTATGTATAATTCTGTCAAATCAACCAGAGTATGCACTATTTTGTAGAGGAGGGTGAAAATTACAATTTTCAAAGCCAAATTCCAGGAGGGTAAAAATGACTTGAGAAAGATGGAAGCTGTACTTGTTGACTCTCAAAGTCTATTGACTTTGACAATCTTTGTTGCATTATGTGACAATAGTTTATAAATGTAAAAAAGCTTTGATTTTTGTTAATGTTTTTTATTCCCCCCATAGTTTGCATGGCAGTAACTCAAGAAGAATTAAAGATATCTTGATATCCTTTTGGATTGGGTTCTTTACAGACTTTTTTTTGGTAACTTTTTTTTATAAGGCCCTAAATGGATCCCAATGTGGCCTGATTTCCAAATTGTTGCTTAGTGATCAAAAACCAAACATTGTTTACTTTACATACAGTTAACACTTACTGTATTAATAGAATAGACTGAAGAACAAATTATATTTAAAGTAAAATCCCAGATATGTAGATGTTTATTAAAATGTGTGTGTGCATGTGTATAGAGAGAGAGAGAGAGAGAGATTGTATAAAAATGTATAAAGTTTACAGAATATGAATAAATCAAGGCATACAATTTTACTATATTTAACAGCTGGTTTGCAGAAAGTTACCATGGAATACAGATCATTCAATGTAAATTTCTTCTGTAAATGTGATGTTGATGGATTATTGGTAGACTGCTTCAACTGGCATTGGTCAGTCAAACAGATGACCCCGCCCCAAACTCATCTGATTGGTTGAGTCAGAATATTAGGCTGCTCAAACAAACGGCCAAATGTTTTAAAAGCTTTTCATGCTTTCACGCAAAGCCAAAGGATTACTAATAGTCAAAAACCACAGAAAGTCCAATGGATTTGGAACAGTTATGTGCTGTTGACATATGCTTTTATCCAATGGGCAATCCATTCATGGTAAAAATGTGATCAGGTCATGAGAATCAAACCCATGATCTTGGTATTGAGATACAGAAATGCTATACTATTCTACTATTTTGTGCCACCAACTACAAGTACAGTCATTTCAGTGCTTTTTAACGCATCTTGACATATAAATCCACCTAAATCCCACAAAATTTCACTTATGTCGTCCACAAATGGTGCAGCCATGCAAAATCTGTCTGCGGCTCGGCGGTCAGCAGCGTTCGTGTGTCAGCAGGGGTCAGAGGATTAAACAGGCATTTGAAGGAGTGAGAAAAGAACATGAGAATAATCTCTGCGTCAGCGACTTTCTTCGGTTGACAATGAGGGTCATAATCTCTCCTGTCCAACCCAGAATCAACACTGATCGCTTTGTTTTTCTACAGACGCATTTCTTCAGCGCGCACAGACGGCACAAACGTCCTTAAATGAACTGCAATCAGAAAGCTAATTATTCAGCTGATTGAGCCGATTGAGGTGCTCATCAAATTTACATCAACGATCCGTTCAGAAGGAGCTTTGAATTCTGGAAGACGGGTGAAAATAATCAGGCTGATTTGTGCTGCTTTGTTTAAATGTTTGGTCTTTGATAAGAGTCATTCCAGATCCTCCGAGTTATTCTGAATCACCTGCATCAGTTTTGTTCCAGGCTTCTGTCGTTTATAATGGCCTGGTAAGTTCCTTCCGATGTCGAATGCAAGCGCTCAACAAAGGCATTCAGAAACGCTCATCCGTCATCAAGCTAAAATTTCCAGTGACAGTCTCGTGTGTATTTCAACAAGCCTCATGCATATGAATTATTACTGATCCCGGAGTCTAATTTTAAACCTGTCTGCCGTGCACAAACTTTCCCAAAGCATACCGCTCCACAGAGACATGGTTTCTGGGTTTGGTTCCCAAAGAAACATGGAATATTCAGTGTCTTCTTCTGCAGACTGAAACATATATATATATATATATAGCAGTCTAGATCAGTGGTTCTCAATCACGTTCCTTACATCTCTCCTTTGTTTGACACACCCATTTTAGGTCTTGAAGTCTATACTAATGAGCTGATGATCTGAATCAGGTGTATTTGATTAAGGAAACATGGAAAACAGGCATGCTGCATCCGAAATCGCTTACTTCCCTACTATATAGTACGCTAAAAACAGCATGCGAGGCGAGTAGTATGTCCGAATTCATAGCATTCGAAATTCAGTAGGCGAGAAGTACCCGGATGA
>JAUCNO010000002.1:9124478-9141125 GCA_032353835.1 Enteromius viviparus | reverse complement strand
CTATTCAGACGTGAGTTTTGAGCAGTGAAGGGGTGTTTCTCCGATCACGAATGCAGACATGCTGTTATGTTTACGAGACGTGATGCAACACCACGTGTATAAAACACAGAACTAAGTCATAACCATCAGTAATTATGTCTCCACTGGATCAACAAATGCCACATGTTTACAGTATTCGGCCAATCACAGTGCACTGGACAGCTGGCCAATCAAAGCACACCTCGCTTTTTTAGAACACTGAGCTTTGTACAGATCGACCCGTTTCAGGAGGCGGGGCTTAGGGGAGAAACAGTAATGTACAGTATGTGGAAAATAATGTGTTTTTTTTCTTAAACCACATAAACACATTGCATCACACCGAATACACAAAATAATGTTTTTTTAGCGACATCATCTGACCTCTTTAATGACTGAATTCTTCCTAGTTTTTTAATAATCCTGGCAGTGTGCTTTATGAATATTGATGATGAATTGCATGTGTTTTTGTTTATTAGTCTGTTAATGCATGAATGTGTGTTTTCAGGGAGAAAAGCAGTCAGAGTATTTTCTGGGCCTGACGCCGGTCGGGGTCGTGGTTTACAAAAACAAAACTCAAGTGGGGAAGTATTTCTGGTAGGTTTATGTTTAAATTCAGTTGTTCACCTATTAAAGGAATAATTTACTGAAAACTCGCCCACATGTCATTCAAAACAAATCATTTCAATATATGATATGATACATCCCATTATATTTGTTATATTATCATATAATGTCATATATGTTATGATATGATCCTTTAAAAGAACAAATCAGTTAATGAGATATGTAATGAGTAGTGCTGTAAAATTATTAATCATGATATGAGTGTACTGTGTGTATTTATTATGTATAAATACAATATATAACAATATAAGACAAACACATGCATGTATAAATTAAAAAAAGTGTTATGTTTATATATTATAAATGATGAATATAAATATATGCATGTGAATGTATTTAAAAATATATTATATATATGATATGAAATTAGATGTATAATGTACCATATACCACGTAACATTTTTTATGTTAAATATCATAAATATACATGACATACAGTATATTGTATATATATTGTATAGCCTGTATGATATGATAAATGATGTGATATGACACAATACAAGATACTGTATGATATCATATATAGTAATGCTTTTATATTATTATATATTAGCACTTTGTCGCTGTGTTTTTATGCACATGTTAAATAATGTACTTTTAATTAATAATGTTTCAGGCCAAGAATAACGAAAGTGTATTTCAAGGAAACCCAGTTTGAGCTGCGGGTTATGGGCAGAGATGTAAGTCTTGTTTTATTACATTATCACAATAAATAAATGAACTGTGTGTGATCTCTAGAGACCAGAAAATCCACTCAGTTTACATTCAATCATTGCATTATATTATTGCAACAGTAAGGCATTATAAACAAATAAATACAATCAGTCTTGACTTTGTTTCCATTTAAAGCAAGCAACAAAATTCATATATGAACCTGCTTTACTCTCTGCGAGGATGCTGTGATTGATAGAGGTTTCTGACTGGCCTCAAGCCTCTGGACGGTGTCCTTCAGGGCCCAATTTAAGCTGCAGTGAAGCATCTTCTCGCTCCACTGAGATCAGATCAGAGTAAAGAGAGTAATCAGGGTTTAAACGCAGCTTTCCTGTGTGTTTTCAGTGCAATGAGACGTCGTTCTTCTTCGACACTGGCAGTAAGACGGCCTGTAAGAACCTGTGGAAGTGCTGCGTGGAGCATCACACCTTCTTCAGGTACAGCAGCGGAGATTAAAGGAACAGTTCACCCAAAAATGTGTTTTAGTTTTTGGACTGATTGTACGTCTCAGCTCAGTGACAGCTACACATATCCCTTTATGATATTTGCAGTCGTGTGAAGTTAGAGCAATCTCGTGCACTTTTAAAACATCTTGTTTTAGAGCATTTCTCCTGTAGTTCTTACAGAGAAACGCTGTGAAGCCAAGGGCCCTTCAGATTTCTGCCTCTTTTTTCTGAGGAGAAGCTTTCGGCTGCGTTCTCTGGTGTTTGTTTAATCAGAGCCGTCTCACTCCGGTCCCCAAAGAGCTTTAGACGCTCAGAACACATGCTAATCTGCGTGAGAAACACCGTTATTAGGAACACTTTACACCGAGGTCGAGTTCATGCATTAGCTAACGTTCTTTGTAAATATGGTAATGCTTTACAATCAGGTAACATTGTATTAATAAACATAAACAATTTATTTATTGCACTATTTAAGCTTTGTTAATGTTGCTAGTTGTTCGTTGTTAATTCATGTTAGTTCACAGTGCATTAACTAAGGTTAACAAACACAATAGGGAATTTAATAATGTAATAAATGCTGAAATTAACATTTAACTAGGATTAATAAATGCTGAAGAAGTATTGTTTAGTCGTAGTTCATGTTAACTATGTTTACTCATTATAGTTGTTCAATTTTGGTTCATGTTGGTTAGGAGATCAGTGTTATTTTATTGTCATTGACATATTATTGTAGTTTTTTAATATTTTGATTTATTTTGGTATTTTAATATTTTTGCATAATTTTTTTTTTTTTCAAATTTTTTTATGTGACAGTATGCTTTTTCTATTTTTTTATTTCAGTATTACTTATTTTGGTACATTGTTAAATTTATTTAAAATAAAAATGTTGAATGCAGTTGTTTTGGCAATAATTAAAAATAAATATTTTGGTGTAATTAGAAGCATTAAAATTGATGACTGAACCATAAAAAAAGGAATGAACTAAAACCAAAAATGAAATGAACTAAACTAAACCTACACAGTATTTAAAATTATTATTATTAAAATAAATAAATAAACACAAACCGAAAAAATGACAAAAGCACATAACAAAAATAAAAAATTACATGCATAAAATAAAACTCAAGTTAAAAATATTATTAAATATGACAGAATGATTACATTTAAAAACACCAATAAATTCATGTTAATTGTTATACATAGTTTAATAAAATTCATTTTAAGTTTAGTTTTAATTATTTTAAATTTCACAATAAACTGTGAAATTGAGAACTGGCTGAAATAAAAATAAGTTTTATTTATTTATTTATTTATTTCATTTTACATAATTGAGGTTTTATGTTAAACAACAGACATGCATACCTTTATAGTTTTAATTTTAGTTCCTAACTGTACTAACCCTGGATAAAATAAAAACTATTAAAAGCTGCAGAGCTAGTATATGTATAATGAATTATTGATTGTTGGTGTTGTTTATGTGGCATGAACACTGAAACAGGACTGTTCAGACTTTAACAACAAGCCGAATCATGTTCTGTCATCATAACACAGATCTCTGGATGTTTTATCCAGCAGGAACACAGTGGAGACCAATTATACAGAATGCAGCGTTCCTCAGTTCTAGTCTGATCTCTCATTATATTTTGGCTTTTAATTTCTCTGACTGTTGGTTCTGCGTTTTTTTTAGAGCTGCGCGTTTACAGCTTTTGAATTTTAATGAAAGGAAACACTCGTTCTGTAATTTAGCTCATTAAAATATGGCTGTAAACAACAGATTTGCCCCACAGATGTTTGGAAGGAGACTACCAAACCACATCCATGTTTCATCGGGAGTGAAAATGAGAAAAAAAACACATATAACCTGTGAGGTTGGTCGTCTAAATGTTCATATTTTTGTAAATCTTCTTAAGGAAATGTCTTTTACAGAATGCCAGAGAATGAGTCTAATTCACTAACCAGGAAGCTGTCCAAATTCAGCTCTTTGGGATCAAAGCATCGCTACAGGTTAGTAAACCACAGGAATGCATGCTTTTAAAATTGTTTTTAAAATTGATAATAATCAGAAATGTTTCTCGAGCAGTAAATCAGTATATTATTATGTGACGCTGAAGACTGGAGTAATGATGCTGAAAATACAGCTGAACATCACAGAAATAAATGATAGTTTAACAGTTGTTTTAATAGTAAAAATATTTCATCAAATGAATCCAGCCTTGGTGAGTGGAAGACTTCTTTCAGCAATATTAAAACGTCTTGGTGACGTCAAACGGAGGTGTAGAAGTTCATAATCTATAACCACATGAACACCCAAGGCACGAGGTATTGAGACGTTTAATATGTACAGACAGGTATTAGTCACAGACAGAGTGACTCATGTTACTGTCATTACATTCTCTGGGTTAGTCATTAAATAAACATAAATGTGGGCCAAACTCAGAAGAATAAAAGGTCAAATAATTGACAAATTACAAAATGATAGCACATTAATCTACTACCTCACAAGCACTAAACACAGTTTTTTAAAGGAACAGTTCACCCAAAAAATGACAATTAAAGTCATTTCATGCATGCTGATGAACTTTTATCATAGTTTATTGTTATATGGAAAGTGGTTAACACTCAACCCATTCTAATCTGAATCTTGTGAACAGGATTTCCTCTTTTGTGTTTTGCTTTCAAATGTGCGATCTTGTCACTCAAGAAAAGATAACCTAAATGTCTGTTTTGCTTACTATCTTTACTTTCACTTTTTTAGACTAAAACAAAAGATGAATTCATTGTAATACTTAACTAAAAAAACAAAGAAACAAAAACAGCTGCTTAATGCATGAGAAAAATAATAAGTGCTGTCAAACGATTAACCACAATTATTCACATTCAAAAAACTATATATATGTGTATGCAATGTATATATATTATATTATATATTATATATACACACAGCACATATTTTGAAAATATTTACATGCATATTTATATCAATTTAATTAATAATAAATATGAATATATTTAATATAACATAAGAATATTTTTCTTATATATGCATGTGTGTGTGTGTGTGTGTGTGTTTATATACATAATAAATGTATATGTAAATGTAATAAATAAAAAAATATATATTATGTAAACAAAAACACTTTATTTTGGGTGAGATTAATTGTGATTAATTATTTGACAGCACTAAAAATAATCTTAATTAAAAGGCTTAACAAGATAATTTTATAATTAATAAAAATATAATATCAAGTCATTTTACTTTTGCAGCACGTTCATCTTGAATGAAGAATTTGTAGATATTTCTACAAGAAAACAAGACAAAAATACTGAGTAAGAGAATATGTTTTTTGCAGTGTGAGAGGACTTACATGTTGTTTTGTTTTGTTTTATTTCCACCTTATGTTCACCTTCTCTGTTTTAAGAATCAGCCCAAATCTCTTTTGGTCTCAGTCTAGAGCTCTGAAAGGGATTGCTTTGATGGCGTTATTACAGTGATTCAGGAGGATGTGAATCATGTGAATCTGTTTCTGCTTCCAGTGGAAAGACTGCGATGCAGATCGGACGAGAGCAGTCTGTGACTCTGCCACGACCCGACCTCCAGGTGATCCGAACCCGCAGCAAGACATACCCAAAGAGAAGCACACACCCCGCGGGTGAGCCACGCCCCATTCACACCCGATCAAAACACCCTTAGCACAAAACTGTAATGATGTTGTTTCAGCAGTCAGCAGCTTCATCAGTCCTTTAATTTCAATCTTTTCAAAATCTTGCATAGAATTGGGCGGGGCCTAAACAGTCAGAGCTATAGAATCAGTGGGTGGGGCCTAAACTGTCAGAGATATAGAATCAGTGGGCGGGGCTAAACAGGCAGTGATATAGAATCAGTGGGCGGGGCTAAACAGGCAGTGGTGTAGAACCAGTGGGCGGGGCCTAAACAGTCAGAGATATAGAGTCAGTGGGCGGGGCTAAACAGGCAGTAATGTAGACTAAGTGGGCGGGGTTCAACAGGCAGTGATGTAGAACCAGTGGGCGGGGTCTAAACAGTCAGAGACATAGAATCAGTGGGTGGGGCCTAAACTGTCAGAGATATAGAATCAGTGGGCGGGGCTAAATAGGCAGTGATATAGAATTAGTGGGCGGGGCTTTACAGGCAGTGATGTAGAACCAGTGGGTGGGATCTAAACAGTCACAGATATAGAATCAGTAGGCGGGGCTAACAGGCAACTCACCTATTCTACATCACTGCCTGTTAAGCCCCGCCCCCTGATTCTACATCACTGCCTGTTTAGCCCTGCCCACCAGACAGTAATGCAGAAACAGGCATTGATCTTTTGCGTAGGCGGTGCTTATTCACACTTTTAAATCATTTACATTGATAATTGAACAAAGCGACTTACAAATGAGGACACTAGAAGCAATCAAAACCAATAAAAGAGCAACAACATGCAAGCATTATGACGAGTCTCAGTTAGTCTAAGATCAAGGGAGTTTTGGTTTCTCAGCACATGACATGAGGCTCAGGTGTGTGATTGATCAGCTGGCGTTTGCTTCAGCGCTCCGCAGGCATGCGGTTGAGATAAACGCTGTTGTTCTTGGGCTGAGGCAGGAATGTGTGGGTCACTCTATTGTTCTGCCCATCACTCGCACACTTAAACAATAGAGCAGAGACTAGAGAGGGCTGGGGTGGAGGATGCAGATGGACACAGGAAGTGTTCTGCTGAACACAGTTACATCTGACTGAGGTTTTTGGCCACAGAAGCACTCATTTTTGGGAATTATGTGCTTTAGGGCGGAGCAACGGAGGAGAGACAGTCACCAAGACAGAGAGCGCGAGTGAAGGCCTCAAAAGCACTGCACTTACACCGGTCAAGAGGTATTCAACACAAGCCTTTTATTCATCTGGAGTCACTTATTCACTGCAAAGATCATTCAGTGAGATCTTAAAATGGAGACTGCACTGAATCTCCTGAATCTCAGATGTTTCTCCTGAGAAAACATACAGATCTCATCCAGTCAAGAAGATCTCAGTATGAGCTCAGACACTTCTCATCACATTTATATTCAGAATCAAATGATCTGAGCCTCTTTGCACATTGGTTTTATAGACTGTATGTTAACTATTGTATCATTTGGGTCTATTTTTAGTTCTCCAAAAGAAAACCTTTAGTTCTCTGAAACATCTTTTGACAAAGTTGAGAGCTTCAAGAAATGTCTTGAACTGCAGATGATTTTCTTCCTCAGTACTTTTATCTTGTTTTCCAGCACACATATTTAAACATTCCTAAGATGCATTTATTTGAGAACGAAACTTACTTCAGATCCTGAAAATCGCACTAAAAATGCATTAAAAGGTGCTCAGTTTATGCTTAAAATTAAAACAAAAATTAGCCACTGGAAATAGGACGATTATCTGAAAAGCTGGAGATTCAACGCAGTCTTTATTTGCTCTTAATAATTCAGATCTCATTTTAGAGTGTTTAACAGACTATCACAAATTTGCATTTCCACAAAGTCCCAAAGCAAAGACAGACAGCACTTCAGAGCCGCAGAACAAGCCCAGTGCACCATGGGAAGAAGACGCCCCTCAAAGGTACCCCACTGAGAGTTCATACATGAATAATAATGAACACATAGATCATATCACATTTACCATGACTCAGTGTTATTTGATTATTTCTGTACTATTATAGTTTATATTAGTTCAGCTGTATTTATTAACATTTAGAATTAGGCTAGCTTTTGGTTTTAAGTCATTTATATTTTTATAGCTTTCATTTTGGTACTTCATCTTTAAGATATTTTAGTAAATTTAGCTGTATTTATTAATATAAATATTTGAATTAGATTTTACCTATTTATTTTTTTATGTAATTTTACTTTATTCATTAATTTTTACATTTCTATATGGCTTTAATTTGAACTCTTTAACTTGTTTTATTTCATTAATTTGTATATATTTATATTTCAGCTTTTACTTTCTTTCTTTCTTTCTTTCTTATTTTCAGTTTGTTTAGTAATTTTTTAGTAATAAATAAATTTTGCAAATTGTAATAAACATTTCATTTTGTTGTATTTAGTTTTTATTTTAAAATTTCAATTCTCATTTTAATTTTAATATTGTTTCAGCAATTTTGTACTTTAATAATTTGTATTAGTTTTTGAAATGTATTTCTGTGTAGCTTTCATTTTAGTACATAAGGTCATTTTATAAAAATTATTTTATTTAGCCGCTAAGCCAGCATTTCTGATTTTTCATAAAGTTTTTTTAAGTAATTAATCTAGCGTTTCTAATTTATGTTTACCAAAAAACGATTTTTAGTAGTTTCACTTAGCAATATCAGCCCTGATTCATATTCAAGCACTATGGTATTTTATTATGGTATTCAATACTAAAGCCATTGTAGTTTTTGCATCTGTTGTGCTTGTGTTCTTGTCCTCTTTAAGCTGGCCTGTCTCTGTTTTCCCCCAGCGGTCTGTATAACTCGGCCAGCGAGCGGAACAAATCTCCCAAATTCCCCAAAGCTCACCGGCGTTCACCCTCAGGAGGCAGCGAGAACGACCCGTCTCTCTCGGCCCGCCGAAGGTGTGTTCACGTGCATCCCGCTTCTGCATTCACTCTCATTCATGGCCTTGAGTCGTAATGCATTTGAAGAGTCTTTAAACAGCACCGCTGAATCTCAGTCCAGATGCACTTGCTCCCTCTAGTGGAAATACACTGGAGAAAATGGGTTTTGTTACTCCTTGTTTGATGTAAAAAGCCAAACACAAAGAGACTAACTAAAACTAAAACTTTACTATATATATATATATATATATACATATACATATATATGAATTTCATTCAATTGAATAAATTAGTTAATTAATAAATACATACATTTACTGGCTTGAATAACGTAAAATATAATTTGTTTGATTTTTTTGTCATTTTAATTTTAGTTTTAATGTTTTAATTTTTATGTGCTTTAGTCATTTTAAGTATTATTTTATGTTTCTATATAACCTTAATTTTTTTAAATTTCAACTTATTCCATTTATTTCCATTTATTAATATTCTGAATTAGCTTTTATTTTTATATTTTAATATTTTCAATAAATCTGAAATGAAAATAGATTAAACCAAACAATAATATTTAAAATAAACCAACCAAAAAAAACAACATATTTTATGTGCATTAAATTACTAAATATTTAACTGAAATTAAAATGAAATGTTTTTTTAAAGGTTATTTAGAATATTAATAAAAAGTATAATAGTTCATAATAATACTAAAATAACACTGGCTTATATTTCTTGATTTACTGTATTCCTTTGAAAAATTGAGAAAGCAATACATTTAATATCTTGTAATGTTTAACATAAACAAAAAAGCACATAACAAGACATTTAACAGTTTCTTTCTTTAATAAGCAATTATAGTAGTATTTAAAAAAAAAACATTACTTGCATCTTAATGTATATTTTTAAAATCTACTTTATTCTACGTGGTCTACAATACATGGATTATTTAGTTACATCTAAAGTCTGATCGTCTGGCTGTAAAGGAGGTGAAAGTTCCTCTGGTTATGAGTTCTTGCCTCTGGGCATCAATAAGACGTGAATCCTGCCGCAGGCGAGGAACTGATGAAAGAATGGCTGAGAATAAATAAATACTGATAAATCCTCACAGCAGCACAGGCTTTTGTGTCTGTCTGCCAGAGATGATGAAACCATCCGTGTTTCTCTTCAAACGTCCTTCATTGTGTTTTGTCTCGACAGGAGAGGTCAAGCCACTGAAGACCCACAGGCCACCAAACAGTACAGGAGGAGGTTCGATTTCAACAGCTTCAAACTCATATAGTATAATAGAAAGGAAACAATCACAATTTGGTGTTGTGTATGTCTTTGTTATTCTAATTTATGCTTTTCAAGGCAGCGCAGTTTGTCGCTGGTTGGTTTTAAATAGAACCAGTCACGTATTTTAATTTTTTTTAGACCTGCAGAATTAAAGCAACAATTCACACAAACATGAACATTTCCTCTCTTTCAGTCCATGCAAGATGTATAAGAGTTTGTCTTTAGAGAAATGTAACAGCATTGCATCAGTGTCTGAGTAATGGATGTGAATGGGTGCCGTCAGAATGAGAGCTGATAAAAACATCACAATAATCTAGCACAGCAATCCAGTCTGATCTTGATAAACTTTCTGCTGTTCAGGAATGTGTTTCCCGCTTCCATTCTGCCCTGTCACCTTTAACCCCTCTGATTGGCCCCTTTAGGTCACGTTCCCGTGGAAACACCAGCAGCGGCAGCGAATCAGAGAATTCCAACAGAGAACATCGTAAAAAAAGAAACCGGTGCGTGATTGAGCTGTCAGGACAATATAAGAGCACGGCCCTCCTGAAATATATGGACATCATAAATTAAAGCAGTAATGCTCCTAAAAACAGTTGCGGTAAAAATCTTTGATAAAAGCAGGAAACGTGTCATAATATTAATCTCTATAACCTGCAGGTCCCGGCAGGAGAACGAGATGGTTGATTCTGGCCCGCAGTGGGAGGTCGTGCTTCGCAGACAGAAGGAAAAAACACCCAACGATCCCAACCATCGCCGCTCACGACACCGCTCACGATCGTAAGCGTTAACCTTTTAACCTTTAATAGTCAGAAAAATCAGATTTGGTACATTAGGCTTTTATGGCTCATATAGTGAGAATATAGAAGACAAAACAGCTCAGCAAACTGTTCTGAACTGTTCCTTTAACAATGTAAAAGACCCGACCCTCTTGAGCGAGTCTTTAAGCTCTTCTTGTCTATTTCAGACGAAGTCCTGACGTCCAAGCTAAAGAGCAGCTCTGGAAGCACATCCAGTGAGTTTAACTTCTCCTTCATCACTGATCAGATTCTCTGTAAAGCAGACGCTGATGATCATGTGTTTGTGTGCAGGAAGGAGCTGGTCGATCCTTCAGGTCTCTCTGAGGACCAACTAAAGGAGATTCCGTACAAGAAAGTGGAGTAAGTCAAACAAACCTGTCCTTCTATAAAACAGGACGATCAATTATTCCACAAACAGTCTAAACATTGGTATCCCATAAAAGAAGGAAATCCCCAGATGTACACGTGTAATGAAAGTGTGCCTCTGTCAACGCTAAAGCGCTCAGATAATTAGTGTCCACAGAAGACATGCATTACTCAGCTCAGTGAACTCTGATGAGCTGGATGTTAATCTGCTGTTTTGGGATATTAGTCTGGTAAATGCTGAGTTTGTACTAACAGAGAATAAAAGCTATTTTTGTTTTCTTCACGCTAAAAAAAGTATTCTCGTCACGTCACAAAAACTCCAATAGACTGCAAGGGTCCTAACACGATCAAGTCCCAGAAACATAGCTAGGACTTTGAATAAATAATCCGTGTGACATCAGTGTGGATAGGGGTGCACATAAAAGTACATTTTTGGGTGAACTGTTCCTTTAAAGTGCCTTTATTATAGTTTGTGAAAGGTTGGTTTTAGGAGTCCCAAACAAGGTCAAAAAACACTTTTATTTTCCTATAATATGCATTTTTTTTACCTTATTTGTTCACTGACTCCTAAACCATTTATTCAACAATTCATTTTCCCAAACCCTTTCAGTGATTGGTGGATTTCAGTTAAAGCAGTGTTTGTGAGCTTTTAATGCTCCAAAAGCTGCCCCTAGTGGTGAAAAATGAATTTGCATTTTCATTCAGACCAATGCTAGAAGACCAACATGCTAATGCTTCACTTTGATGTCAAAATCCAACGACTTGGGAATCGTTTTAAAAACAACTCGTTCCAATGATTCAGAGACAATAACTTTATACAGTTTTATAACTTCTGCACTTTCAGATTTAAAACTTAAAAATACACACTGCATGAAATATCACTTTCAAAAATCCATAATAGTGGCACTTTAAGGACAGAAACCCTTGTGGGACCGAAGCCCAAACAACTGCATGTGTCTGGTTTCAGAACACAAGGTGACCCGATCAAGATCCGCCATTCACATTCTCCCAGGAGCTTCCGGCAGTATCGACGCTCCCACTGTTCAGACGGTGAGCGGTCTGTGCTCTCCGAGGTTAAGTAAGTGCATTCTGAGCGGTCAAGAGGATGTTTTGTATCACACTCGCTGATCTCAGGTCATATTCACTGTTATTGTCTGTCCTCTGGCGTCTGTAGCTCTCGGACCGATCTGGTGCCTCCTCTCCCGGTTACCCGCACCGCAGACGTGCCCGGTTCCAGCTCGACCCCTGCACAGGTCAGACACACACCTAAATTATTTAAAGTAGTAGTTCACATAAAAATTTTCCCAACATTTAATCATCCTCAAGGCCATACAAGAAGGTAGATGAGTTTGTTGTAGATGAGCATTCCATCACTTGCTCACCAATGGATGTGAATGGGTGCCGTCAGAATGAAAGCTGATAAAACACCACAGTAATCCACAACACTCCAGTCCATCAGTTAAAGTCTCAAGAGACAAAAATCTGCATGTTTGTAAGAAACAAATCCATCATTAAGTATGGATGAGTTGGTAAAATATGAATCCAAAATCTAAAATAACGCTTTCTTCAGTGAAAAAATAGTCTGGTCTGAATCAAGAGAGAAATCTGCACAGATGAAGCACTGTTTACAAGCCTAAACAGTCCAAAGAAGCTCTAAACAATGTGAGAGACAACAGGAGATGCATTTATACAGGAGGATATTAATGGTTTTGTTACTTAAACACTGCAAAAAATGCTTTTTTGGTCTAATCTTTTATTTGATATTAATAAATAAACTTAAATTTGTACTTCTTTTATTGAGAGGAAAATTTTTCTAGAAAATTCTTCTTGATTTATTTTGGCTAGAAACAACATCATAAGATGTAACTGTTGGACTGGAGTGGTGTGGATTATTGTGATGTTTTTATCAGACTCTCATTCTGACGGCACCCATAAGGATCCATTGGTGAGAAAGTGATGTAATACTACATTTCTCCAAATTTAATGAAGAAACAAACTCATCCTAATCTTGAAAGGTCTGAGGGTGAGTAAATGTTCTGCAAATGGGTTAACTAATCGCTCAACACTTTAATTGCTTATTTAAATATGAACCGTTAGAACAAGAGTCAGAGATTCATCTGATTTCACTCGGCTATGTTTCTCACTGCACTGTTGTGTCCCTATTTTTGTTGCTTTCAGAAGAAGAAAGGCTCCAAAGACACTCTCTCAGAGAGCTCCGAGCAGGACACAAAAAGCACCGCCAAGGTGGTGAAGACCGTACACACATCTCGAGTGAAAACAGAGACGTGACCGTTTTTCATAGTCGACGTGTCAAAGGGGAACGGCAGAGTTGCCAGTGAAATGAAAAGTTAAGCTCTGGTGGAGCCTGTATGAAAACACTGAAGTTATCCAGATACATGGACACCCTCAATAAAAATCCAACCTCCTTTCTTCATAGTTCATACCATAATCAGTGAAAATGCATTTCTTCACCAGTCTAGGATTGCCTGTGTATCACACAAACACACTGCAAACTTAGAAATTAGTTTCATTTCCTACTGACAATCATATGAAGGATGGTGGACTGTCTGATATCGTATACATCTCAAACACTTTTAAACACATTTCTACAGTATTAAACGTCTGTGAGCTCGAGCACCATGTGGGGATGATCGTAAACAGTGCTTTGTATTATTATTATTATTATTGTTGGTTGTGTCCTCAGATTTTAGAGTCAGCCCTGCTGTAGGAAGTGTTGCTGCTGTATTTCTATTTTTGTTTTTGCACAATAATGTAGACTCTTGTAACTGTTCTGAAATCACTGTAGCTTAACTGGAAGCTCAAATTCTTGACTTCTAACAACTTCTTGTCAATAAATTCATTATGTACCTGTTTGGTGGTCTGATCTGGTCTGGATGAGTTTTGTGTATTAGGATGTTATCGTGTGTAATGACACACTGCGGCCAGTAGAGGGAGACAAACAGCTTGCTTATTAGTATTAAGTGTAAGTGTTTTAAAAAATGATTTACAGTCGGCTGACGGAAGCAGACCTCCTAGATCTTTTAGTGACCGAACCAAACTAATTTTTTTAATTAATTTGATTTTTGTCAGTACTTTTATTATGTATTACGCTATTAGATTAATTTCACATTAGCGCTGTTACTATAGCGTGTATTTCAGCTATCTTTTCAGTTTAAAAAACAACTTATTGCATGCAGTAATTTGAAACGGCATTTAAATTTTTTCTAATAAATACAATAAATACATAGACG
The DNA here is from genome assembly GCA_032353835.1 of Enteromius viviparus. Taxonomy (NCBI): domain Eukaryota; kingdom Metazoa; phylum Chordata; class Actinopteri; order Cypriniformes; family Cyprinidae; genus Enteromius; species Enteromius viviparus. The sequence goes on along the minus strand of JAUCNO010000002.1, from coordinate 9,127,078 downwards.
CATATTTGTCCGTTCCCGCATTTTTCCTGAGGATCATTTTGAGACGCTAAGTCAGCAAAACAAATATTTCTTTACTTTATTACAGATTTGACCGTTAAATCACACCTAGTGTTTCGTTTGAGAAGTTTTTAACAAACTATAGGCCCCACCGACGTTTGAATTGCGTGAGATTTCGTGAGCTACTCCGTCGCTTTTGGAAAATTACTCTAGAAACGATGTATTTTGGAAACTGAATTGATTTTGCTAGCAGGTGTAGACATGTGCATCTGCAAATCCTTTACATGTAAATGTGGACTGAGCCAAAACAAATAGCTTTAGAAACTATGTACACTAGACCTTTGCACAAATGAGCTTTGTGTAGGCTACAAAATTTGCCATGTTTCAACGCCGTGAGACATGAAATGATGGATTATAAATAATAGAGCTCTTGATAGCAGATTATAAATATTTAAAGAAAACGCGAGTGCTTCATTATGCAACTGGACGCCTCGGTGCTAAGGGGTTATTTATGGTTGTTGGGGCGTTGCTGGAGTGTTTATTTGCACTCTATCACACTATATTCGGTCTATATAACGAAATTCCGTGGCCTGCTTCCACTGAAGTGAAGTGGGGTTGCAGTGTTTTATTTTTTAGACAAGTTTGCAGAATACAGAATTAAACAGGAAAGCTAATTCCAATTGCAATTTTGCAATTATGAGTGTACACCTTGCGATTTGGACTTTTATTTTCTTAAAATTGCAAGTTTCTATCTTAGAATTGTGAGAAAAAAGACAGACGTGTGTGATTTTGCGATAAAACCTCAAAATTGTGCATTTTTCCATTCCATACTTTTCCAACAGGCTACCGTAGATAGTTACATTTTTGCAAACAATTACAAAGTCAAGATTTATACGTATACAGTATATATAGATATAAATAACACCACTTAGCCTATTAGTTCCCCTAATATAACATTAACAGAGTAGCAGACTTTTTAGTACACAATTTCATTTATATATACTGCTTATATATATTTACTGCTGTCAAACAATTAATCGCGACTATATGTGTACTGTTTGTTCATTATGCATTTATAAATACACACACATACAGTATATATATATAGAAAATATGTGCATGTCTATACATTAATATATTTAAAATATTATAATATAACAGCTTGTTTTTCTTAAATATATACATGCATGTATTTGTGCATGTACACACAAGTATTATGTAAACAAAAACGTATTTTTGATGTGATTATTCACGATTATATGTAAAACACCACTAATTAATTTCTCTAATCAAGCTCACAGGGTAGCAGACTCTTTATTAGATTGATTTAAGCATTAAGAAAGGCTGTACAAACAGCAGTTCTTCAAAAGCATCAGGAGCATGTCTGTGCTGATAAAGTGAACACGTGTGATGTTTCCTCAAGATACAGGTGAAGGTGTGTCTTTATAAGAGCTGTTGTTTCAGCTGTGATCCACTTCCATTGCTTCACTTTCTCCGGGTCTGTTCGGGCGACTCCATCTGAATCCGGCGCTCAGCTGCAACGGATTTGTGTGAGTAGTGGCAAGCGGCCAGAACAGCGTGCCAGACGCACTCACTAACCTCTTTTGAGGGATTTTAGGACAAAGAAACAAAGAAAGCCAATATACAATCACTTTGTGTTTCTGACTGTTTCCACAACAGATCCTACTCATTTCATAGAAAGCAAACTCTGTTTTTTTCTCATGCATAGCCACCCAAAAGTACTTAATTGTGTTAGACAGATGCTAAATGTCAGGCATGCAGCATATGTTTTGAACCACAAGCACACGTTTCGTTTGGTTGGTGTTTGCCAGGGTTTTGGCCGATGCTCTGAATTGTGGTTTCTTAACATCATCACCTGGTTTATGGCATTTTTAAGACTCCAAATGCATTTTAGGCTGACTCTCCTAGAGGTTTTTATGATTGGACCCCAACAGAAAACCAGAGCTGCAGCTGTCCATAAGAGCAATGACAGTCATCTGTAATAATTGGATAACAGTGCTGTTTGCAGGGAAGGACGGTATCCTGTTTACATGAAGCTCGTTGCACAAGGCTGTTGTCCTGCAGCGTTCAGAAAACAGGAAGTTGTATAGGGCGCTACACTCAGATAATCTTGTTTGTATTCCCGAACAAATTCATTGAGTAAGATATTGCTGCAGAACACAAAGAGAAACTTCAGTGCCATTGTAGTGAAATCCTGTGCAAGTTCCTGCAGCCCATAGGAGGATAAAATGATTACATGAACCCAAACTATAACTGCATTCGTTTATTTGGATGCTTAAAATGCACGCATTTTATTTAATGAGATCAAATCTATTGTCTTCCGCTTGTTTGTATTTTGTATATTTTCATAATTCTGAGGGGAAAAAGTCAGAATTGTTATATAGATTTTTTTTTGCCGTTTATCAGTCTCAAAATTCAGAATTTCTACTCTAAAATCTCATATTTAATTTTTTTGTTTGTACTAGAAAACAAAATAGGAAACGTACGGGTTACTTCCGTAACCCTGGTTCCCTTAGACATTACACTCGTACTGCGTCTGATAAGACGCTATGGGAAAACTCCTCTTTTCCCCTAAACTGAAG
>JAUCNO010000002.1:9109557-9121007 GCA_032353835.1 Enteromius viviparus | reverse complement strand
CCCACGGCTGAAAATCGAGATCGAACTTAATTTGATCGCGATCACAAATCGAGATCGTATAATCGCCCAGCCCTAATATCGACTAAAACCGGTAACACAACAAACATGCACATGCACCTAAAACGCAATCATCCGTTGCAGGTTTTCCAAATGGGAAAAAAAAGCGTCTATAGTGAAAAGACTGTAAAAATATATTAATTAGTGATTTATTAAATAATTTAATGCAAAAAATAATTGTAAAACGAACTTCTGGCACTGAGGCAAAATCAAGCTACAATTCAAAGTAAACATTTTCATGTACCCTACACAGTTTATAGTTCACAGCATCTGTCACACAAACTGACATCTGTTTCATTTAACTAGCTTCTGTCAGAAGAAAATGAATTAGTATCATATATCCTAGAGTCTGGACGTATGGCGTTTGTCATCAGCACAGGGAGAATAGGCTCATTATCTTTTCAAATGGAAAAACACATTTATTTTCTGTTGGAACAATGCATGGTTAATTTAATTGTATTTCCATTTAGCACCATTTCTTACAGGAAGTTCAGATCTGTTCAGCACTGACCTGAGACTCCTCCTTCTCAATTGATTTGAATTACCAGGATAATGTGCTGGAAACAAATGTCCCACAATGCACTGCCTTTGAAGTTGACAGAAGAACTCTTGGGGCAAAGAGAGAAATGGAAGCATGTGTTCGGTAAAATTTCTAAGAGCAAAAGAGATGATGAAAGCCACGATCCCCTTGCCGTGAAAGCCTCCTCGTCCTTGATGTGAGGCGGTGGAAACGTTTCTCCACGCACTTCAAAACTTGTGCTGAGTCCAGGCCCTTTTGAGTCGGTGCTTTAATTGATGTCACAGACCCTTTAGTGATGAAACAATCAGAGTGTCATTATGTTTGCAACAGCTGCGCTGCGAGCCACAAACACTTTCTGACTGATCTAAAGCGGCCGAGACCTCTCCTCTCCAATTTACAAGGACTTCCAATCACTATAGTCTGATCTAAAACCGAGAAACCTGACGGCAACAGCATCAGAAACACTGATTCAAGGCCTGCAGTTTCATATATACACTGCTCAAAAAATAAAGGGAACACTTAAACATAATGTAACTCCAAGTCACTCTTCTGTGAAATCATAGAAAATCAAACACCTGAAACCAATCGAGCACATCTGGGACATCATGTCTCGCTCCATCCACCAACACCACGGTGCACCACAGACTGTCCAGGAGCTGGCGGATGCTTTAGTCCAGGTCTGGGAGGAGATCACTCAGGAGACCATCCTCCAACTCATGAGGAGCATGCCCAGGTGTTGTAGGGAGGTCATACAGGCACATGGAGGCCACACACACACTACTGAGACTCATTTTGACCTGTTTTAAGGACATCACATCAAAGTTGGATCAGCCTGTAGTGTGTTTCTACTTCAATTCTGAGTGAGACTCCAAATCCAGACCTCCATGAGTTAATAAATTAGATTTCCATTGATATTTTTTGTGTAATATGAATATTTCATTCATACAGATTTAGTATGTGTTATTTTACTGTTCCCTTTATTTTTTTGAGTAGTGTATAAAGCTTTTTGGTTCTAATCCTAAAACCCAGAAAAAGTAGTGTACAAAACCAGCCGCTAAATGTGTCCAGGAGACCGTTGGTTTTGCTGCTACATGTTTTGCGTTTGAAAATACACCATGTGCTGAATGGATGAGCATTTTTGTCATTGTTAGACTGGTGTAGGATGATAAATCTGACCTGTATATGTACACTATATAGACCTCCGTCAGCCTGAGACCGTGCACAGCAAACTACAACAGCGACCGCATCCTTCGTGCTTCGCACTGATGTTTATTTTAATGTGTCCTTGATGTATTCGAAGTTGGCTGCTACAACAAAAACATGAAACCCGTCCTGTAAGTATGAGAGTTTGCTATCGCCAGAAGTGACTATAGTGCCAGGAACTGTAACTACTCCTCAAATTAAACCTTTACAGGGTAAATAGTGTTAAGAATTGCAGTTTTGTGATTGATCCGACCATCTAGAATTTACGAATTTTGCAAATAATCAATTTTTGATGAAAAAAAAGGAACCAAAACGCCAACTCTTCGGCATGTCTGTTTTTCTGTCCAATGAGAAAGCCACACAGAAACAACAAGGGGGAGTAAAGTCGATCCGATCCGAGTTACAACAACCAGACAACAAGGAACCAACACCTCTTCCGAACATGAAAATATAAAATAAACCCATCTGAGCTTCCTTACTTCCAAGGAGCAGATTAAAGTCCAAAATAGCACCATTCATCAGTGTCTCAAATCCGTGGCAGCACCTCAGTCACTTACCACAAGGAAACAATGCGTCTCTACAGCTATTTCTATATCACAACGTACATGATTACACTTTAATATACCGGCAAAGCAACAAAAAAAAGTTCAAAAGCAAAACTTAACAAGCAAATTCTAAAAAAATTAAACAAAAAAGATGAACTCTGTAGCTTGTTTTAGTAACTGCATGAGAAGTGGGGACTCTTAGCCTTAGTAAATACTGTAAGGTGTGAGTACTGACTGACGTTGACAAAGTTTTAGTGAAGACGACGTATGGATGCATCTGAAAGGGACGTGCTTCTGTGAATGGTAGTGATAGACTCCATAAATTTGGCTAGTGGAAATATTAGTTTTTCATTTCGAATACTTTTTAAGTTGCAAAAAATCGATTTGGCAATTCTGTACGCAAGTGCGTTGCATCGCTTTAGTGCAAATGATCAGATTAAAAAATTACTTGACGGAACGAATTCTAGACGATTAAATAATTAAGAGCAGCGCATAACCCGAAAACAAAATCATATTCACTTTCCATGACTTTTATACAATTCTATACACTTCCATCAGCTACAATTTTAGGATTCACTGATATCTGACCATGCACTGTTTAGAAATAAAAAAATAAATAATCAAGTTCCGAATAAAATGAGTATGTTTGGCAAGTATATCTTTTTCGGTCTTTCAACTTAAAAAAAAAAGACAATAAATGCAATGTGTTACTTCCCTATCTTTGTAATTACTTTGGAAATTTGCATTTAATTTAGAAGTAAAAATTGTTTCTACGCCAATTTCTTGGGTGAAATGTATTTAATTTCTAAGTGAAATTTGTTGTGTACATTTTTTTTTTAAATAAAATGTTGAAAAAATTATTTCTACACCAATTAGTTTGTGTGTGTGTGTGTGTGTTTTCAATATAAGTGTAAAAATAGCTTCTTCACCAATTTTAATTAATTAAAACTAGTTTCGACACCAATTCTGATTGTCCATGTGGGAACCCTGATATCAGGCTTTAAAAACACATATTGATCTCTAGCGTTTGTCATATTGCATGTGGATACAGAACACAGTTGACATTTCTCGGTGGGTTTGTTCACAGGAATTCACAGAGGTATGAAAGAGCCAGTGGAAGTGGACAAGTGGAAGACGTGCTGCTGCCGCCGGGCCCCCGCGGGCCCTTGTGGAGTTTGCAAACACAGACATGTGGGTCTTTAGTGAAGCTCCAGTCTGTCAGGTCTGTCTCGAGGTGCTGAGTGTCTTTACTGCCGCCCCCTCCGAAGAGCATATCATCAAGGCTTAGAGTCCCAGGTTTTTCTAAAATGTTATTAATCACATAGATGGGGAAATAGCCCCAGCGTCATAATTCATCTGTACCGCACGCCATAACCATAAAAAATAAGGATATACATGATTTAGGAAATAAAAAAGAATATACATGGGGATACAATTTCCCCAGAGGGCCGTTCTCTATCCTGCATCAGACAGATGGAATGTCGATCTTTTGTGGTCGTTCCTCTTCGCGCCACCAGGTTCAGGAACACAGCCGTCAGCGCTGAGGAAGTTAACGCACAATACAGGGAAATCACTGAGCGCTCAGGACGCTGGAATATCATCAGAAGACTGTGACTTGACCTACCTAATGGGATCCCCCATAGCTCCTGTTGGTGTCATTTTGAAGAAGCAACCTGCAGGAGAAATAATACTAACATTACTCTTTCATCACTTAAAAGAAAAAAAAAATATTTGTAAAATCCTATTTGTTTTACAACCGCGTGTCCCGCCGCTATGACACAAAAACAATACAACACTTTACAAACAAGTCATTTGTTGCATTCAGTGGAGACATAATTACTGATTATGACTTAGTACTGTCTTTAAACGCAGTGCTTTGCGCAGCACCATGTAAACATAACACCATGTCTGCATTCGTGATCAGAGAAACAACAAACAACCAGCACTACTCTACTCTGCTCAAAACTCACGGTTCAATAGTAAGTAGCAGATTTTTTAAATTATAAAACATACATACAGGCTGTGAGTCGGTCCTTGCAAAGTTGCAATTGCTCCAAACAAAGTAGTTTCATTTTCACTATAAAACAGCGTCTCCAGAACATGGCGCCGGCAACAACACTACTGCAATAATAATAGCTCCGCCTTCTTTCTTTGCGTAAACATCTGTCTGGTTTTATGTAAAAGTGTGTAAACGTTTTCTCTTTGGGTTTAGGTCTTTGAAACTTTAGGGATATTATCTATGCACAAACTAAGCTTGTAACTTGTGGCCAACCTATATATCGGCTAATATTTGGCATTTTTCAAATATGGGCATCGGCTGATAAATTAATTTGACGGCACTGAAAAAGGAGGCGCCTGAGTGATCATGTTCTTCGTCAGTGTCATTCAGTCAATCTAATAATCAGACAGGACAGCTAAAAAAAATGAAAATGTATACAAATAGTATCATAATAATTGCTATAATTTTAATTATAATCAATATATAATAATAATATAATAATAACTAATTTTATTCATAATAGAAAAGCAAACCGTATAATGCTTTCTCGTTTGCCGCCAGCACTCAGCAAATATGCATTTATATCATTTAAAAAATCTTTGAGTAACTAATGAACATTTAAATTCACAAAACTTGCAGACTTAGTCGAATATAGTTCAAGATCTTGTGAAGTGTGCGTGTGTGTCCTGCATGATCATGTGTCCACTGCGTGACGGTCGGTCCGTGTGAGGTTAATACTGACAGGAGGAGAGATGAGCTTCACTAGACTTGCGCAAACTCGTGATTTCAAATTTTGCTGCGTTTTATGCATTTGCCCTCTGTCCTAATTATGGCATTTTCACTGTGTGCTGTGTGTAATATCAGTATTACTTTGACTATATTTGAAAAATATAATTCCCAAAACACAAACTGGGGTACCTCAGGGCTCGGTTCTTGGACCACATCTCTTCTCAGTCTCTAATATCATAATCATCTCTAATACGTTTTTGTATGAAAACACGTCTTTTTCTCTCCGTTTTGGCCTTCTGTCCACACGGAGACTGCGTTTTTGGTCAAGGAAAACAAGCTTTTTGAAAACTCTCCATTTTCGCGTTGCGTGTAGACTGTGAAAAGGGAGGCTTTCAAAAACGATAACGAATTTTAGTCATATGATGCAGTCATGTGACCAATTCAACTAAGATGGTGGACGGCATTGTGCAGCAGTTTTGTTTGCTCTCAATTTTGACAGCCCTATTAAAGATTAATATCAGTTTGTACATGCTCCAGCTCATTGTTAGTCCATTTAAAAAAAACTCCTTGACATTTTGTCACAACGTTACGGAAAGTAAATAAACGGCAGACGCAGAAAAGGACGAAGATCGAATTGTCTTACATAGGCAGAACAAAAACGTAAGCGTTTTCGGTCGGTTCAGTGTGGATGATTAACTCTTCGGAAACGATAGTGTGGATGCGGAGCATTTTTAGACCAAACGCCATTTTCAAATTTTTAATTTAAATTTAAATTTTCAAAAATTTAAATTTTCAAAAAACCTTTATCATTTATCCAAAATGCAGCAACAAGATACATTTTTAAAGAGCCAATAAGAATGCATGTCACACATCTGCTCAGGGGCATAGCAACCGGGGGGGATGGGGGGGGACACGTCCCCCTCACTTTTAGAAACAGGTGATTCTGTCCCCGCACTTTTTTTGAGCTAGCGCCAATATTTCCGCCCATATTCTCTGATTTGTTCATTAGATTTGAGTGAACGAACGTCTAGCCAATCACAGCGCGAATCTCTTGCCATGAGCTTAAAATCTTGTTGCTCTTGTGAATTTTCGTTCGTTCACTCACTTGGCTTTCTGGGGTAAAATGCACCCTAGAAAAAAGCAGAGGACTATTACATCCTTTTTTTAAACACACAATGTGAGTATGTGTTACAGAATGTTGCGATGACACAAATCACACGTTACCATGATATAATATAATGTTGGAAGACAACAGAACCTGTTCTGTATACCTCGTCAAGTTGCGCTGAATTTAGTGCGCATTCATTGCATTACTGCCGTTAAATGCCCAATGTACTTCTATTTAGGATTCATTATACTGTACACCTTTGGATCACATCTCCATACCGTCCCCCCCACTTTTAAGTTGGCTGCTACGCCCCTGCATCTGCTTATCCATTTGCTCTTTATTCTGTTGCTTTTTACTTATTATATGATTAACTAAAACAAAAAAGGTATCTATAGCATGGTCTTTTTTAATTCTTTTGGTTTTATTAATTTTATAATAAAAAATTTCTTGCTACATGTACTACGTTAAGTTATCTGAGACTCAAAGCACTTGCTATGCATTGCTCTTTTGTTGATTATGATTGCTTCCATTGTCCTCATTTCTAATTCGTTTTGGATAAAAGCATCTTAAAAGTTAAAATTTCGGCTTCACAAGATGTTAACTGATAGAGTGGAGTGGATTATTGTGATGTTTTTATCAGCAGTTTGGACTTTCATTCTGACGGCACCCATTCACTGCAGAGCAAGTGATGCAGTGCTCCAAATCTGTTGAAGAAACAAACTCATCTCGGATGGCCTCAAATGTTCATTTTTGGGTGAACTATTGCTTTAACAACCACATAGCTCACAGTATGTCTATAAGTCGATATGGAGAAAGTGAATGGAGTTTTCTGTTGCACTCCATTACAAAAATATCACATTTCTGACATGCATGCATAACACTTCATAAATTAAAGGTCGTAATCTTTGCTCTGAAGCAACAGTCATCCTCCCACATTCCTGCTGAGTCAGACAGACTTTAGACGATGACAAAATCTATCTGATGCACTCGGTGCAAGCCTGCAACATGCCCAGTCTAAGACAAATGCGGCCAGCATATGCATTTCTTTTCTTAAGCAAATGCACATGCTCGCATTCGCCGGCCAAGCACCTGCCTCCCATTCCACTTCCCCGACTGCAGCTTGGAGCGTTTCCAAATCCAGTCAAACGAGGTCACATTTTCCCCCGCCTCAGCCCGCCATACTGAGCGCGCATGAACCCGATGAACCCAACCGACTGCTGCAGAACAGACTGATTGTGGAAACACGCCCCTGCTGACCCCGTTCCAGCTCACGTCAACCATACCACATTCTACACCCTATTTTCAATATGCAATAAGGAGCAATAAAAAAGAGGAGCCCTTAAAATTTACCATAACTGCATGCATACCAATTTCATGCAAAAAAGAAGAGGTTTGTGACTGCAATGCCACTTTAATAATTTCACATGCAGAAGCTGTTTAAAATGCACACTGCTGAAGTATAAACGCAAAGGAGACACGTCTCCGTCGATGCCCGTATGCATGACTTCATCTTTGTGTCTAAATTTAGGACTGTGCCATGCATGCAACTGCTCTGGAGCTCCCTAGACATAACCGGTCTATCACAGATACGTGGTATTCCTGCTCCGAGGACACGGCATTCTGCTGAATGAGGTGAAAATGGTGGGGGGAAAAAGACACCTTGTCCTAACATGAACCGATAAGTGGTCTGGCATCGAGAGGCTTCAAATGCAATGGTTTTTCCAAACTCATCGGGCGTGCTGATGATACTGAGAAACATTCGAACCCCACGCTTTAGTTCAGATGCAAGTTTCCTACAGTCACATCAGTAACCTAGATAATGCTTTAGTAAAGCTGGGCTTGTGTGTGTGTGTGTGTGTGTGTAGGTGGCAGACTGGGGGGAATACAGTTAGTCTGTGTCTGGGTACAAATAGTACATTCAGTTCTTGCAGTGGGCTGCTGCTCTTTTACTGTCTTTAGCACGTTTCTATCGTTTATTAATCCGAATCTAGTAACGTTATAGACTTTTCTGCTCAGCAGCAGACAGAACAAAGGAGGCGCTGACATATCAGCACATCTACAGAGGCACTTTCGTTATTCCTGTTTTTCGATTGTATTCCCATCTGTCACGAGTTTTGTGAGCTGGATACAGATTTAAATTACGAAAAACACAATTCGTGCATTCTCTTCAAATCGCGCAGTGTTAGAAGAATAGCTAAGTGTCGACTTAACTATGTTTTCAACTTTTGGCGAATGTGTGAAGGTTTACTTACAGATAAAGTCGTTGTTCTTGTCCTTTGCTGTAAAGTTGCCGTTGGAAAAGGCGTTGTTGCATGAAAGCGGACCCGAGCAGCAGCCTTGCGGGGCTCGGACACCCCATACAAGGCTGCGGGACTGGAGCGTTAGGATGTCAGCCGCTTCCACTGGCTGACTGCATGTAATTCAACAGAGAGCTAATTTCGACCGTGCTGGACTGGGGCCAAGCCCCCCATTCCGGCTCTGCACTGCAGTTCGGTTCAGACGAACCGACGATTACCCGACGGTGGGCGGGATCTGCGAATCTCCGCCCACTCTGCATGCGGCGCGGCGCCATTGGGCGGTTAAAGTATGGCAAGCCGATTTAACATTCAGGGCTCATTCACACGAAGCCAGGGCATTTACCATCTGATCGTTTTTCCCGCGTCCTTTCATTAAACACAATGTCATTTCAAATGAATATATGCAGGCCGTGGGTTTGGTTCCTCACTGGTTTCACAATTCAATTTGCTAACGATTATTATGTCGATAATTTGATTACATTTGATATCATAATTCATCACAATTATATCAAATTTATTTTGTGCATTTTTATTAAAGTATATAAACTACTATATATATATAGGCTACCTTTTAAAATAATTACATTAATATATTAAATAAATCATTAAGTAAGGAATTGTTGTTAAGAATTAAAGTACATATCTTCAAAACATAGAAGCAATGTATTTTATATTCAAATATATATTATACTTGTAATTAAATTAAAGTTCTTTAAAAATTATTTTAAAAAATCTTAATCTTTATTTTAACTTTAAGATTGTGTTTCTGATTAAATAAGTCATCATTTGTCATGAAATCACAAACACGTTTTGATTCAAAGGACAAAAGCAGTAGTTTGCATGAATAAAAAACAAACACAAACATGACACTTGTAAATTAAATAAACGTATAGCCTAAATACACATTAATTAATTCATATGTAATATTTATATTTTAAACAGATTATGAAAACCTAATTACAAGCTCTAAAAGATTTGCAGAATTTAGCAATTTTTTATTGATTTATTTATTTTTGCTTTAACATTTTTACACTTACAAATGATAAGATTGTAAATAAAATATTAAGGTTAACACCTCATCTTTGTTTTTAATCTCTGCACAGGAGAGACTTGGTGTTGTTTCCAAACAAAAGGCTGTCCAGGTGGCCCAGAAACCGTAGCGGCGCCCGTGGATACAGCTAACAAAATAACTACTACTAGCTTGAAAATAAATTCCAGTACGTTTTTAAAGGATTAAATGTTATATCGGCTTGCCATAGTCTGATGAGACACAAAGGCCCAAACGGCCAATTTCTCATTGAGACACGTTCCAATTTTCAGTGTGTTTTGTGCATATTGTTTAGGGGTTTTTAACTCTCTGAAGTAAAAGTATCTTTTAAATCTACATATTCAGATTTAAAAATAAATCCTCTGTGTGTAAATTCTATAAAATATTATTTAAAAATCTTTTTTTTTTAAATGTGCACACGCACATTCATGTGATTGGTCAGTCTCGCCATCGAGGTGAAATGTAACAGATACCACCTGACCCGGCAGTTTCTTCATCAGTGGGTTTACTTCTAAATAATAAAATTTAGATTAAATTTAATAAATGTTATTTAAAAACAAACAGTGACGAGTTAAACTGTGAGCATTAACTTTCAGACACACCCTAACTAAAAATGCATTCCAAATTTAAGCCCCGCCTATTTGTCGTTGGAGAACGTCGAACTCGATTGGCTGACGCCAGAAAAATGCGTTTGTAATTTTTAAATAAAGTATTTTTTTTTAAATAACAGATTGAACAGTTTTTAATAAAACGTTCTATTCATTACCATGAACATTTACAAGCCATAGTGTCATATTTCTCTTTATGCTGAAGTATGAGAGGACGTCTTTAATTTTTTGTCAATAGTTTATTATCACAGTACATAGATTTAAGTGAAAGCAAAAACTCACAGATTAAATTAAAGGTACATGTATGTTTTAAATTATTATTATTTATTTTTTAAATAGCAACCTTAATACTTATTTGAGACTTCTAACAAAGCACCTCTGTATGTGGATTGAATAAGCTAATTGCAGTCAAGTAGTAAAAAATTGTGCAGTGCAGTCATAATGTGAAACTGCACTGTACTAGGAAGCAATATTATATGTGCATGCTTGTGACATCTAGCTAAAATGAAAGACTATAGAAATTTCTCCTTAAAGTGACTTTCCCTCAACGCCCGATAGGGGGCGTCCTATGACAGTGTAATCTTTTAGATGCTATAGACCCCCAAATAGACCTTCTGTGTGGGATTATATGCTTAAATAAATATTAAATTTAAAAAATATGTAGCTTTTCTATTCATTATAGCATTGTAGTCCTGTTATTGTGTGTATTTATGTAGAACTGATTTACTTTGCCTATTTATTTTAATTATTTATTTATGTTTACATTTTAATTTATTTATTTACTGTTTAATGAAATTTTGATTAATGTAAATACACTGTAAAAATGATTGGAATTTAACAGTGAAAGACTAAAAATGCTACAGTGGTATATTTATGTATGTATTTAATAGCTGCGTGTGACAGGCTTTTATTTGGTTTCAGTACTGTTGATATATTATATATACTAATACTAATATATAATAGGTTGATATACTAACCTAACCTAACCCTAACCCTAACCCATTATATCAGTTTATGAAATTATGGTATTTAAATGTAAATTCAAGTTAAAACTGTAAAACCTAAAAAAAAAATTATAATAAATAGATTAAAAAAACGTAAAATCTATGTAAATATAAAAAGATGTTGCTTACAGATTCCACTGTAGAAATACATTTATGGTTTTTGGAGGTAAAAATTGTGAATTACCGCATAGTTTACAGTAAAGGCTCATTTTCAGAAGTCTTTGTATGATATTTGCAGGGTCTGTTGTTTTCCTGCATATCCTCCTGAGACCCAAAGAAAAAAAGTGTCTTTTTTTGTTGGGTTTTTTGTGATTTCCTACATCCTTTGGGTT
>JAUCNO010000002.1:9061484-9096334 GCA_032353835.1 Enteromius viviparus | reverse complement strand
CAAGTGCTAATTACAACGAATAACAACACGACAAATAGGCAGGAAACGAAAAATACACTTTCTAACACTTCTAACACTGGTAAAATATTTAAACACAACCTTATAAATATACTGTATTAAATATCACTTAAGCGCAGTCGCTGTTGCGCTCTCCGCGGACTAAGAGCTTCTCCCCAATTTTAATTATTATTTTAATGTGTACATTTATTATTATTATTATTATTAATCTAATAATTGGTATTAGTAATTATTCAAGTATTCTTCAATCATTCTTCACAATAATAAAATGCATAAATAAACAGTTAATTAAAAACTAGAAAATGTTAATAGGGTTAGGACAATAAGGACAATATTTACTAAAGAAGCAGAGGCATTTCAAATGTTTAATAAATAGTTAAAATATAGAGGTGCTGAAAGTATTTACTGATGGCTAGAGTGTTCAGTATTTTATATCTGATTTGTCATCTTAAAAATATATATTTGTTTGCATAATAAAAAAACAAAACAAATAGAAGCGTTTCATTCTTCACAAAACAGCACAAAAAATATTAACAGAAACGCATTAGATTCCTCATGTAAAATGCACATTTTTATGTTAAAATGTTAATAATGTGGTCTTATCATGTTGTTATATGTTATGCATAAGAGTTTATAATTAGTCTCATATTTAGAATTTCATTATAGGTTAATTATTAAATAGATATGTTATTAATATATTAATATATACACACTTTCCCTCCAGTTAAAGCTCAATTCACCAGAAAAACAGTCAACACATATATTTATTAAATATTATAATACAGATTATATTATATGCAGCACACAGTTCTGACAATATACTATGTAGTTTCACAGAGTACAATAAAAATATATAGGTTTCCAATACATTTTCAACAAATCTTTAGTGTCTGTCGTTGTCACTGAGGCTGTGAGCTGAATACATCAATTTTTACAATTCACACGTCCAACATTTGTAGATATTGTTATATTATGAGCTACATACAGCGGCATTCTGTGTAAGCTAATATTACAGGGCATAAACAGCGATACATATGGCAGATATGACGGGGAGTTAGTGTCAATAACACTGGCACTTCAGCCGATCGCTCTCCATTACAGCAGGTCACTACAATCACATCAGATCCAACAAGTGCTTAAAGTTTGGGACACCTTACAAAAGTTTGGCTGCTGGTAGAAGAGCACATCTGTACACACACACACACACACTTACACGTCTATATGGCAGATATCAGATATACGTGAACATCAGCACACACATCCCTGAACAGAGAAACTTAAGGCAAAAAGATCAATACGGATGAAACTCTGTCTGGTGATTGATTGTTTTTACAGTAAAGTAGCTTCACTGAGTGAGGTACGTCATTGTGTAGCAGCTCAACAGATTATCTGAGTGATGAAAACGTGATGGGAATCAGTCAATGAGCCTCACATTTCACCCCGAAATCAAAAGGAAGAAATAAACCCGTTTCTCTTTCTGCAAAAAGGAAATTCAGCCTATTTTTAAGACCATTTCATGACATTCTAACTAAAATTATTTACATTTATGCAAACAAACATGCAAAATTCTGAATAGTCCTAAAAATAGAATGCAAATATAATTTCCTATTTTTCCATTGCATTTATTTCTAAGACCTTTTCTTGACAAATAAGCACAATTTATCACAAAAAAAATCAAATGTTAATGTTCTTTACTGTAATGAGGCAATATACTGTATAAACACATTTGTTTTTCATTTAAATAAACAAAAAAAAGATTTACAAAAACTTTGCAAACATGCAAAAATATTAGAGGTCTTAAAAATAGAATGTAAATTTAATTTAGAATTTTTTAACTTATTTACAATATATATTACCATATATATCACACACACACACACACACACACACACACATCATGGTAGTATTTATTGTACATCCTTTAATTTATTTAAAAAAAAAAAATTATGATTTACTAAATGTTCACAAATATTCAGACATGTTAATGGCTCTAAATGATAATTGCATTCTATTTTTTTTTTTTTTCCTTTGAATTTGAAGGTGAAATATGAGGTCCCTTTCATCCCTGACGCAAACAGGTGCCGTCTCTTTTTCTGTGCAAACATCATGAAGTGGCGTGTGAAGTACGCTAAACATCTGCAGTAATGATTATGTCTTAATTTTCACACACTTAAAAAATAACTAAATATACAGCATTATTTTTAATACTTTGTGCTTTTAGAAAATCTGTCTTAGAAAGGGTGCATGCCATCCCTGCCATTCATCATCTTTATATATTTAATTGCCATTTGTTTACATCCGCAACCTCGTATAAAACTATCCTACTTTTCTATAATATCCCTTCATCTCTTACTCCTGCAGACCCCACAAAATCAAAATCAGTTTAGTTTTGAGTCCATAAGCGTTATGTATTTTTGGCCGGTCAGATGAGCGATTTGTCCCGCCCCCAACTTCCTATTTCAATATGCATTCGCTATAAATTAATCTCAGATATAATTATGTTAAGTCTGGGCAGATGAAAATAACACTAGTTTGGCATTTACTTGAGCTGAGGGTTTGTTTAATGACACTGAGCATCTTCAGATTTCTAATGGAAGTGACTTCACTTGTTCTCAATCAGGATCTGGACCTTGTGCACCAGCTCTCGAGCCATGACCAGCAGCTTCGGGACGTCATGACGCTCGGCCATTTCTACATCAGGACACACAGAACATCACATCACACCGGCTCTGATTCGGCATGGCTGCTCAGTACTTTTTTATTTTTTAACTAGTCAACTTGTAAATGTAACTACAACAGGACACACTTTTCTTTAGTAACCCCCTAGTTAAAGATAATTATTACAAGTCCAAGTGAAGTTATGAAAGCCGTTTCCACCAATAAAAAAAATGGCCTTTTTATTTTTTTTAAGTGCATGATACAAACTTGATATTCAGACTTTTTTTCTCTGAATTGTGATACGTAAACTCGCAATTGTGTGAAAAAAAAGGTCTGAATTGTGAGAAATTCAATATTGCGAGAAAGTCAGAATTGCGTGATATAAACAATAGGAAGTTGTAAATTGAAAATTGTGAGTTATAGCGTAATAATTGTGAGCAATAACGTCATAATTGCAGGTTAGAAAGTCGGAATTACAAGATATAACAACATAATTGCAAGAAAGTCAGAATTGTGTGATATAAACTCGCAATAGTGAGTTGTAAATTGAAAATTGCAAGTTATAACGTAATAATTGCAAGTTATAAAGTCAGAATTGCGAGATATAACATCATAATTGTGAGAAAATCAGAGTTGCGTGACATAAACTCGCAATTGCAAGTTCTAAAGTCAGAATTGCGAAATAGAAAATCTAAATTGCGAGTTAGAAAGAATTGCAATACTGATAAAGTCTTTTTTTTGTCGCTCAAAATTTGACTTTATAACTCGCAATTGCAAGTTTATATCTCACAATTCTGAGAACTAACACAATTCCTCTGAATTGTGAGTTTATATCACGAAATTCTGATTAAAAAAAAAGTCAGAATTGTGAGATAACAAGTCGCAATACTAGGGCTGCGCAATATAATCGCACAATACTGTACATTCATGCGCATCTCCTCAGTAATGTCGTTTTTTTGATTAGCGGTAAACCTCCATCACCTGTTTTCAAATGGAGCAGCAGTTAATACACATTGCATAGCCTGTCAGTGATCTACGGCTCTATCGCATTTAGTTTGCGCATTCAGTTGCGCTTGCATCTATTATAGCGTCTTATGCATGAAAGGCTTTCTAAAAACACACCACTCAAGTTAAAAGAAGTTCGCGCTCATCTTGCGTTCAGTTTTGAAAAATATAATAAAATTGGGAAAAAATATTAAATTTGAATTAATCTATAAAATTGTAACCCAGCGCTACTGCTCAGTGATTGGTCAGTCGGCTCACCGTTGAAGAACTTAATGATGTCGGTGAAGTCCATGTTGTTCTCCAGGATGATGTTGCGGTAGAGCTCCACCAGCGCCAGGGAGATGAACAGCACGAAGTGCTCCGAGGATGCGAACCGCGCAGCCCAGATAGTCTCCCACACTGAGAAAACGTCGTCGTACACCATTTCTGAAAGAGAGGTGAACAACAGCACTCACTCACACTGTGCACCGCTGGAGAAACAAAACACTGGCATTGTGATTCAGATGATTCAATCACAGAATCACTGAATCATTGGATTAGTGAGCAGTAAACCGACTCTGCGACCCAATGAGGATATTATCCACCTATATATGACTTAATTCTAATATCACACAGAATTTAGGATGGATAGTTAGCACTGGGAAGCAGACAGAGACTCCTTGTCACTGGATAATATCTCTCAAAGTCAAAAGGAAAATTTAACATAATGCAGCCCACTTGGTCTTCTAGCATTGGTCTGAATGAAAATGCAAATTCATTCTTCACCACTAGGTGCTGCTTTTGGAGCATTAAAAGCTCACAAACATTGCTTTAACTGAAATTAAAAAAAAATAATTGTTTGGGACAAAAAAGGTCAAAATAAATGCATATTATAAGGAAATGAAAGTGTTAGCATTTTGTCTTTTGTTTTTCAGTATAAACAAGATGCACCATACACTCACCTCTCTTGAAGTCCAGGAGGAACCAGCGGTAGCAGAAGTAGAAGTGTGTGTAATCGCCATTCTGCTGCATCAGCTCAAACAGCTCCGAGTCCAGAATCTGAAGAAGAGGTGTGACACAATCACAACATGAAACACACACACACATCAGCAGTCTAAAACATCAGCAGTATGTGTTCAATAGTGCGTGTAAACCTGGATGAGGGAGCGCATGTTGGCGAAGTGTCTGTCCATGGCTCCTCCGTGAGGGAAGTTCTGGTTCATTCGTTTCATGAGCTCAGTGAAGCAGCTGAAGGCCATGGCCTCTGAGTTACAGTCAAAGATCAATCAGAAACCAATAATCATTGGCAATATAAAACACAATCACAAATCAGTGTTTTTCTGTGGTCAAGGGATATTTTAAGGTGTCTGCAAAACCTTTAATAATTTTATTAAATGTAAGCAACAGCAAGATGAGAAATACAATATTCACAATAAATCATTTGTAAATCAGATTTCAAAAATATAATATTTTTTAAAGCCAGACACTGCACAGTAGGGGATAATGGAGTAAATAAGTTAAAAACCAGTTAACGTACCATCATCCAGGATGACTAGCAGAGGCGCTAGTAAATCACACATTCCCTGGACGTATCCAATGTCAAGGTGCTGCCAAACATAACTTAAAACACATACACACAAAACGATCCACTTATTCCTCTTACGTTTATATTTGAACATTTAGTTCAACAAGAATGCATCTAAAGTGCAAGACAATTATAATGTTACAAAAAATGTTTTTCAAATAAATGCTGCTTTTTTTGTACTTTCCTTTGAATCCTGAACAATAAAATGTGTCACATTTTCTACACTTATTGGGCAGTGCTGTTTTCAACATTGATGATAATCAAAAATGTTTGTTGAGCCGTAAATCAGTATATTATTATGATTTCCGAAGATTATGTGACACTGAAGACTGGAGAAATGATGCTTAAAATACAGCTGAACATCACAGAAATAAATTACACTTTAAGACACATTCACACAGAAAATAGCTGTTTTAAATTGTACAATATTTCACGGTTTTTAATATAAATTTCCAACAAATAAATGCAGCCTAGATTAAAATCAACTTAAAATAGGCCATTCTATACAGAATATAAATGAAATGATTTATTTTACCTGCACATGATGTTGCGCAGTTTCTCCAGGTTGGTCGGGGTAAAATACCAGTAGTTTCTGTCACATCTCTGGACATCTTTGTCAATGCGGTGCAGATTAAGTGTGTACAGGTCCACCAGCTCCTGCTGCAGAAGAAACCAGAAAACAACAAAAACCTCTGAAGATCACACACAGTTACAGGAACAGTAACAGTAACACAACTATCATATACTATACTGTAAACTAATCTAAATTAAACAAAAAATTAAACCAAATTTTTTTTAACGATTTATTAATTATCTATCCTTTTTTCCTATTTATCCATCCGTCCTTATCCTTATCTTCACCTTTTAAAATAGAAGTCCTCAAAACAACACTATACACAAAACATACTATACTACACTATACAATACTAATAATAATACATTATAATACATTATTTATTTATCCATATCTTTATATTTACCTTTACTATCCTATCCTTTGCTATACACTAATCTAAATTTAAATAAACATTAATCTAAAATTAATATTTTATTGAAGGCGCAATGTAATTTATATTTTTGTGAATGTTTATGTTTTTGGTGCTATACCGAGTAGGTGGTCCCGATAGACGACACTGGAGACGCGATGTCGTTCTTGTCTGCGGTGACAGCTAGCGAGTCTGGTTTGGGGAATGAGCTGTCCATCTCAGGTTCCTCCTCGGAGAGCGCCGAGTCTGTTCCCTCCGGACTGGTGTTGACGCCGGGCTCCATGCAGAGCTCTAGAGCCGGCGTTCCAGGCGCCACAGGACGAGCCAGAGTCAGATGCGTCCTGGACACGCCGCTCTCTGAGGACATATAAACCACAGAGGAAGCGATCTCCTCCATTTCCAGAGCAGAGGGCGAGTCGTCGGACATGTCCGAAGATTGTTTGGATAGGGATGTAATGGGCCCGCAGCTCTCTGACTCTGATTCGGTGATCTGTTTGATTATGGATCGACTGGCGTCCCAGCTGAACATTTGCGCTATGACAGCGCCTTCAATCGAGGTTTGTTTCACATTCTGTGCTTCAGATGAACATTCAGGTTTGTTTTCATCTGTTTCAGATATTTCTGTAACATCCAGCAATGGCTGTGGATCAGATTTGGCATCTTGGCCTTCATCCATTTTCAATTTAACTTCAAAATCTGCTGCCTTGTGTGTTTCTGTCTTAGATGTTTCTTCTGCATTCAAAATGTGGGCCTTGTCTTCTCCCGAATTCAAAATCTGTGCCTTGTCCTTTTCTGAATTCAAAATCTGGGCCTTGTCTTCTCCCGAATTCAAAATCTGGGCCTTGTCTTTTCCCGAATTCAAAATCTGCGCCTTGTCTTCTCCCGAATTCAAAATCTGGGCCTTGTCTTCTCCCGAATTCAAAATGTGGGCCTTGTCCTTTTCTGAATTCAAAATCTGCGCCGAATTCAAAATCTGGGCATTGTCGTTTTCTGAATTCAAAATCAGGGCCTTGTCCTTTTCTGAAGTCAAAATCTGCGCCTTGTCTTCTCCCGAATTCAAAATCTGGGCCTTGTCTTCTCCCAAAATCAAAATCTGGGCCTTGTCTTCTCCCGAATTCAAAATCTGGGCCTTGTCTTCTCCCGAATTCAAAATCTGGGCCTTGTCCTTTTCTGAATTCAAAATCTGGGCCTTGTCCTTTTCTGAATTCAAAATCTGCGCCTTGTCTTCTCCCGAATTTAAAATCTGCGCCTTGTCTTCTTTGACCGTGTTCTGAGCAGTGTAGCAGTTCTCCTCTTTGGTCTTCTCATCCATCGAGTCTCCTGGCACTGGCTCTCGGCCTGTGGTTTTGGGGCCCGACTCTTGCGTGGACGTGTCCTCTGTGCTGGGAGAGCAGTCTGAGAGTGCGGAGGTCACGGAGAAGTTACGGGACGACGGGTGTCCGGAGTCTGGAGAACTGGTGCAGTTGGGCAGAGTGCCATTTGGGATTTTGGGCTGCGGTTTCCCGTCTTTGGGTTTAGGCTCAGATTCGATCGGGTCCACCTCGTCTACAGAGCCGAACACCTGCAGATGGAGACATAAACAGAAGGAGAAAACTCGACCTCAGACCAGCTCAGTCATACAGGATTTATGAATTGAGTTTCACAAATATCAGGTTATGATATTACTGGTTAATATTATTTTGTCCTAATCTGTTCATACAACTATACTGATTATGTGAGCAGTGAAAGTATATCAGAAATGGAAAAAAATGTTCTGGTGAAAATTTAAAATGATGATGATTTTTTTTTTTTTCATTTATATTTTTTTTCATTGAAGAGTGTGTGTGTCTCATTAATTTCAAAAGACTGTTGTTAAGTCAGTTTATATTTCTCCTTATTTTAAATCAGTATATGTTATATGTAAAATATCAGGTTATGAAGTTATTATGAAGTCTCATATATTTTTTTATGCTCACATATAACACTATAATTATAAAAAATATAACAAATGTAAAATTTATGTTTTGATGAAAGATTATGCAGATAAGCATTTTTTTTCCATTGGAATGTTTTTTTAATGATAATTAAAAAAAATAAAAATAAAAACACGTAACATTGCATTTTATTAGAACTGTTGTATTAAATTTAATTAAATTAGATGTGTGAAATATGAAATATCGGGTTATGATATTATTGTTTAACATTATTTTATGCCTGCTAACATATTATTTTATAAATAGTTATATTATTAACAGAATTTTGAGAGATTAAGACACTTTTTTGAGATATAAAAAACAAGTTAAATACAGTTATTACATTTAATATTATTATTGACCGTTATTAATAATTACTTTAAAATGTATGAAATATTTATAAGTTAATATTTGTAACTAATATTAAATTTAATTAAATTGTGAAACGTTAAATAAAAGGTTATGATATTATTTTATCCATGCTCACTTGAAGCAGATAAATATTATTATTATTATTATTATTATTATTATTATTATTAACACAATTATGAAAGATGAAGACAAACACTTTTTAGACTTTTTTTGTAATTATTACATTTAATGATTATTGATAGTTATTAATAATAACATTTTTGTTTCAATTAAATAATTTATTAAATATTTCAAACAAATATTAATTAATAAAAATGTAAGTGTATTTTTTACTTGCAATTAAATTTAAAAGTATCTCACTAAATATTTCTCACCCAATTCAAAGATCACATGAGCATTAATTTTACAACTCTGTATTCATCTTGATTTACTCATTTGTGTTTAGGAGAAGCATCTGTGACTTAGTTAAACCAGGCATGAATAATCTGCAAGAGCGATGTCGTAGGCTGTGTTTTAACCTGAGTGCTGCTGTTGGAGTCGCTGTGTGTTTCGGCGTGACTCTGTTTCTCAGAGCTGCTACTCTGAGACGACTGCAGAGAGAAACACAGCAGCAGTCAGTAAACCTGCGCGCAAACACTGTACCGGCGGCTCGAGCCGGGTCCTTACATCTGTGCTGATGGTGGAGTCCTGGCGCGAGCCGCGGTCCACACTAGCGCCCGATGCGCATTTAGCCAGAGCGGCGGCGTGCTGCTCCTTCTCCCGCTGACGCACGATAGCTTCACATCCCAGCCACTCGCTCATGGTCTGCTCATAACAGGCTCGGACCTGCTCATCCACCTGTAGAGAACGGCAGGGATGCACCCAAATTAAGAGACATTAAGACATTACACAGATATATTTGATATTTTTACCACTGAATAAATTAAATAAACAAAATATTTTTATTGCTTTGTGCAGCTTTTCAAACAATAGAAATTCATTACCAAACAAATTGAAAATATTTACTTAACACTATTTTTTTTTTTTTTTTTATATATATATGTACATATAACTATACCAATAAAAAACAATTGAACTTAAATTAAATAACAATTTTTGGCCATTTTTGAAACCCCCTTCTTGAATCAGGTATGTATTTGTTAATGTACAAATAAATGCAGCCTTGTTGAGCAGAAACACTGAAAAATATTTCAAATCCCAATCTGAACACTGTGTTCGAAACCCCAAAATATTATTATTTTTTTGCTATTTTCGGCCGAACAATTTCAGTCGCCGAACATTCGGTGCATCCCTAGAGGATGGCAGGGTTTAGGATTGTCGAGAAGCACAGATTCCTGACTTCTGCTCACCTCTTTGCGCTCCGTGAAGCTCATGCTGAAGTGATAGTGTCCCAGAAGAAAGGGCCAGACCTCCTTACGCAGAGATGGCTCCACTCCACCGTAATACACTAGCCGGAGCAGCTCCTCCTCCTCGTACGCCTGAACAGAGCTCTTATATTACACCCAACCACATATTACAGCTTATGAGAACATATAGAATCATCCAGACGCTATTATAGTTCTATTCATATTTTAAAAAAGCTCTTATGATTACTGATATTTGTGTTTTGATGTTTTTATGGTTACATATAGTATCACTCAGAAACTGTTATAGTTTTTTATAACAATTCTGAATATCATCACATTAAACTTGCCTAAGTTGTAAATTGTACTTTTGAAATGTTTTTGATAATTCTGTTATGCTAAAAAAATTATAAATAAAGTGAGGAAAAAAACAAAAAAACAAATATTTCCTTGGCTACTAGTCAAAACATATATATATATTTATATTTACACAGCATTTTAGTTAACGTTAATTATTTCAGATAAGAGTTTTTGTTCACTGTAATATCCCTGCTGTACAAAACATTACAGTTGATCGTTAATAAAACATCAAGAGGCTATAGATGAAGTGCACTAGGTAGTGAAGGTGACATACAGTGCTGTCCAGCAGAAAAGTCTTCCACACCTCCGTGGACAGACCGTCTTTGGCATCATAGGGGATGTCGGGCTCAATGATGGTGGGGTTCACCAGAGCAGACAGGTGCGTGCGGACGGTGGACAGGTGACGGCAGTACGCCAGCCCTTAAAAACACACATCACGTTATGAGAACCAGCACAAGTGCAGCAGCAGACCATGAGTCTGACGTGATACGTACAGCCGTAGAAAGCCCGGGAGATGATCTGGTGCTTCATGGTCTCACAGAGCAGCTTCAGCGGAGCCCTGTTTCACACACAGACACCAGAGCGCTCATGACATGACAAATAGATCTAGATTTTTAATATTCATGATGTGCAGCAAAAGATAATTGAGCTATTTAAGCAGGAGACACTAAAGATGGGTTTGGTGAACACAGAGATGTGTAAAATGTAGTATACTGCTGTGTTTTTGATGTTGTGGGACTATAATTCTGCTGGAGGTCCTGGAGATCTTGTTTAGACACATATGAAACACCAACAGATAGCAAATCAATACCGCACTGACTCTTATACAGGGCCGTGCTTGGATCTCCCAACTGTACAATAATCCAAACACAAACCTCAAAAACGACACCAAAATGGGTCACTGAGCACAAAAGCAAGCTTCTGCTTTGGCCATTCCAGTCTGACCTGGTGCTGTTAATTGTATTAGAGAAAAACGTTTATTTAATAATGATATTCCCCCCCCCCCCCTTTTTTAAATTATTATTATCCAATGAGAGCGTAGATTTTTTGTGTGAAGGATTAACAATGCAGATTAATTTTTACAGCCCTCTTTGATCATATTTACCAAGGGTGCCAATATTTTTGAACATGGCTGTATATATCTATGGTTGATAGTGGTTACTGTGCAGTGACGTTAGCCAATCAGTGGCAGAATACTGACAAGCCCCTCCTTTTAAGAACAGCCTGTTAGAATGAAAGTTGAAAATAATTACTGTTTTTGAGATCACAAACCCAAGTCAGATGCTGCTGAAACCATCTGCTCGAACTGAACCCTTTTATGTTTCAAAAGGTAATGAAATATGCTTTATTTTATTCTTCTGTAGTTGTTTTTACAATATCAAGAGTTTTTTGCTTTTGCAGCAGTTCCAGGTCGCTAAAGACACGAATATGTAATAATGATTGGCGAAATGATCATGTTGTGACCTCTTTAATTCACATCACAGACCAGGCGAGCGGCAGACTGAGACTAGCCTGTCATGGTTGCATCCGTTGGGAAGGCCGCTGTCCGACGAGCCGTTCTGTGAACAGGAGGAACAAGAGGACTTCCTCGGTGTGGGCTGCCACATGTTCACCGTCTGATCCATCAGCTCCGGAGCCACTGCAATACGGAGGAAACTATTAGCATCATATTCACGACCACGGTCATCCTGCTTCAGAGAGCAGTCGGGTGAATACGAAAAATAAAACATGCATGTTCTATCAGAAATAATGATTTGCATTATGCTTTTATTCAAGAGTTTTTATATAGATATACATAAGGGTTAATAATTTCCTTGAGGTTTACATGATGTGATGTTAAATATTAAATATTTGTATATGATATAAATTATATGAATGTAAATATATACATACTGTATGTGTGTGTTTATTTATATATAAAAATAAATATACACTCATGTAAATGTTCATACTATAAAAGAAAAATGACAGAAATATACAAATTCACCACTGATATCAATCTAAAATGTACTATATATATATATATTTATTTATACTAATAAATATTTCATGTAAACTGTCGTTAATAGCATGCTATGCATTTGGCCAGTAGATGGTGCTAAAGACTTGTTATTTACTGTGTTATTATCGTTGTTTTGAAGCAATTCAGGACTGTGTTAGTTACATTTTTGTTTTGATTTTTTTATGTCTATTTATGTGAGCATCTTAACACTTGCAGATGGACTTTAACATACCGAACTCCTGACTGCCAGGATATATGATCCGAAACACATAATCGGTGGCCTCGTCTTCATCTTTGTCCGAGAACGACTCGCAGGATTCATGCGGACTCCTTTTACGCAGCTTTGGAAACACTTTTCCCTGAGGAAGGACACAGAATGATCTCCAGAACCAGCGTTTGTTATTCTGACTCCTGAAGAAAGACAAACCTTTCCTCTCTGGGACCAGAGCGGAGGATCCAGCTGTCCGTGAGGAAGCAGGCCCGTCTCCAGACACGTGAGGAACTGCAGCAGGTGACCGCCTTTAGGAAAACGAAATGGAGGCCTCTGGATCCCGTCCTGACTGACCAAAACCACAGTCCCCCCACTGTCCACTGCACACAGACATCAGAAATATTCCTTGGAGCCTTTAAAGCTACTGTATCATATCTGATACGCAAAAAAGATGAAAGCGTTGCTGCCTCACTCAGTCTAGTGCAGGACTTCTTATTCAGTGAGAGCTCTTTTAGTGCAATTATAAAAAACTGGTTTTATTTAAATATCAGCTTCTGCACAAAAGTGCAAAACATTTTTCTAATTTTCTCATATTATATGAGCCATAAAAGCCTGATAGATCAAATATGATACAAAAACTACATTTTAATATTAAAAAAAAATTTATATTAATATTAGATTTTAAAATAATTTAATTTGTGATGTATTTTTTTTATTAAATTTATTGAATTTAATCTCAACATTTTATCTTGATATTTAAATAAAAATAAAAAATAAATTTAACTACTTTAATCTCGAGATTAAAGTTTTTTTTTGCCTTTACAAAATTTAAAATAAATAAATAAAAAATAAAAATTATATATTAGAAATGATAAAAAGTCTAAATAAAAATCATATTCTCAAAAACACTAAAATAACAATTAAGATGATGTTCTGTCCTGCAAAACAAAGAAACTAAAATATACTTAATGGCCATTTTAGTTGGTTTTGAAGTAATTCAGTACTGTGTTCGTTTATTTTTTATTTTGCATTTAAAATGAGATTTGTATTTATTTATTTATTTTAAATATTCACCTTGCTGATGGCAGTGCAAGTAGACAATCTCCTCCAGACGAATGGTCATGGCGTAATCCCAGTACACACTGTGGAGAAATCAGATTTGATTTAAAATCATTCCCACAAAGCAGACGTTACAATCATAACCGCCCTCACCTTTTCTCATAATCTAGCTCCCCCATGTTTCCGTTCATCAGCTGGTTCGGTGTCCACTTCAGCGTCATCAGATCGGCCGTCTGGTGAAGAGACAGGTATCCTGGGATAGCTTCCATGTCGTCTGTCTGAAAGGCCGCATGAGATTTATTGGAATTATCACTTTAATTAAAGCGCCACAGCATCATCACACACTGAGTAAGATTTACCGGCTGCACCAGGACGTTGTTTTTCCCGAAGAGCAGCGTGGCTCTAGAGTTTTGATGAAGAGATTCAACGTAATCCCTCGCCCACAGAGACGGCCGGTCATCCATACTGCCACTCGACTGCCTCTTCTGGATCTAAAACAGCACACAGGACTTCATCCATAACCATAATTAGATGATAGTTTGCTGAGTGTGTTAGTGTGCTGGTATCCTAAAGGAACGCCCCACTATTTATGATTCCCCTGACTCCCATAGATGATCATTTTGAAAATGCCTATTTTGAGTGGAAGTTTTTTAAATGCTAATGAGCTTCTGATCCCCACCCCCTGACCAATCAGAGCAGAGTTGGCTCACAAAAAGGAGGGGTTTAGAGAGTCTGAATCTTTGAACTGCTTCAAATGAATCGTTCGAGAACCGATATTGATATTAAATGCATATTTTGAGAAAACAAAAGCGTTTTTTTCACTTTGCATGCATGTAAAGCTGTCGTAAAACAATATTAAGAGCCTTAAAAATTGAATAATAGTGGCACTTTAATGTGAAAGCAGGTGAAAAGAGTGTAAGAGCAGGGTGTCTTACGAGAGCCGGGCGTTTTGTGGGTGAGTCCTGGCGGCAGTGTCCGCTGTGAATGCGGTGTCTCTGCACCAGTTCATCAGCCGACGGATCCGTCCAGAAATGATTGGCCGTCTTTGCTTTTGTGTACTCCAAAGCACAGGGACCGACTAAACGAAACACAGCGTTCAGAAAAACATTAATCTTGCCCTCAATGAATCGTAATATACCCATTATACAAAAATATTAGTGCTGCCAAACGATTAATTGCAGTTTATCACATCCAAAATAAAGCTTTTGTTTATATATGTGTGCGTGTGTGTGTGTATATATAAAAAACATACTTGTTAATGTATAAATGTTACGTTGATGTATAAATATATACTCTGTGTGTGTATTTTTATATGGATCATATATATACACACATATATACTGTATATTATGTAAACAAAAACTCTTATTTTGAATGTGATAAATCATGATAAATCGTTTGACAGCACTAAATAAACATACAATTAATTTGTTTTTTTATAAATATATAATTGTATATATGTATATAGCAATATATATCTTCTACAATATTATTTTTGTAACTACTAATCCAAACTACTACTACCTCAAAAGATTGGGGTCAGTACTTGTTTTTTTATGAAAGAAATTTATAATTTTATTAATCAAGGAGATGTTATGTTGATCGAAAGTGACGGTTAAGACATTTATAAAGGTATAAAAGTTTTTTTGTTTCAAATTAATGCTGTTCTTTTAAACTTTCTATTCATCTGTAAATCCTGAAAAATTAAAATCCATCACAACATTTTCAACACTGATAATAATCAGAAATATTTGTTGAACAGTAAATCAGTATATTTTTATGATTTCTGAAGATCATGTGACGCTGGCCTAGAGTAATGATGCTGAAAATACAGCTCAACATCACAGAAATAAATTACACTTTAACTCATATTCACATGGAGAACAGCATTATAATAATATTTCACAATTTGTACAACATATAAAGATGCAACCTTGGTGAGCAGAAGAGACTTCTTTTAAAAATCCCAAACTTCTGAATGGTAGCGTGTATATAATCTACCGTTTAAAAAAAATGAATGCTTGAAAACTGATACCAAGCAAAGATGCGAGGATTGGGCCGTCAACTGGATCTCTCAGAAGAGCTTCTCTTTCATAAAACTTGCTGAAATATGAATAAAAACAGCTCAGTTTAATTTAATCCATTCAAAAGACTCTGTGCTCACAGTAACATACTACTGCCTAGTTTGCATGTTTTCCATTTCTAGTGTAACAAACTAACTGTAAGAGTCCCTTAATATCTGCCCATGAACTATGAAACAGATAAACAAAACTAGAGCCCGACCGATATTAGGCATTTTCCAAACTATCGGTATCTTCATTTATAATGGCCGATACATTATTATTTAAAAAATAAAATAAAAAATGGACAATTTTTTGTTCGAAGGACTTCACGTTTCATATCTTAAGTTTGTATTTTTATACATTTTATTTATCAGAACTTTAAAATATTTTGATGTTCCTCTGTTCTCTACAAGTTTCTTTTTAAAATGCATTATCATGTTATGTTAGGTACAACTCATGAATAAATACCAAAAACTAATGTTAGGGAAATCTGTTCATGTTTTGTTGTGTGTTTCTGAAAATAAAAATATATCGGCCGATACATCGGAATATCGGATTTTAAAACCAACAAATATCGGTATCAGACTTCAAAATCCTTTATCGGTCGGGCTCTACACAAAACTGGACTGAGTTAGCAAAATAAGTTTTTATTTGCGAACTGAATGCGGCTGAATTTAACATGCAACATAAACATGAACACAGTGTGCTCTAGTCTTTGACTCCAGAACACAGTCTGTATCCTGTCACAAATAATATCTTGTGTTATACGTGAATTCCTCACCTGCTGTTCTCCACCAAAAACAGGACAATTTTGTCCAGCAGCTTCTCTGTGAGCGCCGTACGGATCCACAGGTGTTTGATGGCCAGAGGAGACAGGTTTGGAGGACGGGGCTGTTTCCGGACACTCTCTTGACTCATCTGACCCTGGTTTTGTCTTGTGTTGTGAAAGTTCAAATCATTTAATGAAAATCTGAATAATACACCCTATTTACTCTGCATACATAATACCCAAAAACATAATTATTGCTAACAACAATAATAATAATAATAATAAAATGTAAATAAAACTACATTACTAACAATTCACAAAATTAAAATATAAGTGAATAAAATTATATGTAATTATATTTTTAATATAATAAACAATAATGATAATATTTTTATTATTAATTATTGTTAAAATTATTATGATTACTATTATTGTCATTGTTTTATTTATATAGCACCTTTCTAAAGAAAAGGAATAGACAAAGAACAAAGGATAATGCCAGAAATGTTAAACCTTAACCTTATAACAATAAAAATAATATTAATAATAGATCATTTGATTAATATTTTAATTAAAAATAACATAACATATTTTATAATAATAATAATTGAGTACAAATAATATAATAACATCCTTTATTATAATAATAAGAATAACTGAATAAAATTAACATAAGATCCTTTATAATAATAATAATAATAGTAATAATAATTAAAATTAATATAATAACATCCTTTATAATAATAATAATAATAATAATTTTATTATTTTTTTATTAATATATTTTATTTTTATAAGAAAAGGGAACATACCAAGAAACCCCTTGTATTGTACATGAGCACATGACTATTGTTTCTCACTTGTTCTCGATGATTTGCTCCAGTTCCTGAACTTTTCTGCAGAGTTCCTCAGCCGGCGGAAACATCTTCCCCACCTTCATGAAGAGAGCCGCCAGCTTGTTGCTGCGCAGGAATCCAGCGGCTCTTCGCTTCAGGCCGTGAAGAACACATGCTTCCACCACACCTGCACCAACACCACAGATCTGATTGTGTTTCACTAATAATGTCACCACAAGGTCAAACTTTACTGGTATTCCTATCTTTGGTCCCCATAACGTGATAAATACCAGATGTACACACACACACGTCAACAGACTGTGAGCTGGAGGTGGTTTGACAAACGGATATGATGTGTGTGTGCCATCAGTCAGACCAGTGAACCAGAGTCATTAGGTGTCCTTTCAGCAGCCCACTCACCATACTGACACACACACACACACTTGTGCTTGCTTTATATGCGAAAAATGTAGAGAGTAAAAAAATAAGATTATTATAGAAAAACAGTTAAAAACTTTAATTCTGTTTAAAATGTGCAGGATTAGTGCAAAAAAACTGCAGGGTTATTATGTTCAATAAAGCCTAAATTAAATCCATTTAAAACTTTTGTTTTAATATTGTTACATTTTCATTTAATATAACGTTATAATATAACAGAATCCTCCTTTTCAGGTATTTGCCCAGAGTTTTTCTCAACTTAATATACAATTTATTGGTTTAATATAGTGTTTTTTTCAATTCTATATTTAATAACTAATCCTAAAATTGCAATGAAAGTGTATAAAAACTAAAATAAATACTAAAAATGATATATATAAAATACAAAAATAAAATTAAATTAAAATGAAAACAGAAAAAAAAATAAAATCTGAATATATTATTAGAAACTATAACAAAATATTAATATAAACTTTAATAGTATATCAATGATGTATTTATTAATTACTTAATTACTAAAAATTTAATTGAAAATGGAAGGTCTAAAAAAATAAAAGCTACTTCAAAATACTAATAAAAAAAATATTTTTTATGTATACTCTAAAGATACTTACAGACACAATCCACATATTGACATGATTTGAGATTCACATTTTTATTATTAATTTTATTTATTAATTTATTATTTTAATTCACAAACAATAATACTAATTATTATTTATTCATTTTCAGTTTTTTTAAGGAAAGATCCTCTTACCGCAGAAAGAGAAGATGTGACTACTGTCTTCATGCACAAACTTGCGAGTCACGGCCTCCTCCATGATCTGCTTGACCTGAAAGTCCAAAAAGGAAAGCAATATCTGAGAATCTGAAGGTGTTCCGAGCTTGACACTGAGTCATGAACACGCTCTCTTACTCACAGCTTGTTTTCTCTGAGTCTCATAATGAGTGTATAGCGTGTGCAGATGGACATATGTGCACCGATCACAGCACTTTCACTCTCTGACGCCTCACCATTCTGATTCTGAAATCATATTCATTCGCTGCACTTCCAAACAACACCTGCACGAAGCACTCGGGAGGACGAGCCGTGTTGTCGTTTCAATCCGCAGCTCATTATTAGTTTTATTTTTTCAATTTTAGTTCATCTTTTAGTAATTTTGTGGTGTGGTTTCTTATTTATAATATTATTATTTTTGAATGCATCTAGTTTTTATTTCAGTTTTAGTTGAGAAATGTTGCAACGACAACTACCTGATCTATAAAAATAAAACAAAACATTTATTTATTTAAATATATATTTATATATCAAAACGTTTCTGATTAGTAATATGCATCGCTAAGAACTTTTATTGCACCCTCAGATTCAGATGCTGCAGAAATGCCACTTATATATATATATATATATATAGGCTATAATAGTGCTGTCAAATGATTAATCGCATCCAAAATAAAAGGTTTTATTTACATAATATATGTGTGTGTACTGAGTATATATATTTTTAATATTTACATGTATATACATTTACATATTTATTTTCTTACATTCTAGATAAATATAACATATTTCTCTTAAATATATACATGCATGTGTTTGTACGTATATACACATAACAAATATACACAGTACACACACATAATATTATATAAAGAAAACCTTTATTTTGGATGCGAATAATCGTTTGACAGCACTACATTTTTATTTAGAATTTACAATTAACCGCCAAGTTTAATATTTAAATTATTACTTTTGATTAAAACAATATTGAACAATATTATTATGTATATTGTTATATTATTAAAAATAAGTTTTTTATTTAATATTCTGCATTATTATTTATATATTTTATTATTTTACATGATATTATATATATTTTTTATTAATATATTTAACAGTTAATTATATGTTAATAAACTACAGCAACTCAAGTTTAAATAAATATTTGTATATATTTGTATTTACAAATTGTTTTGCCATCTTGTATTCTAACTTATTAAGATTAATAGAATTATAATGACTTAATATTTACATATTACTATTATTATACATATTAATACTTATATGCAATTATATTGTGTCCCAGAGTATTATCATGTGTTTCTAGCAACAGGACTCAATCTTTTCATTTACATATTCACATATAACTATTATTATACATATTTATGTATTGATACTTATATTATAAAATAATATTGTGTTCCAGAGTATTATCATGGTACTTCACTCCAAACAGCACAGATTTGAGATGATTATACTGTTAATAAGCACTGTGAATGTGAATTATGACTGGGCCAGAGATGATATGAGAAATACATGTCACAACAACTATGATTTTTACTATTATCTGAGTACAAGCACAGTACGAGAAAAAACAAGATGACACATCTTCATCACGCTGAGCTCCTTAAGAAAGCAAATGGCTGATGACACTGAGAGGACAGACCAGAATGACCTTGTTTAGACGCTCTTCTTGACAAAACACACAGTGCACGACAGTCTAATGAGCAGATGTGTGCTGAGATATCATAATCAGTGTGTGCGCGCGCGCGCGTGCCTCTCTGTGTGTGTGTGGCACATCTAGCACCTGCAGCCCCAGTCATTACGATCAGATTTGGTGATCGACAGCTTCTATCGATCATCTGCTCAATAACTGATAAACAATGAGACACGGGCGGAGAATCTCCCACCTCCTTCTTGACGTTGCGCAGCAGCCTCTGACGCGTCTCGGATTCTGTAAACAGACAAACACACAGATGCTCTCTCATCCGAGGCTCATCCCGACGCGCTGTTTTCACGCAGTTTAAAAGCTGAAGGTCTCACCTGCCATGGCTGTGGTCCGCGGTTCGTGTGAGCGATGGATGTGCGCAGGATGAAACGCGTCGTCGTGAGTCAGAGTTGCGCGCGCAGGGTGTGGCGTCGAGCGTCAACGCGCCGCAGTCATGAGCGATGTATCGCGCCGATCATCGGAGCGACCCGATCTCTGTCGGGATGCTGTGGTTTAGGAGCGGTTCTCATCAATAGTGCGCTAGGACCAGGGTTGCCAGGTTGTCACATAACCCCCCCTCCCCAAATCTGATTATAAAAATTCTCAAAATCAGACTTCTTTGAGATTATATATTAAGTAATTAGGGCCTTATTTGTATAATGTCTCAAGGTTTTTTGCATGTACATATTTACGTAATTAGATATAAATATATACATGTAAATATTTTCTAAATATATTCTGTATGTGTCTGTCTTTTTATATAAATAATAAACACAGTACACACAAATATCTAATACATAAAAACTAGATTCATTAAGATTAATCAATATTTTATATTGTAGCTTATTATTATGATTTAATTATGTTTTTATTTAAATAATAATTATACGTTTAATTGTAGATTCTATATGGTTGTTTACTTATAATTTATTAATTATAATTAATTAAGATTTTATTTATATAGCGACTCAAGGTCAAAAACGTAAAAAAGAACAAGAAAAAATACAAGACATAAATACATAAACACAGCAAGAAGAGATTCAGCAAGTAATTAATGAAATGTTATGAATAAACACAAAATCTACTTAAGGAGAAACTGTACGTTTTGAGAAGTACATAAAATGCATGTCAGATATGTAAGATCTATATATATATAATTTAACAATAAAGAAGCAACCCACAGCATACAGTCTGAATGTAGGATTAGACAGCAGACTAGCTGAATTTCTATTTTATGTTTATGGTCTGAAACTCACTGTTTTCAAACCGGCTCTGCAACAGAAACAGGAGAATGTGGTGACTTTTATTTTGAAATGTGCGCGTGTTTCCGGCGCGCTTCACGCTCACCGCTGCAGTCGCACGCGCTTGGCGGGAGTCACTGAAGTTCACAAACTCACTTAGCCGTTTCACTTTCACCTGACATTTTATGAATATACTTTTCAGTAAGAGGTGAGTTTATTTTAATCGCTGTTCAATCAGAGCTCAAGTAAAGCTCTTTAGAGAATGGCTGTTGTCTTTGGAGTGCTCTGTGTTTTGAATTAGCTGTGCGGCTAAAGCTACTCAACATCTTTGATTCATTTGAGTTTAATTTAACCTGTCTATTTATAAATCCGGTATATTAAAGCTAATTGTTTGTGTGTTATGAGTGGATATGGTTATTACAGTCACAGTTGAGTTAAAGTTAAGTTACGTTACTTGGATGTATAAAGAAATTCATATTTCAGAATTGTGTTCAAGACACGACTCAAGTTACTTTAAGGTTAACGTTAGTTCTAATTTACTCCTGTTTTAGTTTTGATAAAGTATACATATATTTATAGACATTTATAGTTGTTTTGTCTCTCCATTTGTGATCGACTTTTATCTTTTCAAGTGTCGAAAGCCTAGTTAGTGTGTGTTTGTATAAATATAAAGGTATTAATAAATATTTGTGTGTGTGTATATATATATATGTATATATACGTATGTATGTGTTTATATATATATATATATATATATATATATATATATGTATGTGTATATGTGTGTGTGTAAATATAAATATAGGCTATAATTAAATCCAATTATATAATAAATATAAGTTTAAAAAAAGATGATATAATGGTAAAAACAATATATAT
This sequence comes from Enteromius viviparus, assembly GCA_032353835.1. Taxonomy (NCBI): domain Eukaryota; kingdom Metazoa; phylum Chordata; class Actinopteri; order Cypriniformes; family Cyprinidae; genus Enteromius; species Enteromius viviparus. Next base: position 9,074,092 of record JAUCNO010000002.1, on the reverse strand, counting down.
ATATATTTTGTCGACATTAATGGATGAATGATTTATATAGCGCTTTATGTATATATATATAATGAGTTTATAATTATAATTTATTTAACTATATATTTCATTAACAAAAATATATTATTAAAAATTATAATATATTGTAATATATTATTAATATATTTGTGTTGTTCTCTCTCCAGGTGGTTTGTAGTTTCCAGTGATCATGCCGTCCAGTCTGGGCTCCAGCAGTCCAGCTGCAGTTCTTCAGGAGGCTTTGGAAAACTCTAGCCGTTTGATTGACAGGCATCTGCAGGAGGATCGCTGTTTCCCAGACCTGTCAGAGCTCCTCAATGTCCCGTCACACAGTAAGAGATACTGTCCTAGCCGTTGTTAAGACCTGCTTATTGAGCATAAAACACGCTCATGTGCTTGTATCTGGTGTTTGACAGATATGCCTTCGCTCTCGGGCGTGTCGGACATGGATTACCCTCTGCAGGGCCCGGGGCTGATCAGCGTGCCGAGTCTTCCTGAGCTCAGCGCCATACGCAGGGTTCCTCTGCCACCGGAGCTTGTCGAGCAGTTCGGTCGTATCCTACCACGCAGATTGCTCTCAGAGAGTTTGTAGAATTAATCCTCTAAGTTGTTTGCAGTGCCTTAATTGCCCCTTTTGACCAGATATGCAGTGCAATTGCATGATGGGAGTCTTTCCTGAAATCTCCAGAGCGTGGCTCACCATCGATAACGACATTTTTATGTGGAATTATGAGGATGGGTGAGTATCGACACATTAGCTGTGCTTATAAGGCACTTATTATCATTTTTATTTTTAATTGTTTTACCTTTAACATGTAATATAGCTGTTTGTGCTTGTAAATGATTTTATAAAGTGAGAAAAATGTGTGAACACATGATGTTTATTGGCTTCTTCAGGAGTGATGTGGCGTATTTTGACGGGCTCAGTGAAACTATACTGTCAGTTGGACTGGTCAAACCTAAGCCAGGTTAGTCGAATTTTCTGTGGTTCGCTATTTAGTGTTCACTTTGACTTGGGTAGTCTTAGTTGTTACAGGGTTTTTTTTAATTAATGAAACCGAAATGATACACCTGAACTGAAATGTACAAACACTTTCAGGAGAATATTAAAGCACAAAGGTTTGCTTGTAGAAAAACAGGAGACAAAAACACACAAGTTAACATCAGAAACAAAAGACATTGTATTTATTTTGCATTACAATATTTATTAACTTTTTTAGCTTGTTTGCTTTTTATACTGTACTCATTATATTTATTAATTATTTGTAAATACATAAGTATTTATATATTGCAGAAGTTTGTGTATTAAATAATTTTATATATAATGTAAATTATATGAATCTAAATATGTACATGTAAATACATAAGTGTGTTTGTATTTATATGAACATAATATACAGAGTACACACAATATAAACAAACTTATTAATTTCAAAATTTATCGTTTGACCGCACCTTTATATATATATATATATATATATATATATATATTTGTGTATAAATATTTACATAGGTATATAATATAATATTATTCATGTATTAATGCTTTTTTTTGTTGCTTTTTTTATATTTTATGTATGTAAATTATAACTGATTTTAAAAATGCTATAGTGATAATTTAAATTGTTTTAATTCATAATAAAATATATTCAATATATTAATTTGAAAAATATTATATTTAATGAAAATAAAAAAATGAACATATTATGCACTCCTGGATTTTTATAATAAATATAATTACTATTATTAACATTGTTTTACCATGAAAATGTTATTAGTTATAAATTCCATCAAGATGCCTTCTTTTATGTATATAAATTATAACTGATTTTAAAAATGCTATAGTGATCATTTAAAAACATTTAATTAAAAAGAAAAGCTTAAAAAATGGTTGAGTAATAATTATAAAAAATGTGACTGATTCTTGAAACTATTTGAGGATATTTTGAGAAAAATAAAAGAGTCTACGTCAACCAACTACTTCTGTTTGTAACAGGTATTTTCCAGCCTCACATCCACTTCCTGTTAGTGTTGGCCACACCGGTGGATGTTGTGATCCTGGGCTTGAGCTTCCCAAAAGCCCACACAGGTGAGTGTCTTGTTCAGATGAGATCGAGTCCACATGTGCGTGAGGATTGATTCTCAGTCTGCGTTTGTGTGTCTCAGGCCTGAACGACAGCATGTCAGGAGCCATGCAGCTGTTGCCAGATCCTCTCTACTCCATCCCCACGGATAACACCTACCTGCTGGCCATCACCTCTACGGACGCGGGCCGCATCTTCATGGCGGGAAAAGACGGCTGTCTGTACGAGATCGCCTACCAGGCCGAAGCGGGCTGGTTCAGTCAGCGCTGCAGGAAGATCAACCACTCCAAGAGCAGCCTGTCCTTCCTCATCCCTTCACTGCTGCAGTTCTCCTTCTCTGAGGACGGTGAGAGGCATTCAGGAAAACAATATCTCTATTTTCTGGCATTTAATCGATAACAATAATTATAAAGACTAGGGTGTTATTGTGCTATCTTGAGAACTCTTAAAGTGTGATGGTGATAGAAAAAAAGTCTGAATTGATTTTTGCCTTTTATGGGCGTTTTACCTTTTATGAAGCCATTTTTTAAGGTGTACGCACATCTTTTGAGTCAAATTCCTACATTTAATCAGTAAAAATCTAAATAATTAGACATCTGGGCTGTCACCAAGCAAATGAAATCTGATAAAAATGAATGAAAATGCTAATCGTAGCAATGCAGAGAAACACAGAAGCTGGATGTATTTACACACTGCTAAATAAGAAACTTAATGCATTTAAACTGTGTTTTGATATATTATTATTACTATTATATGTCTGATATTTGAAACTATTTAAATGATAAAAAGACCCTTTGAATTTGAAATAAAACCACCAGTAGGTGGCAGCAAGTTGAATCATTTAAACGGTTGATTAATTTAGGAATGAAACACTGTAAACCACAATAACTATTGTAGATGATATGTATTACACACCCATATGTTGTAAGCCCAGCTGAATGTCTCACTTAAAATCTTGTGGTTTCTTTCAGATCCGGTTGTACAAATAGCTGCCGATAATTCAAGGAATATTTTGTACACTCGTTCAGAGAAGGGTGTCCTGCAGGTGGGTGTCTGGACACTGAACCAGAGACTGGTGTTTGATGGGTTTTAATGTGATGTTTGTGTGTCAGGTGTATGATCTTGGCGCTGATGGGCAGGGAATGAGTCGAGTCGCTGCCATGTCTCAGAGCTCTATCGTCTCAGCGGCTGGAAACATCGCCAGGTACTGCTTCGTTTTCTGTGCACTTACAGAAAGTAGATTTAGGCTGATAAAATGAGTAACCTTTTGATATTACAATATCTCTCAATATGTGCTCTATTTATTTCAGTTATTGAAAATCTAAATTGAGTATTCATTTGCTTTTATTTGGCATTTTGTTTAGTAATAAATAAATTAGCATTATTAATAATAGTATTGTTTTATTATAAAAAGTCATGTAATGTAAAATTCATTTTAAAAGTCTTTTTAAAAATTACATTATTTTTAGTACGTATATTTTGTTGTACAAAACTAATGTACTGTTATTATCATTAATAAAATAAGTTATCATTAATTAAAAAAAAACAATTAGGAAACTAATATTGGTCAGTGCCGATATGGTCACCAATATATTGTTTTAATTCATAATAAAATATATTCAATATATTTAAAAAATATTATATGTAATGAAAAAAAATTAAAATGAACATATGATGCATAATTACTATTATTAACATTATTTTATCATGAAAATATTATTAGTAATAAATTCCATCAAGCTGCCTTCTTTTATTAATAATAGATAATCTTTAAATTTAAAATGGATTAAAATGATCATGTTAAGTTTTCCAGTGTAATGCATTTCTCTTCTCGCGTCATGCATGTCTTTGCCTGTTTTTCAGGACGATTGACCGCTCCGTGTTCAAACCCATCGTTCAGATCGCAGTCATCGATCGCTCAGAGTCGTCAGACTGTCAGCTGCTGGCCGTCACTCATGCTGGTATGATTTAGAAATGGACACTCCAATGAATCCTGGGTCTGTAAGTCCTCTGAGTTGTTTCTGTGTGTTGTTCAGGTGTGCGTCTTTACTTCAGCACCATCCCTTTTGCTCCTCCAAACTCCAAACACCTCTCCGCTCGGCCCGGCATCCTGGCGCTGGTTCATGTGCGTCTGCCGCCCGGCTTCTCTGCGTCCTCCACCCTCCAGAAACCAGCCAAAATTCACAAGGCTCTCTACAGTAAAGGAGTTCTGCTGATGGCTGCGTCTGAGGCAGAAGACAGCGACGTTCTGTGGTGCATCAACCATGATTCCTTCCCCTTTAAAAAGCCCCTGATGGAAGCTCAGGTCAAAGATCTTATTTCCTAAAAAAAAAAATAGTGGGAGAAAAACTTTTTTTTTTTTTTTTTCAATTTTAATAAATTGCTATATGTGTAACTTTCCTGATTTGAATTAATTAGACATAGTTTTTAATGACTAAAATTCAATTAATCCATTACAGTTATTAAATATCAAAACGGAGAAAAATAATTTAGAAAAATATACTAATGAATTTGGGTAAAAATAGATTAGTTAAAATCACCATTTTCTTTTTATTCTGTACCAGAAACTAAAAACAGGGTTGTGAGAATTAAACTCAATATTCAGAGAAAAAAAACTTCTGAATTTATAATTTTGAATTTCTATGTTGCAGAATAAAAATCATTTGCAATTGACTTAATTGTTCTATTCTTTAGCAGTAACATGCTGTTATAGTTAATCATGACGACACACTGATGTCTGTGTTTATTTGGCTTGTCGTTCAGATGATGGTGAATGTGGACGGTCACTCGTGGGCTCTGTGTTCCATCGAGGAAACCAGATCTACCAGAATCCTCACTCCGCTCAATAAAGAGCTCATTCCGCTCACAGACTCTCCTCTAGTCGTTCAGCAGCACAGCGTCCCGCCGCAGAAGTTTGTTCTCCTGTCCGCTCAGGTATGATCGAGCCTCTGGTGGTGATGTTCTCCGTGTTGTTCTCCTCACACAGTATCTGTTCTCCCATCTTCAGGGGAGTCACATCTTCCACAAGCTGCGTCCGGTGGATCAGCTGCGCCACCTGCTGGTGAGCAGCGCCGGAGGAGAGAGCGAGGACATCGAGAGGTTCTTCAAGCTCCACGGGGTGAGTGACATCACGCATTCAGACACTTTAGTGTGTGTGGGGTTTTTTTTTGCTGATAAATTGTCCAGCCAAAAATTATACAAATTTTATACCTTATCACAAGGCTGTGTGATAATTAAATAACGATAATTATCACGATATAATTTTCCTCAATAAAACGTTATGAAGAATGTTCGATATAATGTTCATGTGCCTATGCTAACATTTTTACAGATGTTACTGATTTTGATAATGAACAAAAATGTCAAATGCAAAAAAGTTATTAATATTATTATTAATCTTATCAGACAACCCAAACCTGTTTCTTAATTGGAAACAATATCATTCATTGGAACAGAAACTAAGAAATAACATTTTTCTGTTTAGATATTTTTTTTTTTTATGGTAATTAATGGTGAGGTTCTATGACTTCTATATACTGGCTTTAACCTAACTATTATTGATATTGAGTAATATGATTTATTCAGTATTTATTAATCTTAGTTAATGCTGCTAATATCAGTGTTTACTAATGAATTATTAAAATCACAAGATGTACTTCTTAACATTAGTTAATGCACTAACACACACTAACAAGGAATTATTGTATTTTATGAATTGATAAACTAACAAAGATGAATAAATACTGTAACAAATGTTTAGTTCATTGTTTGTTAATACATACTAATGACACCTTATTGTAAAGTGTTGCTGGAAGTTTGTATAATTGTATAAGATTTTAATTGGTGCATGCTTTTTGATTAATAAAAAGAAATGTAACCGTTAAAAAGGAGTCCAGAAAAATGAAATGGGAAAAAATAGACCTAAAATACACCTGTGTTCGTGTTCAGGAGGGCCAGGCGTGTGCCACGGCGCTGATCTTGGCCTGTTCCTCAGCAGCCTGTGATCGAGAGGTTTCTGTGTGGGCCGCACGAGCCTTCTTCAGGTCAGATATAACTCTACATGATTGTTCTTTCCCAAGCTTTTCATGATATTTGTGGTTGCTTTGAAATGGCTTGAAGGTTTTTTTTTTATAGTTAGTTAGTTTCATTTAGTCATTGTTGCTGAATAGTTTCAAAATGTGCTATGAATCAAATATATATAAAAAAGTAAACGATTAAAATGTAATTTAATTTTTTCAAGTCTATAATTTTTTCCCTCTATGAACAGCTTTTGTTTAACATACATTTTTAATATAATGTTATTAAATATGCTGTGTTTACAGCCAGAGGCTGCTATGATTTATTAATTTTTTTGTGTTGATTGTTATAGTTATTTTCTTAAATTAATCCAATTAAATGGGCAATTTCAACCAATTAACTCTAATGAAACACTAATAAAATTCAGATATATATTACATTTGATCCATTTGGCAGATGCTTTTATCCACAGCAATATAATGCCATTAATGTCAAGCATGCAAAACATGAGAAGTGTGGGAGCTCAAGTTTATTTAAATAGCACATTTCCCTTTCACCTTAAATAAAATATTGTTATATTTATTATATCAATGTATTTGTTTAATAAATGTATATGTTTATTAAAAAGTGTATTATTATTTTTTATTGTGGTGGCATTTAGTTAGTTATTTTTTTATTTTTGATAAGTTGCACAGCCTTATGTCTGCAGTTTTGACATCATTAATAGAGAAGGTGTTTTTATGCAGGTATGGTGGAGAGGCTCAGATGCGTTTCCCATCTGCCATTTCTGCCCCCAGTAACGTCGGCCCGCTTTTCAGCTCGCCCGTACCAGGTGACTAACATCTCAAGCCGTCACACTCACTGAGCATGTTTTAACCATTAACTATGTCCAATCACTAGCAGCTGCTTGTTCATGTGTCAGTGTCGACTAATGTCTAATCTGTAGTCTGCTGTGATTGTAGGATCCCCAATGTTTGTTGGCAGCCCCTTACCAAACCCCAGTTTTCTCGCCACACCGGTGCCAGGTATAAACATCCCTCGGCCCAGAGACCGCCTCGCTGATCTGTGTCTACTGGGATAGTCGATCTCACAGCAATAGTGCATCCAAAAATCAACATTTACTTTGTGAACTAAACTATAATCCATGATCTGAATCAGGAGAGAAATCTGCACAGATTTTGAAGTTTTATATTAGCTGTTTGCACTCTTTTTCTGACGGCACCCATTCACTGCTGAGCAAGTGATGCAATGCTACATTTCTCCAAATCTGATGAACAAACTTATTTTAGAGACCCTGAGGAGTGCAGCAAATGTTAGTTTTTGAAAGAATTAATCCTTCCCATCTTTCTAAACAAGTAATTAAATTTCTGTATTTTAGGGGTGTAAAAATGTTAGAAATAATCGATGCGGCTGATTCTGAATCAATGCAGAAATGGATCATAGTCGATTATAGCCTACTGACATCACGCTTGGATCAGCTAGTGTTAAAACATGCACCCAATATTTTTAAATCCAAGATCTAGCCACATTTAAAAAAAAAAAAAAGTAGTATGGGGGGGGAAAGTTATTTCTGTTGTCTTTTTTTCTGTTACTTTGCATGTTTTTCTAAATATTGAATGAAATTTATTAATAATCTGATCTTGATGGCTTCTTCCCACCTTATTTCGTGCTTAAATATTGAAAGTGAATGTTGCACAAGTGAGTGTGTTTTGTGCTGTTGTGTGTAAATACTTGTCTGAACTCATTAGGCATGTTCCCGCCGAGCATGTCCACACCTTACATCCCAGCGACTCCCATGAGTCCGAGCGGTGCAGCCATCACAGCGATGTCATCTGGACCCGAGGTCATCTTTTCTGGAAAACACAATGGCATCAGTATCTACTTCACACGTATACTGGGGTCAGTCAGCGTCACGCTTCCTTACAGACAAGATACAATTAATACGCAGTTAATTATATCCAAAATATATGATTTTGTCCACATTATGTGTGTAAACTGTGTATATTTATGTATATATCAATACAAAAAAGTCGTTTATATTTTAAATTTATGTTCATGTAATTTATATTATATTTAATATAAATGTACATATATATCCACATATCCATATGTGTGTGTATTTATATAGGCTATATATAATAAATATGCACACATTATATAAGCAAAAACCTTTACTTTGGATGCGATTAATTGTTTGACAGCATTACATTTGTATATAATATACATTATAGCCTATAGAAGTGTTTACATAAAAATACATACATATATATTTTTTAAATATATGCATACATGTGTGTATTAATAAATACATAATTATACACACTGGACACACATAGTATTTAAACAAACTTGTATTTAAACCATTTATTGTAATGAATGTATTTGCAACCCTGCTTGTAACAGCTGGATAAAGCTTTATTTTGACTGTTTCTTTGCTCTTATTTTTTTATGTTGATGCTCTTAAACAGGAACATCTGGGATGGGAGTCTTTCAATGGAGACCATCATAACCAAAGGCAGTCAGTCTGTGGCTATTGTGAGTAATGCCAGATGTTTTGTGTGTTGTTTTATTTTTTATTTATTGTTTTGAGTGATGTTTGAGTTTTTACAAAAATGCTGCTTTTTGTTTTCATCCTTTTATTTTGTTTATTATAACAGCTTTTTGAGCATTTTTACAATAATGCTTATTTTGTCTTTATTTATTTTTGTTTATTTTTATTAAGCAAAGATTTTGAAGCATTGCAAATGTTTTTGTTTATCTATATTTGTTTTCTGCATAATTGTAGTCTTGAAGCATTTTACAGTAATGCATTATTTTGACTATTTGATGCAACACACCTGAAATCTCCTCCAGCACCATTCTGTGTTTTTTGTCCTGATGATGTTCTTTGGTTTTAGTTGGAGAGTACGGCCAGTTCATCTGATCTGGAGATCATCCTGATGGAGCTTCAGGGTTTGAAGGAATTCTTGGACAAAAACTCCCAGTTCAGTCCCAATTCTCTGTGTGTGGGGAAGTAGGTGCCCTTTAGATCCTCTCGCGCTCATCTTGTAGTAATACACTGTGACTTTTCTATCTCTCTTAACCTTTTCAGTTTCAGCTCCACAGCAGATCTATTTAAAAAATCATATATACTTATTTCTTTAGTTTGTAGTTTTTTATTTAATTTTTTTATGTAATGAATTTTAATTAAAAAAAAAACTTTTTTTTTTAAAATTCATACATTTATTTATTTAGTTTTGTTTATTCATTTACTAAATTTTCTGATATACAGTAGTCAGCATTTGAGGTGGTTAAAGTTGTCTTGAGACAAGAACACATTTTGGTTTTTGGACAACTTTGATCTTTAAATGTTGACTGATAAGTATTTATTAATTTTTTCATATTAATCAGTTTTTTTTATTAATCAGTTTTCTTGTAAATACATTTAAAACATTAAAAAGTATTTAAATAAGATAATTATTAAAAATAGATTTGTTTATAAATAAAAACGTTTTATTTAGTATGTGCTTTATTTACTATTTTAAATTTTTCAGTCATATATATATATATTTACATGTAGTTTGTGTAAAATAATTTATATACTTTTTAAAATATTATACAAGATTTTATTTTCTATAAATATGTATGTGTCCTTCAAATGACGAAAAGTCAAATAAATGATATTGATATTCTATAAAATGAAATTAAAAAAGTTTTTAGTTTAAATTTATTATAATTAATTTAAAAACTAAAAATGTTGAAATACTTTTGATATTCAATTTCTATTTTGTTCCTTAATTTCATGAACAATTATTTTATTACTTAAAATAAAAATACGTAACCATAACTGTGACTCACTTGACCACCTCAGTTTCAGCTCGCCAGCAAACCTACAGCAAAGGCTTCTGGGATTCATGCGTCCCGATGGCTCCAGCTCTCAGCAGGTTCAGCAGGAGCTCCAGAGGAAGTACCACAGTGAGTTTCTCTCTCTCTGTGTCTTTGTGACGCATTAGTCAGGTGTTCATGGTCTTCTCCGGTCTGTTCCTCAGCGGAGGCTCAAGCGTATGAGAAAGCGTCTCTGCAGGCCATGCAGCAGCTGGTTCATCGCTCCTATCAGACGCTGGCGCTCTGGAAGCTTCTGTGTGACCATCAGTTCAGCCTCATCATCTCAGAGATGCCCAAAGTACGACCTCTCTGTTATCGCTGTGCTTTCTCGAATATGAGCAGAAGTGATGGTAGCAGTGTAGTGATATCACAATAATTTAACTTCAAAATGTGTAAAATGCTCAATTCTTCATTCGCCTTTTATGGTATTGTGGGCTTCATATCGTGAGATTCTGACATCATTAAACCCCTGATGAACAGTCTAGAGTCAGATTGTGGATGCATAGAGATTGATGTGGTTTTCTCTCTGTCAGGAGTTTCAGGATCAGATTAAGGCCGTGAGTTTTAAGGATGTGGTTGTTTCTGGACGGGAGCTGTGTGGCGCTCTCATCACGGCCCTCATTAATGTGTATATTAAAGACAGCGCGTCTGTGGACACGGTCAGCGCTCACCTCAGAGACCTCTGCCCTCTGCTGTACAGCAGCGACGACAGCATCTGCTCAAAGGTACCTGTGACACTCCAGTCAGACCACACAAAACAAGCTGAGAAAATAACTCCAGGCAGCTGTCGGAGAGAAGATTCGCTTCTTTTTTTTTTTTTTTTATTGTTTTTAGTTTTAAGTATTTCATATGTTTTTAGTTTTGTTGTATTTAATTATGTTTTTGTATTATTTAGTTTAGCTAAGTAGCTTTATTTTGTGTATTTCAGTATGTTTAGTTTTAATTTAAATTATTTAATCTATTTTAGTTTTTTAATTGTTAAATGTATTTAGCGACTATTACATTTTTAGAAAAAAAATACTTTTTATTATTTTTATTGTTGTTACTATTATTTAGCTTGATTATTTTATTTTTTATGTATATAATATAATTTTGTTTTTGTAAATGTATTTTATTTTGTTTTAGTTATAAAGTTAGTGGTTTTATAAAGAGAGAGAAGCTATTTTTTAATACTTTAGTGTTTTGTTTTAGTCTAGCTATGTATTGTTTTTATTTATTTTTTATAGTTTTTGTTGCTTTTATATTATTTGAGTTATTTTTTTATATATTTAGTTTTTAGTTTGAACCAAAATTTTTGGTTTGAGGATTTTTATAGTATTTTAGTATTTACTATTGATTATCAATTTTATTGTAAAAGTAAAATAACTATTGTGACAATTTTTTTTTGTAACTTAATGTAATATTTTTATTTTATGAAATGCCAGTCAGAATCAGGTTTTGCTGTGTATATGTGATCAAGTCAGTACGAGCTGAGTGTTTTATAAGCCAGAAGCGGTTGAGGATCAGGAAGTCATCAGATCTCTTTCCTCCTCACAGGCCAATGAGCTGCTGCAAGGCTCCAGACAAATCCAGAACAAGCTGGAGAAGGAGCGAACGCTGAAGGAGTCCCTGCGTCTCTATCAGCAGATCAGTCATCACACAGACCTGCCCCTCGTCTGCTCACAGTACCGGCAGGGTGAGAGCAATCACCTGCTCTTATCAGTATATAAAAGTCATGTTTTTTTTTTTTATATACATATATATATTTTGCACATGGCACATTTTGATGCCACTTGCACTATTATGATCATTGGCCATATATTTGTGACTCTGGAGCACAAAGGCAGTTATAGCAGTAGCCAAAAATGCATTGTATGGGTCAAAATTATCTATTTATGGTAAAAATATTAGGATAATAAGTACAATCATGGTCCGTGAAGATATTTTGCAAATAAATCTGCACGATTAATAACAATCAAGCTGAATCTAATCCCGTTCTGTCCATGTCCAGTGCGTTTCTATGAGGGAGTGGTGGAGCTTTGTCTCACAGCGGCTGATAAAAAAGACCATCAGAAACTGGGACTGCACTTCTACAGGAACGGAGAGCCGGAGGAGGACGCCAGCGGTCAGCAGGCCTTCCAGGAGCGGTCAGTTCACACTTGCACGTCTTTTACAGGACCCTGAGGTGCTCGTGTTTGATCAGGCTGTAAACCTTGTTTTCTTCCAGACTCTCCTGTTATAAATGCATTTCGGACACCATGCAGGAGCTGGTGAACCAGAGCAAAGCAGCCCCTCAGTCTCCCAGCGTCCCTAAACAACCCGGACCCCCTGTCATGACCTCTGACCCCAACATGCTGAGCAATGAAGACGCAGCCGCTCATGTGAGTCCCAATCCACCTGCTAGAGCCTCATACACTTCAATCTGAACCTGTTATTTATATCAACCTCCTAATGTTTTGAATTTGCTTTTATTTTTAGCATTTCACTTTAGCATAGTTTTAGTTATGTACCTGTCACTTTGTTTAATGTTTCTAATTACCTTTAATAGTTTATTTTGATAGTTTGACTGTATTTCAGTTAGGCTTGTGCCGGTATTCAATAATGCGATAAATCGCGGTAATGAATATGCACGATATTGTTATCGCGGGCACTTCA